>CAUDMG010003049.1:2350000-2408641 GCA_958450375.1 Homarus gammarus | reverse complement strand
GGAGTGGGATGTAGAGGGAGGGATGGGGGGGATGTGGGAGGGAGGAGAGGGGGTGGGATGTAGAGGGAGGGGAGGGGGGTGGGGGGGAGGGAGGTGGGGAGGGGGGGGGGGAGGGGGGGGGGGAGGGGGGGAGGGGGGGAGGTGGAGGGGGGAGGGGGGGAGGTGAGGGGGGAGGGTGGGGGGAGGGGGGAGGGGGGTGGGGGGGGAGGGAGGGGAGGGGGGGGGAGGGGAGGGGGAGGGAGGGTGGGGGGAGGGAGGGGGGAGGGGGGAGGGAGGGAGGGGGGGGGGAGGGAGGGGGGGGAGGGGGGGGTGGAGGGAGGGAGGTGAGGGGGGGGAGGGGGGAGGGAGGGGGGGTGGGAGGGGGGGGGTGGGTGGGAGGGAGTGGGGGGGGGAGGGGGGAGGGGGGGGGTGAGGGGGAGGGGGGAGGGGGGAGAGGGTGGGGGGAGGGAGGGGGGGGGGGGGGGTGAGGGAGGGAGGGGGGGGGGGGGGAGGGAGGGGGGGGGGAGAGGGAGGGGGGAGGGGGGGAGGGAGGGGGGAGGGGTGGGGGGAGGGAGGGAGGGGGGGATGGGGGGAGGGGAGGGGGGGGTGGAGGGAGGGAGGGTGGGAGGGGGGGAGGGGGGGGGGGTGGAGGGAGGGGGGGGGGGAGGGGGGAGGGGGAGGGGGGGGGAGGGGAGGGAGGGGGGGGGTGGGGGGGAGGGAGGGAGGGGGGCGGGGGAGGGGGGGGGGAGAGGGGAGGGGGGAGGGAGGGAGGGGGGAGGGGTGGGGTAGAGGGAGGGAGGGGGGTGGGAGGGGGAGGAGGGGGGGGGCGGGGCGGGGGGGAGGGTGTGCGGGGGAGGGGAGGGGGGAGGGGGGGGAGTGGAGGGAGGGAGGGGGGGGTGGAGGGAGGGGAGGGGTGGGATGGGAGGGAGTGAGGAGGGGGGGGAGGGAGGGAGGGAGAGGGGGGGGGAAGGGGGGGGGAGGTGGGAGGGAGGGAGGGGGGGAGGGAGGGGCGGAGGGGGGGGGGAGGGGGGGAGGGGGGGGGAGGGAGAGGGGGAGGGGGGGAGGGGGAGGGAGGGAGGGGGGGAGGGGAGGGGCGGGAAGGGGGGGGGAGGGGGAGGGACGGGGGGTGTGGGAGGGGGAGGGAGGGGGGGGGGGAGTGGGGAGGAGGGGGGGGGGTGGAGGGAGGGAGGGGGGGGGGGATGTGGGAGGGGGGGAGGGGGGGTGGGAGGGGGAGGAGTGAGGGGGGGGGGGGAGGGGGGGGAGGGGGGAGGGAGGGGGGGAGGGGGAGGGGGGGGGGGTGAGGGAGGGGGGGAGGGAGGGGGGAGGGGGGAGTGGGAGGGAGGGGGGGGGAGGAGGGAGGGGGGGGGGAGGGGAGGGAGGGGAGGGGAGGGGAGGGAGGAGGGGGGGTGGGGAGGGGAGGGGGGGTGGGAGGGGGAGGGGGGGAGGGGGGGTGGGGGGCGTGGGAGGGGGGAGGAGGGAGGGGGGGGGAGGGGGGGGGGCGGGGGGGAGGGGGGGAGGGAGGGAGGGGGGGAGGGGGGAGGGAGGGGGGGGGAGGGGAGGAGGGGGGGTGGGGGGAGGGAGGGGGGGGATGTAGGGGGAGGGAGGGGTGGGGAGGGGAGGGAGGGGGGGGGGTGGAGGGAGGGGGGGGGGATGGAGGGAGGGGGGGGGGAGGAGGGGGAGGGGGGAGGGGGGGGGGAGGGGGGGGTGGGAGGGAGGGAGGGGGGGAGTGGGGGGAGGGAGGGGAGGTGGGGGGTGGGGGGGGAGGGAGGGGGGGGAGGGAGGGAGGGAGGGGTGGGAGGGGGAGGGAGGGGGGGGTAGGGGAGTGGAGGGAGGGGGGGAGGGACGGGGGAGGGAGGGAGGGGGGGAGGAGGGGAGGGAGGAGGGGGAGGGGGGGAGGGGAGGGAGGGAGGGGTGGGAGGGGGGAGGGGGAGGGGGGGGAGGGGGAGGAGGGGGGGGGGGAGGGAGGGAGGGGGGGGGGGTGGAGGGGGAGGGGGGAAGGGGGGGGAGGGAGGGGGGGGGAGTAGGGGGAGGGAGGGGGGGAGGGTGGGGAGGGGGGAGGGAGGGGGAGGTGGGGGGGAGGGAGGGGGGGGTGGAGGGAGGGAGAGGGGGATGGAGGGAGGGAGGGGGGGGGAGGAGGGAGGAGGGGGGGATGTGGGGGAGGGAGGGGGGGGGAGGGGAGGGAGGGGTGGGAGGGAGAGGGAGGGGGAGGGGGGGAGGAGGGGAGGGGAGGGGGGGGTGAGGGGGGAGGGGGGAGGGAGGAGGGGGGGGGTGGGAGAGGAGGGGAGGGAGGGGTGGGGTGGAGGGAGGGAGGGTGGGGGGGAGGGGTGGGAGGGAGGGGGAGGGGTGGGAGGGAGGGGGGAGGGAGGGGGGGAGGGGGGAGGGAGGGGGGGGGGGTGGGGGGAGGGGGGGGGGAGGGAGGGAGGAGGGGGGGGAGGGAGGGAGGGAGGGGGGAGGGGGAAGGGGGGAGGGGGGGGGGGGGGGAGGGAGGGGTGGGTGGGGTGGGAGGGGGGGGGAGGGGGGGAGGGTAGGGGGGGGAGGTGGAGGGAGGGTGGGGGGGTGGGAGGGAGGAGGGGGGGAGGGGGGAGGGGGGAGGGGTGGGATGAGAGGGAGTGAGGGAGGGGGGGAGGGGAGGGGTGAGGGGTGGGAGGGGAGGGAGGAGGGGGGGGAGGGGAGGGAGGGAGGGGTGGGAGGGGAGGGAGGGAGGGGGGGCGGGAGGGGGGAGGGGGGGGTGGGAGGGAGGGAGGGGTGGGGGAGTGGAGGGAGGGAGGGGGGGAGGGAGAGGGAGGGAGGGGGGGAGTGGGGGAGGGAGGGGGGGATGGGAGGAGGGGAGAGGGGGAGTGGAGGGGAGGGGGGGTGGGGTGAGAGGGAGGGAGGGGGGGGGAGGGAGAGGGAGGGAGGGGGGGAGAGGGGGAGGGGTGGGAGGAGGGGGGAGGGGGGGAGGGGGAGGAGGGAGGGGGGGGGAGGGAGGGAGGGGAGGGGTGGGGGAGGGAGGGAGGGGTGGGAGTGGAGGGAGGGAGGGGGGGGGTGGAGGGGGGAGGAGGGGAGGGAGGGAGGGAGGGGTGGAGGGGAGGGCGGGTGGGGTGGAGGGAGGGAGGAGGAGGGGGGGGGGAGGGGGGAGGGAGGGGTGGGGAGGGGAGAGAGGGAGGGGAGGGGGGGAGGAGAGGGAGGGGGGGGTAGGGGAGGGGAGGAGGGGGGGGATGTGGAGGGGAGGGAGGGGGGGATGAGAGGGAGGGAGGGAGGGGGGGAGTGAGGGAGGGGGGAGGGGGGGAGGGGAGGGAGGGGAGGGGGGGAGTGGAGGGAGGGAAGGGAGGGATGGGGAGGGAGGGAGGGGAGGGATGTGGAGGGAGGGAGGGGTGGGATGGGAGGGAGGGAGGGGGAGGGATGTGGGGGAGGGAGGGGGGGGAGTGGAGGGAGGGAGGGGTGGGATGGGAGGGAGGGAGGGAGGGGGGGATGGAGAGGGGAGTGGGGGAGGGGGGGGAGGGGAGGGAGGGAGGGGAGGGTGTGGAGGGAGGGAGGGGTGGGATGTGGAGGGAGGGAGGGGTGGGATGGGGAGGGGGGAGGGGGGGATGGGGGGGGGAGGGAGGGGGGGGGATGTGGAGGGAGGGGAGGGGGGGAGGTGGAGGGAGGGAGAGGTGGGAGGGAGGGAGGGAGGGTGGGGTGGGAGGGAGGGAGGGGTGGGTGGGAGGGAGGGAGGGGGGAGGTGGAGGGAGGGAGGGAGGGAGGGGAGGGGGTAGGGAGGAAGGGAGGGGTGGGAGTGGAGGGAGGGGGGAGGGGTGGGAGTGGAGGGAGGGAGGGGGGGGATGTAGAGGGAGGGAGGGGTGGGAGGTGGAGGGAGGGAGGGGGGGATGTGGGGGGAGGGAGGGGTGGGATGTGGGGGAGGGAGGGGTGGGAGGGGGGGAGGGAGGGGGGGGATGGGAGGGAGGGAGGGGTGGGGAGGGAGAGGGAGGGAGGGGGGGATGGGGGAAGGAGGGGGGGGGATGTGAGGGAGGGAGGGGGGGATGTGGAGGGGGAGAGGGGGGGAGGAGAGGGAGGGAGGGGGGGGTGGGAGGGAGGGAGGGGGGGATGGGAGGGAGGGAGGGGTGGGAGGGAGGGGAGGGAGGGGGGGAGAGGGGGAGGGAGGGGGGGAGTGGGGAAGGAGGGAGGGGGGGGATGGGGAGGGAGGGAGGGGGGGAGGTGAGGGAGGGAGGGGGGGGAGAGGAGGGAGGGAGGGGGGGAGGTGGGGGGGAGGGAGGGGTGGGAGGGGGGGAGGAGGGTGGGGGGAGGGGGGAGGGGGGGGGAGGGGAGGGGGGAGGGGGGGATGTGGAGGCAGGGAGGGGTGGGATGTGGAGGGGGGAGGGAGGGGTGGGATGTAGAGGGGGGAGGGAGGGGGGGGAGGTGGAGGGTGGGAGGGAGGGGTGGGATGGGGAGGGGGGGAGGGGGGGAGGGGAGGGTAGGGAAGGGGGGAGAGAGGGAGGGAGGGGGGGAGGGGAGGGAGGGAGGGGTGGGAGGGGGGAGGGAGGGGTGGGGAGGTGGAGGGAGGGAGGGGGGGGATGTGGAGGGAGGGAGGGGGATGGGAGGGGAGGGAGGGGGGGAGTGGGGGAGGGAGGGGGGGATGTGGAGGGAGGGAGGGGGGGGAGGAGGGGAGGGAGGGGGGAGGGAGGAGGGAGGGGGGGGTGGGAGGGAGGGAGGGAGGGGGGGGAGGGGGGAGGGAGGGGGGGGAGGTGGAGGGAGGGAGGGGTGGGAGGGGGTGGGAGGGAGGGGTGGGATGGGGAGGGAGGGAGGGGGGGAGTGGAGGGAGGGAGGGGGGGAGTGGGGAGGGAGGGGGGATGTGGAGGGAGGGAGGGGGGGAGGGGAGGGGGGGAGGGGTGGGGAGTAGAGGGAGTGAGGGGGGGATGTGAGGGAGGGAGGGGTGGGATGTGGAGGGAGGGAGGGGGGGGATGGGAGGGAGGGAGGGGTGGGTGAGAGGGAGGGAGGGGGGGATGGAGAGGGGGGAGTGAGGGGTGGGATGGGGAGGGAGGGGAGGGGTGGGAGGGAGGGAGGGAGGGGGGAGGTGGGGGAGGGAGGGGGGGAGGGGGAGGGGAGGGGGGGAGGTGGAGGGAGGGAGGGGGGGAGTGAGGGAGTGAGGGAGGGGTGGATGGGGAGGGAGTGGAGGGGGGGATGTGGAGGGAGGAGGGGTGGGGAGGTAGAGGGGGAGGGGTGGGATGGGGAGGGAGGGAGGGGTGGGATGGGGAGGGAGGGAGGGGTGGGAGGGAGGGAGGGAGGGGTGGGAGGTGGAGGGAGGGAGGGGGGGTGGGAGGGAGGGAGGGGGAGAGGGAGGGGAGGGGTGGGAGGGGAGGGGAGAGGGGTGGGAGGTGAGAGGGAGGGAGGGGGGGTGGGAGGGAGGGAGAGGTGGGATGTGGAGGGAGGGAGAGGGGGATGTGGAGGGAGGGAGGGGGGGAGTAGAGGGAGGGAGGGGTGGGATGTGGAGGGAGGGAGGGGGGGATGGAGAGGGAGGGAGGGGGGGGATGAGAGGGAGGGAGGGGTGGGAGTAGAGGGAGGGAGGGGTGGGAGGTGGAGGGAGGGAGGGGGGGATGTGGAGGGAGGGAGGGGTGGGATGGAGGGAGGGAGGGGTGGGAGTGGAGGGAGGGGAGAGGGGGAGGGGAGGGGGGAGGGGTGGGATGTGGAGGGGAGGGAGGGTGGGAGTAGAGGGAGGGAGGGGTGGGTGGAGAGGGAGGGAGGGGGGGATGTGGAGGGAGGGAGGGGTGGGATGTAGAGGGGAGGGAGGGGTGGGAGTAGAGGGAGGGAGGGGGGGAGGTGAGAGGGAGGGAGAGGTGGGATGTGGAGGGAGGGAGGGGTGGTATGTAGAGGGAGGGAGGGGTGGGAGGTGGAGCGAGGGAGGGGGGGATGTGGAGGGAAGGAGGGGGGGGATGTGGAGGGAGGAGGGGTGGGATGTAGAGGGAGGGAGGGGGGGGTGTGGGAGGGAGGGAGGGGTGGGATGGAGAGGGAGGGGGGGGGTGGGATGTGGAGGGAGGGAGGGGTGGGATGGGGGAGGGAGGGAGGGGTGGAGGGAGGGAGAGGAGGGGTGGGAGTAGGGGGAGGGGAGGGGTGGGAGGTGGAGGGAGGGGGGGTGGGAGGGAGGGGGGGATGGGATGTAGAGGGAGGGAGGGGTGGGATGTAGAGGGAGGGAGGGGTGGGATGTAGAGGGAGGGAGGGGTGGGGATGTAGAGGGAGGGAGGGGTGGGATGTGGAGGGAGGGAGGGGTGGGATGGGAGGGAGGGAGGGGTGGGATGTGGAGGAGGGAGGGGTGGGATGTAGAGGGAGTGAGGG
Organism: Homarus gammarus; assembly: GCA_958450375.1. NCBI lineage: Eukaryota > Metazoa > Arthropoda > Malacostraca > Decapoda > Nephropidae > Homarus > Homarus gammarus. The sequence goes on along the minus strand of CAUDMG010003049.1, from coordinate 2,402,377 downwards.
GGGATGGGAGGGGGGAGGGAGGGGTGGGATATGGAGGGAGTGAGGGGTGGGATGTAGAGGGAGGGAGGGGTGGGATGTGGAGGGAGGGAGGGGTGGGATGTGGAGGGAGGGAGGGGTGGGATGTGGAGGGAGGGAGGGGTGGGATGTGGAGGGAGGGAGGGATGGGATGTGGAGGGAGGGAGGGATGGGATGTGGAGGGAGGGAGGGAGTGAAGGGAAATATATAGAGGGAGGGAGGGGTGGGCTGGGGAGGGAGGGCGGGGGGGGAGGTAGAGGGAGGGAGGGGTGGGATGTGGAGGGAGGGAGGGGTGGGATGGGGAGGGAGGGAGGTGGGGGATGTGGAGGGAGGGAGGGGTGGGATGTGGAGGGAGGGAGGGGTGGGATGGAGAGGGAGGGAGGGGGGGATGTGGAGGGAGGGAGGGGGGGAGTGGAGGGAGGGGAGGGGTGGGATGTGGAGGGAGGGAGGGATGGGATGTGGAGGGAGGGAGGGGTGGGATGTGGAGGGAGGGAGGGGGGGATGTAGAGGGAGGGAGGGGGGGATGGAGAGGAGGGAGGGGGTGGGATGGGAGGGAGGGAGGGGTGGGATGTGGAGGGAGGGAGGGGTGGGATGTAGAGGGAGGGAGGGGTGGGATGTGGAGGGAGGGAGGGGTGGGATGTAGAGAGAGGGAGGGGTGGGATGTGGAGGGAGGGAGGGGTGGGATGTGGAGGGAGGGAGGGGTGGGATGTGGAGGGAGGGAGGGGTGGGATGTGGAGGGAGGGAGGGGTGGGATGTGGAGGGAGGGAAGGGTGGGATGTAGAGGGAGTGAGGGGTGGGATGTGGAGGGAGGGAGTGAGGGGTGGGAAATGGAGGGAGGGAGTGAGGGGTGGGATGTAGAGGGAGGGAGGGGTGGGATGTAGAGGGAGGGAGGGGTGGGATGTGGAGGGAGGGAGGGGTCGTATGTACATCGAGAATAATACACAAGCACCAAGAAATGACCTCGAAAACCCCTAAGTGGCGACTAATTAGCATTGTAAAAGTAATTAAAAATATTCTAAAAATCCTTTGAACGAGCAATAATCCAGATATCAAATTTTGGTTAACAGATCCTTAAGCAGCATGTTCAGGAGTACCTATACGGAGATTATGAACCTGCGCCGATCTATCGTGCTTCGCGCAAAGCAATAATGACTGTCAAAGCGAAAATACTAATCACAGACCGTAGGTCACCTGACAGGTCTGCCAAGCGGAAGCTGATAGAAATTGTTAGCAACCACAAGGTCAAGTATCAGAACGTAATAGTAGCAAATGATGGTTTTATCATGCTCATGCTTGAAGACCAAGACCTCTTGTCCCAGAGTTGTATAAGCAATCTCAGGGAAGAACACTATGACCCAATCCTGCCTCCTGCTTTGAAGGCAAAACGAACTATTCTTTGCTTCCAAACGGATGAATACGTATACGAAACGTCTGTAGTGGAAATAAAAGCAGAGATTGAAAAAGAAAACGCTTGGGCGAAGAACAAGGTGGACTATGTCAAAAAATTCAACAGTAAAAAAGGCATAATCAAAATTCAGTTCACAAGCGCCAAGGTTACTGAAAAGGCAACCACATCTGGTCTCCTCGCATTCACCTACAGCATACCGTACCACCAAATACAACAGGAACAGTACTACCCCACACGTACCTGCCTCAGGTGCTATGTCATTGAGGATCATGATAATGTGAACTGCCCCAAACCCAAGGAATACAAGATCTGTTCCAAAAGTACCTCTAGGGAACATACCTGGACCCAATGTAAGGCACAACTACAATGCCTTAACTGTGATGGGCCTCACAGCACTGTGTCCATGAACTGTCTCAAAAGAAAGGAAAAAATAAAGGAAGCACAACAAATAGCCACAAATACATCAGTATCACCATACAAGGCTGTGCTGCCGATCGGGACCCCGACTCCTGAAGTCAGTTTGGTCCCTGCAGCCACTACAGACTCTACAGTCTTGTTGAATGCCAAAGACAGTTACCTCCATGACGGTGTAATACTAGCCAACATGATTGTCAAACACGCTCATGAGGAGGATGTTCTGCACCCAGGCTGCTTTCAAGCAATACTCAAAACATGCTTATGCCAAAACAATCTGCCAATTCCAAATCTGTGCAGGGCAACACCCCCAGCCTCGGAGGAGACAACAGTAGCCCTTGGTGTGGATGCACAAGTACCCGCATCGGAGATAATGTTTGTCCCCCACACTCCAACTAGCACAGAGAAGACAACAGTGGTCTCTGATGTGGAGGCACAAGCACCCACATCGGATGCACTAGTTCCCACATCGGAGATGATACTTGTCCCCCAAACTCCAACTAGCACAGAGGAGATAACAGTGGGCTGTGGATGCACAAGTACCCACGCCGGAGAGGATACCTGTCTCTCAGACTCCAAGAGATCTATCAGGAAAAGACCTGAAACTAAGCATCTACGTGCCAGCCGCCATCAACTGTACACGTGATGAAGTCGCTAAAGGAGTAAAGGAGCACAAGATGAAATGGAAGTACGACCACCCCACTTCCGAGGCGACCATCTACGAGGCCATTATGCAAAAGAGAGTCGACTTAACAAACTGCATCAAAAAGTTAACCGTTCTGAAGATAAAATCACTTAACAATGGACGCACAGACAACAAACCACGTACCCTACAGATCCCCCCCAAACCAATAACAAGATCCAATGTACGCGCTACGTAAGGCAGTGAAAATGATGCAACATAACGTCCTCCACTGGAGAACTAACAAATTCAGTCTGTTTAGCCCATATAACCAGATTGACGCAGATATTATACTCATAAACTCACACGGCCAAAAAGCAGCTGAGGAACTGAAAATATTTGGTTACAGGATCCATAAATCCAATCTATCAGAGGAGCCAAATGACGGGGTGGCCATCGCCATAAAAAGAGATGTCCACCACAGAATCATAGACGACTTCACCTCTGAAACTCTCGCTGTTCAAATCAACTTGACCACAGGGCCAATCATAATAGCCACAACCTACCTCCCACCACGTAGGGACTACCTGCCTTACGGGGACTTCCACAGACTCCTATCATACCACCACCCAACCTACATCATTGGAGACATGAACGCCAGACATCCTCTACTAGATGGTAAGAGGACAACTAACAATGTTGGAACAGGCCTTGCTGGCTTCATAACAAACAAAAAAGCCCAGCTAATAGGCCCAGACTTCCCCACGTTCTACAATAGGAACTCAGCCACTACTCCAGATATAGCAATAACAAATGGCAGATGCTTCCACAACTATCTCTTTGAACAAGGCCCTGTAACCTCCAGCGACCACCTACCTATATCATGACTATTTCAGCAACACCAATAACTATACCAGCTCCACCACGGAGGATCGCCAAGCAGACCGACTGGGACCTATTCAATGAAAAAGCTACAGCCGAACTTGAGGTCAAGGGCATGACAATCCTGCAGACCACAGACAGTCAGCCGGTGAACATAATAGACGAAGAAATCAACACATGGTGTGAAGCCATAGGAACAGCCTACCTGGAGGCCACGCCTCTCAAACGCAGCAGAACTCTCCCACACCCACAACAGACTCCAGAACTCATAGCCCTCACAAACCAGTTCCAACTGCTACAACAGAGAGCCGAGACCCATGGTTGGGACATCGTAAGCTACAATACATACAGAAGAATCCGGGAGGAAAAAAAAACAAGATCTCTGGAACAAAGCAACCTTAAATGAGCCCAAATAGTTGAACAACTCTCACATACATACAACGATCCAGGAGAGTTCTGGCGTTGAGTTAAGAGATTGAAAGGCTGCAGCCGTGACGAACCATCACATATAACTAACCACGCAGGAAGTAAAATATATGACACCAAGACAAAGAACCCATATTCAGGGACATATGGAGGAACATCTTCCGAATTACAAATGAAGAGAACAAGAGATTCGATGGTACCCTCGAGGAGCTCGTCCTTTATGAACTCCGGGGCCAGACACACCGCACTTAGCCTTCCCCTGAAATCATATGGGACGATCTGAGAGTGGACAGCCCATTGTCCCAACCAGTCACCTCGGAAGAACTCAACACAGCCATCTCCAATACCAAAAATAAAGCCCCTGGTTATTCAGGCATCACCAAGGAGATCCTCAGCCACATAAACAACCCGGCCATGGACAGACTGAGAACCACAATGAACGCTTGCCTGGCCTCGGGTTACTTCCCAACTAAATTCAAAGAGGCTATTATTACTCTAACACCAAAACAAGGAAAGAACCCCGCCGTCCCACTAAACTACAGACCGATCTCCCTCCTCGAAGTACCTGGAAAAATACTAGAAAAAATCATCAATAACCGTCTGAGAAATCACCTGGAAACAACAAACAGAGTCAACTGCAGACAATTCGGGTTCAGGAAAGGGAAGTCCACCACAACAGCGATAGCCCTGGCATGTGAAAACATAGCCAGAGTCGCGGCGAGTGGTAGACAATGTAATCTAACTCTCCGGGATGTAGCGAAGGCATTTGACAAAGTCTGGCACGACGGTCTAAAATATAAGAGCCTCCAACTTGGACTTCCCACCAACATTGAAAAGTTGCTTTGCAACTTTTTTGACGGCAGAAATGCCAGACTGAGGGTAGGAGAACACACAGGAGAGACCTTCCCACCCATGAGCGGAGTCCCTCAGGGGAGCGTCCTCTCCCCCACCCTATATATTATCTACACAAGTGACACCCCGCCTCCCACTAGAATTGGCAACGAAGATATTATGTATGCGGATGCCATCACTCAAATAACATCACATCAAGGAAAATCGCGAGCGCTACAGGCCGACAACACCAGGCGGGAATTAGAAAGGGTAAATAATTACGAAAAACAATGGAAAATCCATACCAGTCTCCCGAAATTCACAGTGATACCCTTATGCAGAAGGAAAACACCATCCATTAGTAACCAATAATGCCCAGATAGAATTCCAAAGCAGAGGCACCCTCCTGGGCCTACATATATCCATGACAGGTTACTCCCATCATGTCCACAGCAGGAAGGAAAAAGCAAAAAGAGAGCTGAGAAAACTATACCGCTTTAAAGCGCTTCATGAGAAAATAAAACTCCGCCGGGTGACATCATTTATCACACCGATATTAACTTACCCAGCAGTACCTCTTCATACTATGAGGAACACTCAAATATTAGAATTACAGGTGGTTCAAAATGAAGCCCTGAGATTCGTCACAGGCGAAAGATACCCCTTCACCAGAACCACAGCCGAGATACATAGAGACCTGAGAATGAAACCCATCAACCAGCAGCTGCACACCCTGGCCAGCAGAGTCTGGCAAAAGATAGAACGATCAGAGGAAGAACTCCTTCAAAGACTCCCACCAGATAACAACAACCATACATGGTTCCCAAAAAGTTACTAAATCTCAAAAGGTCCATTACCACCCCTGATCTACACGGCCAGGCAATAGACAACCTCCCTAGACCAGCATCCGCCAGTAGGGTTGACAGAATATGAAATAAGGCCCTCAAAACACCCATATATGGGACAGGGTAGGATGTCTAGTGCCTGTACCGACAGACAATAACTAACCCATGACACAACCCTAACACACTATTAGCTTAGTCAGCCCGCCCTCTCTTACCTCCTCCTAAACTGCTTCAATTTCCGAACTATAACTTCCTTCCCCCACCTCTAATCTTCTTTTATTCCTCCTTTCCCTACAAAAAGAAAAAAATGGTAGCGGGTGTGGGGGTAGAGGGAGGATGGTAGGGGGAGTAAGGGGGTAGGGGAGGGAGGTAGGGGAGGGTGGTAGGGGAGGGTGGCAGGGGGAGGAAGGGGTAGGGGAGGGTGGTAGGGGGGTAGGGGAGGGTGGTAGGGGGAGTAAGGGGTAAGGGAGGGTGGTAGGGGGAGGGAGGGTGGTAAACATTGAGACCATCTACGGCACCCTACACTACGCCTACTTGTCCTCACTAATAAAGATACGAAGATAAAAAAAGCCAGCGGAAAATTACCAATTAAACTTGACTAAAAGTTGTCATTTACCATTTTCTTTGTTGAATCAGCGTCAACGTCATCTGAGGGAGGGTGTGCGGTAGAACTGTTCTTTCCTCCCTCCCTGGCTGGTGTTAAGACTTGTTCCTCCCTCCCTGGCTGGTGTTAAGACTTGTTCCTCCCTCCCTGGCTGGTGTTAAGACTTGTCCCTCCCTCCCTGGCTGGTGTTAAGACTTGTTCCTCCCTCTGGCTGGTGTTAAGACTTGTTCCTCCCTCCCTGGCTGGTGTTAAGACTTGTTCCTCCCTCCCTGGCTGGTGTTAAGACTTGTTCCTCCCTCCCTGGCTGGTGTTAAGACTTGTCCCTCCCTCCCTGGCTGGTGTTAAGACTTGTCCCTCCCTCTGGGCTGTGTTAAGACTTGTTCCTCCCTCCCTGGCTGGTGTTAAGACTTGTTCCTCCCTCCCTGGCTGGTGTTAAGACTTGTTCCTCCCTCCCTGGCTGGTGTTAAGACTTGTCCCTCCCTCCCTGGCTGGTGTTAAGACTTGTCCCTCCCTCCCTGGCTGGTGTTAAGACTTGTTCCTCCCTCCCTCCCTGGCTGGTGTTAAGACTTGTCCCTCCCTCCCTGGCTGGTGTTAAGACTTGTCCCTCCCTCCCTGGCTGGTGTTAAGACTTGTTCCTCCCTCCCTGGCTGGTGTTAAGACTCGTCCCTCCCTCCCTGGCTGGTGTTAAGACTTGTTCCTCCCTCCCTGGCTGGTGTTAAGACTTGTTCCTCCCTCCCTGGCTGGTGTTAAGACGCGTTCCTCCCTCCCTGGCTGGTGTTAAGACTTGTCCCTCCCTCCCTGGCTGGTGTTAAGACTTGTTCCTCCCTCCCTGGCTGGTGTTAAGACTTGTTCCTCCCTCCCTGGCTGGTGTTAAGACTTGTTCCTCCCTCCCTGGCTGGTGTTAAGACTTGTTCCCCCCTCCCTGGCTGGTGTTAAGACTTGTTCCCCCCTCCCTGGCTGGTGTTAAGACTTGTTCCTCCCTCCCTGGCTGGTGTTAAGACTTGTTCCTCCCTCCCTGGCTGGTGTTAAGACTTGTTCCTCCCTCCCTGGCTGGTGTTAAGACTTGTTCCTCCCTCCCTGGCTGGTGTTAAGACTTGTTCCTCCCTCCCTGGCTGGTGTTAAGACTTGTTCCTCCCTCCCTGGCTGGTGTTAAGACTTGTTCCTCCCTCCCTGGCTGGTGTTAAGACTTGTTCCTCCCTCTGGCTGGTGTTAAGACGTGTTCCTCCCTCCCTGGCTGGTGTTAAGACGTGTTCCTCCCTCCCTGGCTGGTGTTAAGACTTGTTCCTCCCTCCTTGGCTGGTGTTAAGACTCGTCCCTCCCTCCCTGGCTGGTGTTAAGACTTGTTCCTCCCTCCCTGGCTGGTGTTAAGACTTGTTCCTCCCTCCTGGCTGGTGTTAAGACTTGTCCCTCCCTCCCTGGCTGGTGTTAAGACTTGTTCCTCCCTCCCTGGCTGGTGTTAAGACTTGTCCCTCCCTCCCTGGCTGGTGTTAAGACTCGTCCCTCGCTCCCTGGCTGGTGTTAAGACTTGTTCCTCCCTCCCTGGCTGGTGTTAAGACGTGTTCCTCCCTCCCTGGCTGGTGTTAAGACTTGTCCCTCCCTCCCTGGCTGGTGTTAAGACTTGTCCCTCCCTCCCTGGCTGGTGTTAAGACTTGTTCCTCCCTCCCTGGCTGGTGTTAAGACTTGTTCCTCCCTCCCTGGCTGGTGTTAAGACTTGTTCCTCCCTCCCTGGCTGGTGTTAAGACTCGTCCCTCCCTCCCGCTGGTGTTAAGACTTGTTCCTCCCTCCCTGGCTGGTGTTAAGACTTGTTCCTCCCTCCTGGCTGGTGTTAAGACTTGTTCCTCCCTCCCTGGCTGGTGTTAAGACTTGTCCCTCCCTCCCTGGCTGGTGTTAAGACTTGTTCCTCCCTCTGGCTGGTGTTAAGACTTGTTCCTCCCTCCCTGGCTGGTGTTAAGACTTGTTCCTCCCTCCCTGGCTGGTGTTAAGACTTGTTCCTCCCTCCCTGGCTGGTGTTAAGACTTGTTCCTCCCTCCCTGGCTGGTGTTAAGACTTGTCCCTCCCTCCCTGGCTGGTGTTAAGACTTGTCCCTCCCTCTGGCTGGTGTTAAGACTTGTTCCTCCCTCCCTGGCTGGTGTTAAGACTTGTTCCTCCCTCCCTGGCTGGTGTTAAGACTTGTTCCTCCCTCCCTGGCTGGTGTTAAGACTTGTCCCTCCCTCCCTGGCTGGTGTTAAGACTTGTCCCTCCCTCCCTGGCTGGTGTTAAGACTTGTTCCTCCCTCCCTGGCTGGTGTTAAGACTTGTCCCTCCCTCCCTGGCTGGTGTTAAGACTTGTCCCTCCCTCCCTGGCTGGTGCTAAGACTTGTTCCTCCCTCCCTGGCTGGTGTTAAGACTCGTCCCTCCCTCCCTGGCTGGTGTTAAGACTTGTTCCTCCCTCCCTGGCTGGTGTTAAGACGTGTTCCTCCTGGCTGGTGTTAAGACTGTCCCCTCCCTGGCTGGTGTTAAGACTTGTTCCTCCCTCCCTGGCTGGTGTTAAGACTTGTTCCTCCCTCCCTGGCTGGTGTTAAGACTTGTTCCTCCCTCCCTGGCTGGTGTTAAGACTTGTTCCTCCCTCCCTGGCTGGTGTTAAGACTTGTTCCTCCCTCCCTGGCTGGTGTTAAGACTTGTTCCTCCCTCCTGGCTGGTGTTAAGACTTGTTCCTCCCTCCCTGGCTGGTGTTAAGACTTGTTCCTCCCTCCCTGGCTGGTGTTAAGACTTGTTCCTCCCTCCCTGGCTGGTGTTAAGACTTGTTCCTCCCTCTGGCTGGTGTTAAGACTTGTTCCTCCCTCCCTGGCTGGTGTTAAGACTTGTTCCTCCCTCTGGCTGGTGTTAAGACGTGTTCCTCCCTCCCTGGCTGGTGTTAAGACGTGTTCCTCCCTCCCTGGCTGGTGTTAAGACTTGTTCCTCCCTCCCTGGCTGGTGTTAAGACTTGTCCCTCCCTCCCTGGCTGGTGTTAAGACTTGTTCCTCCCTCCCTGGCTGGTGTTAAGACTTGTTCCTCCCTCCTGGCTGGTGTTAAGACTTGTTCCTCCCTCCCTGGCTGGTGTTAAGACTTGTTCCCTCCCTCCCTGGCTGGTGTTAAGACTTGTCCCTCCCTCCCTGGCTGGTGTTAAGACTCGTCCCTCGCTCCCTGGCTGGTGTTAAGACGTGTTCCTCCCTCCCTGGCTGGTGTTAAGACTTGTTCCTCCCTCCCTGGCTGGTGTTAAGACGTGTTCCTCCGTCCCTGGCTGGTGTTAAGACTCGTCCCTCCCTCCCGCTGGTGTTAAGACTTGTTCCTCCCTCCCTGGCTGGTGTTAAGACTCGTTCCTCCCTCCCTGGCTGGTGTTAAGACTCGTCCCTCCCTCCCGCTGGTGTTAAGACTTGTTCCTCCCTCCCTGGCTGGTGTTAAGACTTGTTCCTCCCTCCCTGGCTGGTGTTAAGACTTGTTCCTCCCTCCCTGGCTGGTGTTAAGACAACGGCTGGTAATACTTGAAACATTTTATTTGATATTCGATACTTTTCATAAAATACATATATTTCTTGATCTCTTTACAGTTAATAATATTTAGTTACACAAATAAATCCTTGAGTGAAGTTGAGAGTTAATAGTTTCTTGGGTTTTTTTTGAAGATCAAAATTTATATTGTGGGTTAAAAAAAATAATCATTAAAAGTGAACACGAGGCAGCGTCGTTAGGAGAAAGTGAAGGCAACATAAGTTCCAATAACGTCGTATATCTGGCAATAACTCCCATAATGTTCCAATATTGGTAGTAACTCTCAAACATTAAAACCAACAACAAAGTGTCCTAAAACAGGTAAACGCTCTCGAATTATATATATATTGACAGCTTCGCCTGGCATCAACAATAAAAAAAAAAAGGTAAATAAAAAAATTGAACCTCGAAAAATATCTTGAAATTAGTAACTTCTAAAATGTCTTGAAATTTAAATCATTCGACGGGGGAAAGAAATTAGCGCCATCCCAACTTTTGTGCGCTTCTTCCCCCAACTTGTCCCGCCTCACGACTTGCTGTGCATTCACAATTACGATATTTTATTAACTACTTTTAACACATTCCAAAAACATCCTGCCGCCTTAACATTCACGAAGAGATAATTAAAAACACCAGAACATAAATTACCGAGGTAAAAACTGAGAGACCTTCACGTTAAATATATTAACGAATGAAAATTATTTAACTGGTATGGAAGAAATGTTTATAATTGATGAGTGACTGTTGGTGACTGGCAGGTGATTGTTGGTGACTGGCAGGTGACTGTTGGTGACCGGCAGGTGATTGTTGGTGACTGGCAGGTGACTGTTGGTGACCGGCAGGTGATTGTTGGTGACCGGCAGGTGATTGTTGGTGACTGGCAGGTGATTGTTGGTGACTGGCAGGTGATTGAATACCGATGTGATTGTTCAACGTCTGGGAAAACAGTTGGTGCAGGTATTAAATTGACTCAAAAACAGACTTAATGATCTATGAAGAAACTTAATAGAAGTTCAATGAGTTTCCTTCACACTTGTGGGAGTTGGACAGGAGGCGGGGAGTTGGACAGGAGGCGGGGAGTTGGACAGGAGGCGGGGAGTTGAAAGGAGGCGGGGAGTTGGACAGGAGGCGGGGAGTTGGACAGGAGGCGGGGAGTTGGACAGGAGGCGGGGAGTTGACAGGAGGCGGGGAGTTGACAGGAGGAGGGGAGTTGGACAGGAGGAGGGGAGTTGGATAGGAGGAGGGGAGTTGACAGGAGGAGGGGAGTTGGACAGGAGGAGGGGAGTTGGACAGGAGGCGGGGAGTTGACAGGAGGCGGGGAGTTGGACAGGAGGAGGGGAGTTGGACAGGAGGAGGGGAGTTGGACAGGAGGAGGGGAGTTGGACAGGAGGCGGGGAGTTGGACAGGAGGAGGGGAGTTGGACAGGAGGCGGGGAGTTGGACAGGAGGCGGGGAGTTGGACAGGAGGAGGGGAGTTGGACAGGAGGAGGGGAGTTGGACAGGAGGAGGGGAGTTGGATAGGAGGAGGGGAGTTGACAGGAGGAGGGGAGTTGGATAGGAGGAGGGGAGTTGACAGGAGGAGGGGAGTTGGACAGGAGGAGGGGAGTTGGATAGGAGGAGGGGAGTTGGACAGGAGGCGGGGAGTTGGACAGGAGGAGGGGAGTTGGACAGGAGGCGGGGAGTTGGACAGGAGGGGGGGAGTTGGACAGGAGGGGGGGAGTTGGAAAGGAGGGGGGGAGTTGGAAAGGAGGCGGGGAGTTGGACAGGAGGCGGGGAGTTGGAAAGGAGGCGGGGAGTTGGACAGGAGGCGGGGTGTTGGACAGGAGGCGGGGAGTTGGACAGGAGGCGGGGAGTTGGACAGGAGGAGAGGAGTTGACAGGAGGGGGGGGGAGTTGGACAGGAGGGGGGGGAGTTGGACAGGAGGGGGGGAGTTGGACAGGAGGGGGGGAGTTGGACAGGAGGGGGGGGAGTTGGACAGGAGGGGGGGGAGTTGGACAGGAGGGGGGGAGTTGGACAGGAGGGGGGGAGTTGGACAGGAGGGGGGGAGTTGGACAGGAGGGGGGGAGTTGGACAGGAGGGGGGGAGTTGGACAGGAGGGGGGGGAGTTGGACAGGAGGCGGGGGAGTTGGACAGGAGGCGGGGGAGTTGGACAGGAGGCGGGGGAGTTGGACAGGAGGCGGGGGAGTTGGACAGGAGGCGGGGGAGTTGGACAGGAGGCGGGGGAGTTGGACAGGAGGCGGGGAGTTGGACAGGAGGCGGGGGAGTTGGACAGGAGGAGGGGAGTTGACAGGAGGCGGGGAGTTGGACAGGAGGAGTGGAGTAGACAGGAGGCGGGGAGTTGGACAGGAGGAGTGGAGTAGACAGGAGGCGGGGAGTTGGACAGGAGGAGTGGAGTAGACAGGAGGCGGGGAGTTGGACAGGAGGAGTGGAGTAGACAGGAGGCGGGGAGTTGGACAGGGACAGAGAGGGTGGGGGGGGGGGGTAAACAGAGGCAAAGGGAGGGACGGAAGTGGACTGAAGAAAGCAGGCAGAGGCGGGAGGAAGGTGCGTGAGGACATCTACTTGTCGGCGGCCACAAAGGGAAGCAGGAAACACCTCATCACGCAGACAATTGTCATCGTTAAACCCGACAAATAAGAGGTGCTGGGTAATGGAGGAGACTCTGAATAAAACTCGCTGGGGTGGTTTAGTCCTTACACTGTGGGGCATGGTTTAGTCCTTACACTGTGGGGCATGGTTTAGTCCTTACACTGTGGGGCATGGTTTAGTCCTTACACTGTGGGGCATGGTTTAGTCCTTACACTGTGGGGGCAATGGTCTAGTCCTTACACTGTGGGGGCAATGGTTTAGTCCTTACACTGTGGGGGCAATGGTTTAGTCCTTACACTGTGGGGGCAATGGTTTAGTCCTTACACTGTGGGGCATGGTTTAGTCCTTACACTGTGGGGCATGGTTTAGTCCTTACACTGTGGGGCGTGGTTTAGTCAAGAGTTTGTGTGTCTTCAGTGTTGTTTTAATGTTCGTGTTAACATCATAACAGTTTAATAAACCTGAGGTGGGTCTTTTATGTAAACTTGGGCTGTTCAGTTCTTTATCGTCATCCTGGGATTTTATGATTAAATGTAAAGTTTAGGGATTTTGTTTTGAGCTTTGATATTTTTTCAAATCACAAGTGAATGGTGTTGTGTAGTGTCTGCCAGAGGTGTTTTGGTGTTTGGACTGTGTGTTGCGAGTGTTCGTGATGATGTCAGGGGTGTTTTGAGAGCTTGTGATGACGTCAAAGGTATTTTGAATGCTTGCGATGACGTCAGGGTTTTTTGTGAGCATGGGGGTGACGTCAGAGGTGTTTTGTGAGCATGGGGGTGACGTCAGAGGTGTTTTGAATGCTTGAGATGTCATAATTTTTTTCGAGTGCTTTTGCTGACGCCAATTATGACAGGTATACATTAAGTAGCCGGGTACCGTAAGCTGTGCCTAAAACAAACCATCCCTTACCTACGACTAGTGTCAGCCAGAAGAGGTCAGAGTTTGGCAGTGCTCAATGATCCATTTGTACTAAAATTAGACAAAGTTTAGTTATAGTTTGTTATCATTTACCAGTATTCGCGGCTTAACACACAAGCGGTTCCTTCTGTGATTTGTAAGTCCCCATTTTTCTTGCCTCTACACTCCATTAACTTACTAGTCTTTCCATGAATAAAACTAAACAATGATATTGATTCAATATAGGAGTATTTAACACCCCACACCCCCTGCCTACACCACCGATGGCTAGTTCCCTCACGACTCAATAAAGATTTACAATAGTCCCGTGGGAAGGTGTAGTTTTAGGGGATATAAATAAAAGTAATTTCCTACCATAGATTAGCTTGACTCTGCATCTAAAGGGTGACCTTGGTCGATATGAGGAAGATTTAGGTCAAAGGTCAGGGAGGACGATGGATGTAACGAGCAGCCAATGACCTGATTTTTAGGATAGATTGGGGTCTGGTAGGACAAGGGCCCGTTAGGACTGGGGACTCTACCGTCAGATAGTTTTTAGGGCAAGTCATCTCCTCCAGACAGTAAACGACCACAACACAAATGCATAACAATCCCAAGACAATGAAGGAAGAAACACGACATTAATTATACAAGGCGAACGCGGCCACAATCCGGATTTAATCTGCCTAGTTAACGCGGGAAGAACGGCGGCCGCATTAAAACACAAAGCTTCATTAATCTCACCGAGGCGAAGCCCAAAAGAATATATGAGGCAAATTTACCATGATCTAGAGCCCCATTATAAAAGACTTAAGACCCAAATAATGAAAAGTATACGAAGGGAGATATGAAGACTAGGAATAATTTGTGGCCACCGCCTCCACCCTCAGATTAATGGCTCGGCGCTGCGTCTCTACCCACCCCTACCACCACACCCAGCTCATACGGTGACGTGAGAGGGACTTGTGGAGTGGGACTTGTGAAATAAAACTTAAATACGGACTTAAAACAACATAGACGGAGTTAAAATGCTTGGAGACTAAGTTGAAAAGCTTAGAAATGGTCTTAGTAAGCTTACGAATGGGTTTAAAATACTTGAATACGGACCAAACAAGCGTGGAAACGAACAATATAACCTTAGAGCCGTACTTCAAAAGCTTAGAAACGGACTAAGATGAAATGGACTTACTAAGCTTAGAAATAGATTTAACATGTTGTAGACGCCTCTAAGAGCATAGGTTGTTAATTTACTTCACATCACAACATAAGAACATAAGAATGGAGGAAACTGCAGCGGGCCTATTGACCCATACTGGGCAGTCCCGTTTACACCCAACCCCTATTGCTCATATAAGCATCCAACCTATGTTTGAAGCAATTCAGCGTATTCGAGTTAATGATGATATTTGGTAACTTGTTCCATTCATCCACTACTCTGTTTCCAAACCAGTGTTTACCTATTTCGCGCCTAAATCTAAATTTGTCTAATTTAAAACCATTGTTACGAGTTCGCTCCTGGTTGGATAGTTTGAGTACCTTTGTAATGTCCCCTTTGTTTAGCCCAGACTTCCATTTATACACCTCTATCAGGTCGCCCCTCGCTCTACGTCTCTCGAGGGAGTGCAAATTAAGATGCTTTAACCTGTCTCTATACTCAAGGTTCCTAATGCCCGGGATTAGTCTTGTCATTCTCCTCTGAATTCTTTCCAAGGATTCTATATCCATTCTGTAATACGGTGACCAGAACTGAACTGCGTAATCCAGGTGTGGTTTCACAAGAGCAAGATACAGTTTTAGGATGACCTCGCTAGTCTTGTAACTAACACTCCTTTGTATGAACCCAAGTCCTTTATTAGCCTTGTTACGAGCAAAAACACATTGTTTACTTGGCTTAAGGTTCCTACTTATCATTACTCCTAAATCTCTCTCGCAGTCGGATTTCTCTATGGCATCGTTGTTCATCTGGTATCTGGTTTCCCTGTTTACATCTCCTATACTGAGTACTTTACATTTGTCGACGTTGAATTTCATCTGCCATTTTCCAGACCACTCGAAAAATTTGTTTAGATCTTCCAGTAGTTTTGCCGAGTCCTCGTCAGATTTGATAACACGTCCTATTTTAGTGTCATCAGCAAATTTACTTATGTTGCTGTCTATGCCGATATCTATGTCGTTTATGTATATAATAAATAATAATGGTCCAAGTACTGAGCCTTGGGGAACTCCACTTGTGACGTTGCTCCAATGGGACTTAGTGCCGTTAATGCTCACTCGCTGTTTCCTGTCCTGTAACCACGCCCTAATCCATTTAAGGATGTCACCTTTGATGCCATGAGCTTCTACCTTTCTAATTAGTCTTTCGTGGGGGACTCTGTCGAAGGCTTTGCTAAAGTCGAGATATACCACATCATAATTGTGCCCCTCGTCCACCGATTCGAAAACTGATGAAAAGAATGTTAAGAGATTAGTTAGGCAAGAACGTCCGCTTGTGAAGCCATGCTGGGAATCATTGATCAATCGGTGCTTCTCCAGGTGATTTCGAATAGAGTTTGAACCTTACCTGGGAGTGTTGTGGCAGGTTATGGTGGCTCCTGGGTGACGGACAAGGGTGAATATACTCTTGAGTTTACCGCAGTTTACACCACCACTAAAGCGCCATTATCACATACAGTATATAAGCAAAACGCCAGTATTGTATAGAAAGTGCCATTATAATGTAAAATAAAAACCATATTATACCAAAATTAAACCATATTATACCCAAACTAAACCATATTATACCCAAACTAAACCATATTATACCCAAACTAAACCATATTATACCAAAACTAAACCACATTATACCAAAACTAAACCACATTATACCAAAATTAAACCATATTATACCCAAACTAAACCATATTTTACCCAAACTAAACCATATTTTACCCAAACTAAACCATATTATACCCAAACTAAACCATATTATACCCAAACTAAACCATATTATACCCAAACTAAACCATATTATACCAAAACTAAACCACATTATACCAAAACTAAACCACATTATACCAAAATTAAACCATATTATACCCAAACTAAACCATATTATACCAAAACTAAACCATATTATCAAATCAGTCTCATATACAACAATAAATGAATTATAAATCAATAAATCGTTGTTTGTCCACTTGTTATAATGACTACAGGAGTGGAGTCTTAAGAACCACAGGAGCATTCATGGTTGTCTAAAAAAAAATGCAGCGGTTTTGATAAGTCTCAACCTGACCTGACTTTACGTGAGCTGATCTAACGAAGTGACCTGGCTTAAATCCTAGACTAATCTATTCTGATTTAACATGATATGATCTATCTATTCTGACCTACCCTATCCTGATCTAATTTAAAATACCCTATCATGATCTAACATAACCTATCCTGATCAGACCCGACATGAGTACCTCTGACCTGACCTAAATTTACATAATCTGACATGACCTCACGTAACCTGACCTAAAAATGTTAATTAAGATCGAGTCTCCCATAATTAAGGATCTATGAGGATTATGGCCCATTATTACCGGTTGTTTGACAGTATTGGGGCCTGTTGTTAAGACTGGGGCCTCACCTCACCAAAACATGAAGGAACTACGACACCTTACGATATGAGAAGACCCTTTCAGGGACTGGATGGGGTCCCACTGTGGAATGGGTGACCCCCTTTAAAGACTGGTTGGGACCCAATTAGGGATTAGGTTACCCATCTAGGGATTTGGCTACCCATCTAGGGATTAGTTTACCCATCTAGGTACGAGGTTACTCATCTCGGGATCAGGTGAGACTAACATTACATGCCATCGTCTTCAACACCTCAGGTACAAGCGGGAGAACATGTGACTTTTCTCCTTCCTCTCTGATCACGGCCGCTCCTAGACCTGTTGTTAGAGGGGCATAGAATTCTGCAGATTGGCTCCACGTAAGAATCCTGCAGGTGCGTTGGTGTTGTGATGAGTGTTATTGTCAGCGGCCGCCAGGTGAAGGGATCATCGCCACGCAGATGAGATGGAATTCGCTAGTATCCGGACTGTTATAGATCCCCAGCCAGGAGAAGAGGGACTAACCTAACACAGAAAGGAAACGAACCAAACAACCCTACCAGGAGAGAACTAACCTAACCTAACCTAGAGGACATAGTCTACATATAAACTAATTTGACCTTAAACCAAACCAGTCAGATGAGCGGATTTAGTATGGAAATTCGAAGTCCGACTTTGAAGACACTGCACTCGACCACCTCCACTTTCCTCAACTGTATTGTTAAGCACTCACATAGATATGGGTAAAAGTGGGGGGGGGGGGGTTCCTGAGCACGAACCAGCGACACACTGAACAGGAGGCAAATACTATATCCACTCACCCTCGGCACACGTTAACAACCTAAGTGTGGTCAAATTTCATCGTCCAAGGGTGGAGGTTTAATCTAACTGAACACCTATCCACAGGTTAGGTTATGAAGATGGCTGACCACCTCCTAACCTGCCATTACTTCTACTTGATTACTGAAAGTCAAACAGTCTTCAAAAAACCGGATAGACAACTATGGTTTTTGTTTAAGTACAGTTATGAACTTTGTCCAAAAGGTCACTATGTTAAGACCATCTAACTTCTAACACAACAGCGTAACTTTACACGTCAATATTTTTCTACAATTATACAACGTAAATTAATCACGAAGTTGAACAATTCATTACTGCTTATACATGATAGTGTAAAAAACCACCTTGGCAGCCACCTGAACACAAGCCCACTATGAGGTAGACCAGACATAGTTCACCCAGAGTTATATCCCAGGAAAGTAATAATTTGCTTACTGTGATTTATTACATTATGCAAATGTTTCTTAATCTCGGTAATTTTAATAAGATTATCTGACAAATGGAGCATGAAAACACGTGTCATAACTTACCCTCAAGATGGTATACGGTTGACAGTCGCCTCTTTTTCATATACGGTTGACAGTCACCTCTCTTCAGTGACGTCATAGGTCACCTGGAAAAATCTGAACACTGATAAATTATATTTTTAATTAAACTAAGAAAAATTAATTGTGTGATTATAAAAGTTTTAACGCGAAAATATATCAAAATACTGAACTTGAAACCACAGGTAAGGTCAACCAGTACCACCACAGGTAAGGTCAACCAGTACCACCACAGGTAAGGTCAACTAGTACCACCACAGGTAAGGTCAACTAGTACCACCACAGGTAAGGTCGACGTCCGTGTCCGTGGTTTAATGTATCCATGATTTCCTGCGTGTGCGCGCGTCTATGGTTCTTATTTATGTCCGTGGTTAACAGTGTATGTCCATGGTTTAATATGTGCGTCCGTGGTTTAATATATATATATATATATATATATATATATATATATATATATATATATATAATATATATATATATATATATACGCCCGTGGTTTAATATATACACCCCGTGGTTGAATATATATTCACCTGTGGTTTAATATATACACGCCCGTGGTTTAATATATACACGCCCGTGGTTTAAAACAGTCTACGAGATGGTCAGGTAAAATATATAATTCATACTGGATCAGTAAACGTATGGAAGAGTCACACGCTAACGTTCACCTATCACTTGGGTTTGTTCCCTAAGATGCCTCCCTACCAGAGCTGTGTTGAGAGAGAGAGAGAGAGAGAGAGAGAGAGAGAGAGAGAGAGAGAGAGAGAGAGAGAGAGAGAGAGAGAGAGATCTTCTAAAATGCTATCGTCACTGTCAGAGATATGACAATATACACACAAGGGAGAGACGGTTATCCAGGAAGCAGGTATACGTGGATGACCAGATAGTACGGCGGATGACGACGGATGAGCTGTTGATGGATGGTGCTGGCTTGTGTGAGTTGACAGGGGTAAAAACGATAGGTACTTGGTGTTTTATTGTGTCAAGGAAGAATCACGGACATGCACATATTAAACCACGGACATAAGCCTATTAAACCACTGACATACGCCTATTAAACCACGGACACATATTAAACCAAGTACACATATTAAACCACGTACACACACATATTAAACCACGAAGGGAGATAATGTGTTTCTATTAAGCCACGGAGCATTATACCGGGAGTATCATGAAAGACTCATAATTATATAAAACATGATTGTAAACTCTGAGCACACGAAGATTAACCCCACCCCTCCCAAGAAGTGTTAGCGTGTAAGTCGAGGAGTCTGATGTTCATGTGATCTGTAAACCTAACCTTAATACCCATAAGCTATCATGTTATTTAATACACTTTTAATATAACACAAGAAGTACCAGTGTGTTGTAGAAGTTGGATTTCAGGTTCATAGCTCGATGTGTCAATATGTCAGAGTAGAAACATGATCACCCCGTCACGCTAGTACAGTACAAATCTCTCTCTAAAACTTCAATGAATTAATCTATTTCCCCAACGAACAAAATTAGGGACATTTTTTTTCTTAACTCAGGCCCTCACTCACTTAAAAAATAGCTCTCATTTGTTTTTACTACAAATATGAACGTCAGTAAATAATAAAAAATACATTTTCTCTGGAGAGTAAACGCTGACAAAATTTGAACGGTGGCTGGCCGGTGTTGTGACGGCTGCAAACAAAAATTAAAAATGTTTTTACTGGCAGCTCGCCCGCCACCACCCTCCACCACCCCTAAATTTATTTTACTATATGAAAAAACGGAGGGAGGCGGGGGGAAGGTGTGTGTGTGTGTGAGAGAGAGATATGGTAGTTCTTGGTGGGGGAAGTTTTTGTTCAGGTGAGTTCTTGTTCAGGGCAGTCATGCCAATGGAACCCACTTCCACTTTTCACCTGTACAACTGAGCGTCTTGGTGACGAATCATCATAACAGAAAGACGTAAGAATGAATTACACTTTGTTGTCTGAATTACGCCAAATTATTACAAATGGTGGCGGTAATAAAGTAATCTGCCCCGCACCTCACGAAACACATGGAGAAGGAATGTGAGACGGGGGGGGGGGGGGAAAAATCGCTAAAGCGCTTTGGTCACTATCATGTCCACACTTCAGTTTCCTACCTGAAAAAAATCCGAAATATCGACTGGTGAAACAAACAAACGGATCAACCACTGAGCACCTCCCCTAGATCAACCACTGAGTACCTCCCCTAGATCAACCACTGAGCACCTCCCCTAGATCAACCACTGAGCACCTCCCCTTGACCAACCACTGAGCACCTCCCCTAGATCAACCACTGAGCACCTCCCCTAGACCAACCACTGAGCACCTCCCCTAGATCAACCACTGAGCACCTTTTCTAGATCAACCACTGAGCACCTCCCCTAGATCAACCACTGAGCACCTCCCCTTGACCAACCACTGAGCACCTCCCCTAGATCAATCACTGAGCACCTCCCCTAGACCAACCACTGAGCACCTTCCCTAGATCAACCACTGAGCACCTCCCCTAGATCAACCACTGAGCACCTCCCCTAGACCAACCACTGAGCACCTCCCCTAGATAAACCACTGAGCACCTCCCCTAGACCAACCACTGAGCACCTCCCCTAGACCAACCACTGAGCACCTCCCCTAGACCAACCACTGAGCACCTCCCCTAGACCAACCACTGAGCACCTCCCCTAGATAAACCACTGAGCACCTCCCCTAGACCAACCACTGAGCACCTCCCCTAGACCAACCACTGAGCACCTCCCCTAGATCAACCACTGAGCACCTCCCCTAGACCAACCACTGAGCACCTCCCCTAGACCAACCACTGAGCACCTCCCCTAGACCAACCACTGAGCACCTCACTAGGGGAAAGGTCACGGCAGGGTTAGCTCCCGTGGGATAATTATCAGATATGGCCAGTGCTATGTGTGGTCTGGGGTGTGCGAGTTTGTTGGCCAAGCTGGAGATGGTCACGTTGGAGAACCTGAAATTAAAGGAAGAGATGGCGAGGATGAAATTAAAGGAAGAGATGGCGAGGATGAAATTAAAGGAAGAGAGCGAGGATGAAATTAAAGGAAGAGATGGCAAGGTTGAAGGAAGAGGCGAGACAAGGAAAGCCCGTGTCTGACGATAACTCAGACGAGTGGAAGGTTGTGAGGAGAGGGAAGACCAAACTGGTGATGAGAAAACACACCAAGGATACGTCAACAACGACATCAACAGCTAAGTGTACCAACTCGTTCAGTCCCTTGATAGACGAATTGGACGTTAGTACAGTGATAGACGAATTGGACGTTAGTACAGTCAGGGACAGGGCTGACAAGGAAGGTATAAAAACTTTAATTGTTGGTGACTCACAGGTAAGGTACTTGGACAGAGATTTTGTGGTAAAAACAAAAATAGGATGAGGGTGTGTTTGCCAGGAGCTGGGGTGGGGGATATAGTTGACAGGATAGACAATATCTTGTCTGGTAATGGGAACAAACCCATTATCTGCCTCAGTGCAGGAGGCAAAGATATTGGCCGGTGTAGGAGCGAGGAGCTTCTTGATAAGTTCAAGGCAGCCATAGATCGTATTAGGACTAGGGGAGGGATCCCTATCATATGCGGTGTCCTGCCTAGAAGGAGAGTTGGCAGTGAATGGTTGTCAAGGGCAGTTGGTGTCAACGACCGTCTTGACAGATATAGCAAGTCAATATCAGTCCCATTCATTGACAACTGGGACAACTTCTACGGCAGAAGGGACCTTTATGCTAGGGATGGGGTGCACCTGTCTAGGGATGGGGTGGCAACCCTGGCTGGGTCACTCGAGAGGGCAGTTCACAGGATATCGAAGCCTTTAAACTGCTAGGGGAACATATGGGCACGGGGGTGGAGGAGACTGCAGTGGGAGCGGGTAAACAAAGTGAAAGATTGCAGGGAAATAGTGTTAGGAATGATGATAAAACTAAATTAGACAGGGAGTTAATTTGGTAAAGAGAGGACTCAAAACACGACTAACTTAAATGTCTACTTCGCGAACAGTAGAAGTATGAGAAACAAAATGGATGATATTAGGGCCTTGGTATGTACCGAAACAATCGATATAATAACATTCACTGAAACATGGATCAACCTAGACTCACGTGAGTTGCCAGTCGAATACCAAATTGCGGATTACAAATTATTCCATACTGATAGGCCGTCCAGGAAAGGAGGCGGAGTCGCCATCTATGTCAGGGATAATCTGAAGTGCGAAATAAATAAGGAAATAAAAACTGAACAGAATACAGAAACAATTTGGATAGAATTAATCGACGGTAGGGAAAAATTAATCATAGGAGTAATATATAGACCTCCCAATCTTGATAGAGTTAACGAGCGACTTATCTGGGATGAAATACGCAGGGCTTTCATACACAACAAAGCCTGTATAGTAGGCGATTTTAACCTAGGCCAAATAGATTGGACTGACCTTACGGGTAACTCAGTATCAGAGGATTTCCTCGAAACGATCCAGGACTGTTTCCTAAGTCAACATATAACTGAACCCACCCGGGGTAATAATATACTCGATTAGTTCTGTCGAACAGAGAAAACATCATTAGCAATGTCGAGGTAGTGAACGAACTTGCAAACAGCGATCACAAATAAATTAGATTCCACTTAGATTTTCAGGTCAGATGCAAGGAAAATTCCATTAAAGTCCCAGATTTCAGAAGGGCAAACTTTGATAATTTAAAGAGGCAGCTGAGAGAGGGGGTGTCGAGCTTGGGCGTGAACCTGACAGATGACACCGACCTGATAACGAGATCTGAGATTGTCGAGTTCCACGACAATTTAAATTATGAGTTACTTAATGCACAAAGGCAGAACATACCATACAAAAATCTCAGATCACACAACAATGACCATAAATGGATAAATAATTATTTAAAGAACATTATTGGCCAAAGGAAGGCTATAGGTAGAAGGATAAACCGTGGCGAAATTTACCTCCGGGAGTATTATAAGGTATTGGCCGGTAGGGTCAAGACCGAGATAAGAAAAGCCAAGAGGAACTATGAACTGAAGATAGCAAGGGTGGCGAAGACAAACCCCAAAGGATTCTACCAAATGTATCAAATTAAAACACGATATAAGATTGGACCAATACAGTCAGATACCGGCGAGCTAACTGATAACGACGGAGAAATGAGCAATAATCTGAATAAATATTTTTCAACAGTTTTCACCACCGAAAATTTAAACATGATACCCGAGGCTCCGACTCTATTGAGAGATAGTGAAGAAAACAAATTAGGCGAGATAGTAGTGACTAGTAACGATGTTAATAAGCAAATAGACAAACTGAAGCCTTATAAGTCACCTGGTCCCGATGAGATATTTGCCAGAGTATTAAAGGAATGTAAGGATGAGCTTAGTATGCCCTTAGCAAAGTTGTTTAACATGTCATTAAAAACAGGTTTAGTACCAGAATCCTGGAGGATAGGGAATGTAATACCGATTTTCAAGAAGGGGGATAGATCACCATCCTCTAACTACCGCCCAATCAGTCTAACATCAATAGTAGGCAAACTACTGGAAGCAATCATTTCAAACTCTATTCGAAACCACCTGGAGAAGCATAAGTTGATCAATGATTCCCAACATGGCTTCACAAGCGGGCGTTCATGTCTAACTTATCTATTAACATTCTTTTCATCAGTTTTCGAATCGGTGGACGAGGGGCACAATTATGATGTGGCATATCTCGACTTTGGCAAAGCCTTCGACAGAGTCCCCCACGAAAGACTAATTAGAAAGGTAGAAGAGCATGGCATTAAATGGATAAGGGCGTGGTTACGGGACAGGAAACAGTGAGTGAGCATGAACGGCACTAAATCGCATTGGGGCAACGTCACTAGTGGAGTTCCCCAAGGCGCAGTACTTGGACCATTATTATTTATTATTTTCATAAACGACATAGATATTGGCATTGACAGCAACATAAGTAAATTTGCTGATGACACTAAAATAGGACGTGTTATTAAATCTGACAAGGACTCCGCAAAACTACAGGAAGATCTAAACAAATTTTTCGAATGGTCGGAAAAATGGCAGATGAAATTCAATGTGGACAAATGTAAAGTACTCAGTATAGGAGATGTAAACAGGGAAACCAGATACCAGATGAACAACGATGCCATTGTGGAATCCGACTGCTAGAGAGATTTAGGAGTAATGATAAGTAGGAATCTTAAGCCAAGTAAACAATGTGTTTTTGCTCGTAACAAGGCTAATAAAGTACTTGGGTTCATACAAAGGAGTGTTAGTTACAAGACTAGCGAGGTCAACTTAAAATTATATCTAGGGCTTGTGAGACCTCACCTGGATTACGCAGTTCAGTTCTGGTCACCGTATTACAGAATGGATATAGAATCCTTGGAAAAAATCCAGAGGAGAATGACAAGACTAATCCCGGGCATTAGGAACCTTGAGTACAGAGACAGGTTAAGGCATCTTAGTTTGCACTCCGTCGAGAGACGTAGAGTGAGGGGTGTATAAATGGAAGTCAGGGCTAAACAAAGGGGACATTACAAAGGTACTCAAACTATTCGACCAGGAGCGACTCGCAACAACGGTTTTAAATTAGACAAATTTATATTTCGGCGTGAAATAGGTAAACACTGGTTTGGAAACAGAGTAGTGGATGAATGGAACAAGTTACCAAATATCATCATTAACTAGAATACGCTGGATAGCTTCAAACATAGGTTGGATGCTTATATCTGCAATAGGGGTTGGGTATAAACGGGACTGCCCAGTATGGGTCAATAGGCCCGCTGCAGTTTCCTCCATTCTTATGTTCTTATGTTGTTATCAACCACTGATTTATTTATTTTCTCTCCTTACATCTGTCAAGTGAAGCAATGTAGTTAAAGTTAGTCTCAGCTGATTTCTTATGCCATTATTGTCATGTTATTTAAGCAAGGTTGATAGATACTTTACCACATCGTCACTTTAGTGTAGAGATGTTATGGTGGGAGTGTTTGGTGGTACGTCTGTCTTAGGATCTATTAGAGCCATTAGAACTAGTCATTTCCCCATATTCCTTTATAGTACAACACACATTTCTTTTAACTGTATTCCAATCTACGTCACTTGGCCCTAATAAGAAGACAAAACTAGAAGTTGCCCAGGACGTGGGCGCCTCAAACCAACGAACAACTTTACCGATAAGAGCAAAGGGGCTTCATCCATAATAAGATAACTACAGACGTTATTGCTCTAGAGTAAGGCTAGCCAGTGGAAGGTATGCCCGCCCAACGATATCATCCATGCCAGGGTGTACTAGAAGGGAGATATCGTGTGTAATGAGGCACGACGAAGTAAGGCAACTCTCAGCAAATATATTGAATGAGATATGCCCGACTCTGGAGGCTGCACACATGAGAAACGAGAATGAAAAGATCAGAGCGTATTCCCAGATAATCCAGAATATGAACCAAGGCAGCCTCACTCTTCTGGTGTTCACAACATCAGACGGGACGGGACCAAGTGCTAATACATCTAGGTCAGACTGGCTGAGGTGTCATCAGAATAGGAGCAGCCCAGAAGTGACGTCGTGGCCTGGTTGAGGTGTTGCCTATAAGGCTCTTTACTTAGGCCTGCTCTGTTGTGTCTCAGGGGAACAAGATCATTGACCCCTAAACCAACAACAGTCACAGACTTGGACTATGAGGCAACAGTCACTGAATGCCTCATAGATGTGTGGCTTAACTAATTCAGCAAGGGTAGTTAGTTTTATATGAGGATAGTTAATAAAATGTATGAAGTTGTGGCTATAATGGAAGGTTGGAGGCCATATGTTAAAAATAGTCCTAAGACAAGTAGCAGTAGTTCAGGAGTAGTAGTAGTAGTAATAGTTGTATTAGTCGTAATAGTACTGGTAGTAAAAGTAGAAGAAAGAGGAGGAGGAAGACGAGGGGGATATCAATTAAAGTTGTACGCCATAAACTTACCATAGCGACTCCTTCTTTTTCTATTGAACAAAAGAGGTTTTGTTACCTCGAGAATAATAGCGGAACGTCTTCACTCTTGGATCGTAAACAATGGCTCCTCTACAGTGCATCGATTTTACACTACAACCCGAGAAGCTGGTCCTGAGCCTATATTCTTTTGTTCCAGTACTGTAGATGTGTTTTTATTTGTTTTGCTCCAATATTGTAAAAATTAGTGAATTGTTTAGTCTATCGTATCATTTTTTTAACAGGGGTTGCGATTATTTATTACATTTTTAATACTGTTATCATTTTAGGCTATATTTAACGAGCCGTTCCAATTAAAATCAGACCGTTCCGTGATCTGTTCCTATTAACCCACCTCTATCAATTTGCTCCGCTCTAAGTATATAAATCTCGTCTTCAGAAATGTGGAATAAGTAGTGGAAACATCCTGTAAATACCAGGCTAGCTGTGACTGTGTGGACAACGGAGAATGTGACGCAGTTTGTTTTGACAGATGAGCGGCCCTTACTCCCGGCAGCTTGTGACAAGTTTCAATTTTTCTTTCACGTGTACCATGAGTAATGACAGTTCAAAAAGACACATCTATTTCTTCTACAATTGCGTTTGGTGTTCTTTTTTTTTTAGTATTTTACCTCACAATTTTCCTCTACAAACCCTGCCCACTTTGAGCAGCCATGATATATACAAACTTAACTAGTATACAGTAGAGCATCAGTTGGACCCAAAACATTCACAGTTCCTGGTTCAACTCTCCATAACAAGGTTTCAGTCAGAGCAATTTAATCCTTAAACTCTCAATACACAAATATAACCTAATGGTCGCTGGGGCAGTACTGGTGGTATTTTAGTTTTGCTCATTCGGGGAATCTTAGAAATTTAACTTTACAACTCAGTACTTTAGACAATTCTTAAGACATTTTTTCTATACTTTACATTGAGAAACGCTAACATTAAACCCAACCAACAAATCGAGCACACAGGTAACCACCCAATTACTTGTTCAACACTAGTAAAGGGCGTTTGTGAACTGGGTAACTTGTGAATTAAAAAGTAAATAAATTTCACAAATGTAAAAAATCACTTTCATTTCACATTTGCATGACACGGTAGACACTTGGAAGAGGTCAACCACTGAAACTAATAACAAAATTGGTTTTCCTTGTGTACTGTGGTGTTTCAAGTGAACCTGACCTTTTTACCGTCGCAAATAAGCCGTTATGGAGATGTAACCCCCCCCCCCCCCCACCTTAATTACCAACAATATTAGTTGCATAAAGTGGGCGAAGCTCTCAAATAGAGGGAAATCGTGGGGTAAAAACACACAATAAAAATGACGAAAGGAAACCGAACGAAAACCTACTAACCAGACACACTAGACGGACCTGACCTAACTCCTAACCCCCATTGACTCCTCGTTGTCTCAAAAAACTTACCTTAATTAACAGATGCTAGAGGATAAAGTGATGTCAGTTGTAGGCGGAAGTGGTGTAATCTATGGTCTTGTGATCGTTGTATTCGGCTGGAACATGTTCAGGGAGATATAGTGTTCGTAATGTTCTTTGCCGGCACTAAGCATCCAACTCTCGATATCCTTCCACAATTGTTCTATATAACATAGAACATAAGAAAGTGGGATACTGCAGGAGGCCGACTGGCCCATACAGGGCAGATCCCTTTCACACCCATCCCAGCACTTCCATGTGCCTATCCAACTTCGTCTTGAAGCTCCCTAGCGTCCCCGATCCTACTATAGCACTCGGTAGCCTATTCCACATATCCACAACTCTATTACCAAACCAGTGCTTGCCTATATCCTTTCTGAATCGGAATTTATCTAATTTAAAGCCATTTGTTCTAGTTATTTCGTTATTACTGAGCTTCAGAACATCTTCCATTTTACCCTTGTTAATCCCACTTACCCACTTGTACACCTCTATCATATCTCCCCTAACTCTACGCCTCTCTAATGAATGTAAGCCTAAGCTTTTCAGTCTTTCTTCATATGGAAGGTTTCTAATATTATGGATCATTTTTGTCATTCTTCTTTGTACTCTCTCCAAAGAATCTATGTCCATTCTATAATAAGGACACCAGAACTGAACCGCATAATCCATGTGTGGCCTCACTAATGCTAGGTAAAGTTTCAAGATAACGTCAGCAGTTCTGTTACTCACAGACCTAGATATGAACCCAAGAATCCTGTTTGCCTTGTTGCGAACGCTAATACATTGTTTTCTAGGTTTCAAGTCGTTGCTAACAAATACACCTAGATCTTTTTCACAAACTGAGTTTTCTATTTCCGTGTTACCTAGTTTATACTTAACGTTTGTATTCGTCTTCCCTATCTGTAGTACCTTGCATTTATCAGTATTAAAATTCATTTGCCAGTCTACTGACCACTCATGTAAGGTATCTAGATCTCTTTGAAGGTGTTCAAAGTCACTGTCTGAATTTATCACTCTCCCCATTTTGGTATCATCTGCAAATTTACTAATCCTACTAGTTATGCCTAAATCAAGATCATTAATGAATATAACAAACAGCAGAGGGCCTAATACAGATCCCTGGGGAACTCCGCTTTTGGCCGCACCCCAGTCTGACTTTAATCCATTTATGCTGACTCTTTGTTTCCTACCAGTTAACCATGACCTAATCCATTTTAATAATGATCCACCTATTCCATGTGCTTCTACCTTCCTTATCAAATCTCATGAGTCTTAAAGATGTCAATAGCAGCGGCTTCGTTTTCAACACGATGAATGGTTTGCCAAGCCGAGATAGAACACCGGTTCAGAGGGACGCCATTTTCCAACTAGCCAACTAGAATTAGAAACTGAGCATGCGCAGGAGTATAACAACACCGAGAACAACGCTGATTGGCTAGAATCGGCGAGACAGTCACATGACACCAGGACCTACAGTGATTGACGCGTGAGCCATATGGAAATAGTAACGAACAAGAATCACTTATTTACTATGAATTCACACATCTTAGTGTGGTGGTCTGACTCCCACACACGATTCGCAGACGCAGGGGCTCAGAGCAGCGCACAGCCGTACACAGCTCCTCCCAAACGAGCGGTCACCCAAACAAATGACGTTTACGGACGCCGTGACGTCAGTCTTCCGGAGATACGGAAATTACGGAAATGTTATAAATTTGGCTAATTTCTACTCAGATAATGAATAAATGTTTGTAAAAATAAATTTCAAATAAAATATAATGTGATATTAACATCTATGTCGGTCTGTAAAGTTACGGATATGGTGAGGCCAAACACCGAAGGCCTTGTCCTTGTATATTGCAGTGATTTCCAGATGCCTTATTCCTCTGAGCTTGAAAACCAAATATCCTCAAACAACCTTAAGAGTTTTGGTAAGATAATATTTGATTGTTCAATATTTTAAGGATTTATTAGTATTCAATAAGTCTTCATAATAAATAGGAAAGTTATCCATCAAATATATACATATGTTCTTCTTTTCTTAGAACATGTACGTCTTGGTAGGAAGGAGGAACTATCTCAGGCTTTGTCTTATTGTGAACTCCTGCAATGGAACTACTGTTCTGTACCTCCACAGTAAAAGTGAATATTCAGTATAAAATAACTTAAACCGAACGTTTTCCTTACAGGAGATTTAGTGGTGCTGCCCTGCTGTGTGCTGCACTGCTTCCTTCTTCGGACAGTCTCACTCCAGTAACATTGTTTTGGTGAGTTAACTATTTATTTTGTTTCACTTTTAAATATCAATTAATTTATTTAGCTCTTTCGTTCACGTCATACGTAGACTGTGGTAAAGTCAGCTCTATCGGGAAAACTAATATCTTTTTATCTCCTTAAGGACCACCATGGATCCTCGTGTTTCGAAGCCGGATTTGATAAAACGTTACTCTGACCACCTATGTGATACGGGTAGTCCCCATTAGAGGTTCACGGCGCCATAAGCTCGTTGAACAGGCTTTGTGTGAAATATAACAGAGTCTAAAACTATTTTTAGTATCCTGGTGGTCCAGCGGTTAGCGTTCCCCGGTCACAGTCATGGGCTCGTGGGCCGTGGGTTCGAATCCTGGCGGGTTGAGGTGTTGATTGTTTGTAGAAGTCCGCGTGTTTATTAGACTAATGAAATATATATATATATATATATATATATATATATATATTTCATGTAAATCCACGTGCCTCTGAAGATGTCTTGAATAAAGACGAAAGCTAAGGTGCTCCGTTGTTTCCATTTTCCCGTGTGATTTTATCGATATATATATATATATATATATATATATATATATATATATATATATATATATATATATATACTTCATTTTTAGTCCATTTAACACGCGGACTTTGAACATACAATCAATGACCTCACCAGCAAGGAATCGAACCCTCGACCTACTGGGTGTGACTAGGGAACGCTTACCGGCTAGCCGGTAAGCGTTCCCTAGTCACACCCAGTAGGTCGAGGGTTCGATTCCTTGCTGGTGAGGTCGTTGATTTTATATATATATATATATATATATATATATATATATATATATATATATATATATATATATATATATATATATATATATATTTATTTATTTAATCAACGACCTCACCAGCCAGGACTCAAACCCTTTACCTACTGTGTGGGACCAGGGAACGTTACCGACCATGCCACAAGGACACTAAAAGCAGTTCTAGACTGTTATATTTCTCACAAAGCCTGTTCATCCAGCTGATGGCGCCGTGAACCTCCTATTGGGAACTGCCCGTGCCGCTTATGTGGATGTCAGTAGCATTTTACCGAATCCAGCCGGTATGAAACACGAGGTACCATATATACTTCATTTTTAGTCCATATAACACGCGAACTTTGAACATATAATCAACAACCATTGTGTGAAATATAACATAGTCTAGAACTGCTTTTAGTATCCTTGTGGCATGGTCGGTAACGTTCCCTGGTCCCACACAGTAGGTCGAGGGTTCGAGTTGATTATATGTTCAAAGTCTGCGTGTTATATGGACTAAAAATGAAGTATATATATATATATACATATGCAAGTAAATCACTGTAGGTGCGCGTGATCTAGGTATATGCTGATAACCACCAGGGTGGTTATCAGCATATATATATAAATATATATATATATATATATATATATATATATATATATATATATATATATATATATATATATATATGCAAGTAAATCACTGTAGGTACGCGTGATCTAGGTATATGCTGATAACCACCAGGAAAGAAGAAGCGCTTTCGTGTAATTCACATCTTCAGGGGTGAGTACAGACTAGGGCTGTACTCACCCCTGAAGATGTGAATTACACGAAAGCGCTTCTTCTTTCCTGGTGGTTAT
This sequence comes from Homarus gammarus, assembly GCA_958450375.1. Lineage (NCBI taxonomy): Eukaryota > Metazoa > Arthropoda > Malacostraca > Decapoda > Nephropidae > Homarus > Homarus gammarus. The sequence goes on along the minus strand of CAUDMG010003049.1, from coordinate 2,371,027 downwards.
CAGCATATATATATATATATATATATATATATATATATATGCTGATAACCACAAGGAAAGAAGAAAACACGAAGTTCCCAAGCGCTTGTGGTTATCAGCATATACCTAGATCACGCGCACCTACAGGTATTTACTTGCATATATATATATATATATATATATATACATATATATATATATATATATATATATATATATATATATAAACGCTACACATGACAATATATATATCAATGTTGTTTTGTAACAGTTTATCACATAAGATACAAACATTAGTCATTTCTATCATAAACTACAAGAGAAACATATACTAAAGTAAATTGTATTTTTTCTTTAGTTTACTTAGTATAGTCTCACGTTTTCTGTATTGTCAACGAGAACTTAGTTTTGTGACGTCAACACAGTGCCGGATTTAGACCTGTGGAGGCCCATGGGCAGCCTCTTTGTGGAGGCCCCCCTCATTATAACTACCCAAGAGGGTGGGGTGGCGAGTGAAGCGAGCCTAAACATCTGGGAGTTCCGGGGGCGCTGTAAGACCCCCGGGAAAATTTTGAAATTTGAACACCTCTTTGGAGAATTTTGAAGCCATATGCAGTTATATTGGGAAAATTAGAACATTAAGAATATTTTAATTAACTGTATATTTATAGATAAAATGAATTTTAAAGAGTGAAAATAAAAATAATCCAAATGAATAAACAAATAAATAAAATATTGTAATATGTGGAGGCCCCCAGACTGTGGAGGCCCCTGGGCAGCTGCCCACTTTGCCCACTCCTGAATCCGGCCCTGCATCAACGGTAACCAATCACAGTGCGGGAAGGCAACCAACCAATCAGCACATACGGAAATGCAAGTTACGGATTAACGGTAGCCCCTCTCGGCCAAGAAACATAAGAACATAAGAATGGAGGAAACTGCAGCGGGCCTATTGGCCCATACTGGGCAGTCCCGTTTACACCCAACCCCTATTGCTCAAATATCACTCCAACCTATGTTTGAAGCTATCCAGCGTATTCGAGTTAATGATGATATTTGGTAATTTGTTCCAGTCATCCACTACTCTATTTTCCAAACCAATGTTTACCAATTTCGCGCCTAAATCTAAATTTGTTTAATTTAAAAACATTGTTACGAGTTCGCTCCTGGTTGGATAGTTCGAGTACCTTTGTAATGTCCCCTTTGTTTAGCCCTGACTTCCATTTATACACCTCGATCATATCACCTCTCGCTCTACGTCTCTCGAGGGAGTGCAAATTAAGATGCTTTAACCTGTCTCTATACTCAAGGTTCCTAATGCCCGGGATTAGTCTCGTCATTCTCCTCTGAATTCTTTCTCGGGATTCTATATCCATTCTGTAATATGGTGACCAGTCCATTCTGTCGTACGGTAGACAACAAACTCTCAGAGGTCCACAGTTGATAATAAATATTTTACCAACTGTTCTAACAATACAATTACAGGGAACAGAGACAAATACAGTTACAGGAAACAAATACAAAATACAGTTATATCAGGATCATAACAAAATGCCAACAGCGGCGTTATTATATGTCTAGTGTGACCGACGCCTCTCGTTTCAACAACACAAGTGTCTGGGCACAACGCACCCAAGTTCTCAATGAAACAAATTTAACCCCAAAAGTGGAATGACAATTATAGAAGATTGAGAACTTGGCGAGAAAATATGATATTAATAGAATAACGATAATATCATTTCAATATCTTGCTATATATACAGTAAAGTTTGGTAATTAATATTAATACGTAAGATTGCTTGTGTAATGTTTCAATTATGGGATCTTTTACACCTGTTATGTTTTTAATTAATGAATAAATTGCTAAAATCTCTTTACCTATTCTTATGTTTGTATGACTGTACAGGTATTAATATCTGTAACTGTAGTTGTGATTGGACTTATACCTGGATGTTTAAGAATTTATGTAATTTAACAAAAATCTCTCGTGGTCATAAGTACTCGTCAGAAATAAGTGAGACCAATCGACAGGTAAAGTAATCAGCTCGGCCCTCACCTTGAGTTAGGTCAGCTTTCAAGATTACGTCTGGGTGGAACGGTCAGGGTATTTCAACTCACTCTTTGTGTTATCAATGGGCCTGGTAACCGAATTTATAGACAGACAAACAGACAGATATAGACAGACATAGGTAGATATAGATAGCTTTAGAAGATGAAGTATACAGCTGTCTCTGCATTTATATATTTAGCAAGGTCCCAGATTAGATGGACAAGTTACAGCCGTATTATTGGATATCGTTGTAATGTATGTACCTTTACCTTGTTAGTGTGTGTGTATTATTGAGGTTAAGGAACCCATTAAGGCTTTTGGGAATATATATAGATATACACGTACACAATACTCACCCTGCGTAACCAACACCATACACTGCTACAACACTGTACTGACACCGGCAAAACTCTCACGTAGTCAATAAGTTATCCAGGTTCATTTCATCACCCATTGTTACACTTTCACCGAGGGAGGCAGCTTGGCACCGCCTGCCTCGGTCACCAAACGGAACAAATCGCTTTCATTGTACCACTTGAAAGCCAGTATAAAAGCTTTATGTCTCTAGGGCTCAGCAGACAGTTCAGTAGCGACCGTCCCTCGTGATAATCACCCATAATGGTAAGTGGAGAGCCAGGCCTGTAGGGAGTCTATTGGCATTTCATTTAGATAAAACAAAAACAGTTGTAAATAATAAACAATATTTGATTATTAAAAGTTGATAGTAGTTTACGAACTCTTAATATATAGCAATTATTACCTGAGAAAATACTGATGCTTGGCCCGATCTCAAGCGAGTTATTGTTGTCTTTTTATGAGTCAGTTCAAAGGTTCACAGTTCACACGATACTAGTGATATTTGTTCTCATAAAAATACTATAAAAGTCTCCTGTAAACACACAAACACCTAAATACCGACACAGCAACCATGAACACCTTAATTAGCATCTGTTAACGTAAGATAGATACCACAAGTGGAAGTGGAAATTAAACGTAAAAATGAATCCGTTGTTTCAGGACCTGTAAGCTACATATTCAGATTCAGAAACATTATCTATAAATATCAATGTTAATATAGATATAAGTATAACGTACAGGTGTAGTAATTACCAGGTGGTGGCAGTACAATAGGATTGGTTTGTTGATAATTTCTGAAAGTTGATTAAGTTGTTTTTTAATATTTTGTCTGTGTTTGTTGCAGAAGATTCTCCTTGCACTGGCTTGTGTCCTCCTGCTGGCGTCCTTCAGCCAGGCTGGTGGACACGGGGGTGGACATGGTGGTGGCTACGGTGGTGGTGGTGGTGGTGGACACGGAGGTGGACATGGTGGAGGCTACGGTGGTGGTGGACACGGAGGCGGCTATGGTGGTGGACACGGAGGCTACGGAGGAGTCGGTGGGACATCTAACAACAATTACAACATTGCTGGTCCCAAGGGTGGATATGGACATGGCGGTGGACACGGTGGCGGCTACGGTGGTGGTCATGGTGGTGGACACGGTGGCGGCTACGGTGGTGGACATGGCGGTGGACACGGTGGTGGTGGTTATGGCCATAGGAAATAGGTTGTTTTATCTCGGTAGAACCAAACACCACGAAGGAGGGGAACTCTTCGATATTCAGGATTATCTGGAACACCTCACTCTTCCAGATACGAGTGTGAGAGTCATATGTGTTGTAGAGACTCAAATATATATTTTCTTTTAATAAACCTCATGTTTTCATTGCCTCTCTCTTTAAAACAACTTGTAAACAATAAAGAGTGATCCTTATATTTCACGATCCGACCTGAGTGTTAAGTAACTTTTGGGGAATGGTTTTTACAGTCACACACGAGCTGACACACACACACACACACACACACACACAAGAAAGACAGACAGACAGACCCTCTAGACTAGTATATTAACTGATTTACTGTACTGTACGTGAATAAAGACCGTAGTTGTTGAGTAAATGATAACAACAATGATGATGATGATGATGATGATGATGTAAAGTGGTAAATGACTTTGAACATAAGAACATAAGAAAATGAGGAGTCTACAATAGGCCGGTTGGTCTGTGCAAGGCAGCTCCTGTCGAGAGTTACTACCACTCTCTATCATCCATGAATCTATCTCGCCTCCTTTTAAAACTTTCCAGCGTTCCAGCACTTACCACAAAGTTGCTAAGCTTGTTCCACTCGTCCACCACCCTATTTGTGAACCAGTTCCTTCCTATCTCCCTCCTAAGCCTAAATTTATCCAACTTGAATCCGTTGCTCCGAGTCCTATCCTGCTCGGATATGATAAGAACTTTATCTATATCTCCTTTATTGATTCCTTTCACCCACTTAAATACTTCTATCATATCTCCCCGCACTCTTCGTCTTTCTAGGGAATGCAAGTTTAGTTTCTTTAACCCATCTTGATATGGAAGGTTTCTAAGTTCCGGAATCATTTTTGTCATTCTTCGCTGCACCGACTCTAGTGAATTGATATCCATTCTATAATAGGGGCACCAGAACTGAACCGCATAATCGAGGTGCGGCCTGACTAGCGCAAGATATAGTTGCAATAAGACCTCTGCACTCTTATTACTTACACTTCTAGATATGAAGCCTAATACTCTGTTTACCTTATTTTGAACATTAACACACTGTTTTCTAGGCCGTAGGTCCGGGCTTACAAGTACCCCTAGGTCTCTTTCACAAGTCGACTTCTCTAGGTTGATGTTGTTAAGGCTGTATACATTGACATTATTTGTTCTACCAATATTAAGTACGCTGCACTTGCTGGTGTTGAATTTCATTTGCCATTTTTCAGACCATCCCTGCAGTTTATTTAGATCCTCCTGTAATGCATTTGCATCCTGCCCTGAATTAATTTGCCGCCTTATTTTGGTGTCATCCGCAAACTTGCTTATGTCACTGCTGATCCCAGTATCTAGATCGTTTATGTAGATTATGAACAAGAGTGGGCCTAGTACTGACCCCTGGGGAACCCCACTGGTTACACGGCCCCACTCAGATTTAACACCATGTACGCTGACCCTCTGTGTTCTATCGGTGAGCCATGATTTTATCCATTTTATAACTTTCCTCTCGATACCATGAGCCTTAACTTTTCTCAGAAGCCTCTGATGCGGTACTCTGCCAAACGCTTTGCTAAAGTCTAAGTAAATAACATCGTAATTTTCGTCATTCTCTACTACCTCGAAGACTTTCCTAAAAAACGTTAGCAGATTTGTGAGAAAAAGATTTTCCCTTTGTAAACCCATGTTGAGAGTCGTAGATTAATTTGCTTTTCAATAAATGCGATCGGATGCTATTTGCTATAATTGATTCAAGAAATTTCCCCACTACTGATGTCAAACTAATCGGCAGGTAATTTGACGCTGATGCTCTGTCTCCCTTTTTGAATATGGGTACTACATTTGCCTGTTTCCACAAGTCTGGCACAACTCCCGTGTCTAATGATTTTGTAAATAATTTTAGGAGGGGTCCGCTAATCTGTTCCTTACACTCTTTCAAAACTCGAGGGAAAATTTCATCCGGCCCTGGGGATTTTGTCTTCTTTAATTTATTTATCCTCTTAAGAACATCCTCTGCCATGAGAGAGGAGAGGAAAGAGAGTAGGAAATAACATAAACGGGAAGTAAAGTAGTGGGGAGTAATAGCAGGTAGGCTGTCCACCTAGCTGAGTCAAGGTGATTGGTTGGGACGGTGGCCAGACACAGCAGGCGCCCGCTCGCTCTGGGGAGGCAGGGGGGAGGGAGCTAAGTTAACTAGGCATTCAATAGTATAATTTACGTTAGTTAAATGGTGGTGTTTATTTGTTTATATGTGTGTGTATGAGACTCTTGGGCCACCAGCTGTGTGTTCTTGTGGTTTCTTCTCCTTTTATCTGGGAGAATATTGGGTCCTCCAACTCTTCAAGTTTGCTCCCAACTCTCTGAGCTTGGCTGTGTGTACGTGTGTTGAGTGGTTCGATATTGTATAGTTCGTGAAGTTCTTGTATTCTGGTGGTGTATGGAGAGCAGAAATATATTGATGACGAGCTACACAAAACACAATGGAAAGGCAACAACAATTAATATAAAAACGAAGCAAATAAATCAATGAACTAAGAACAACATCAGTATTAAAACAATGTATTAATAAATGAAAGAAATTATAGATAAAAATAGATTAATAAACTTATAACAAGAAACCTCACACACCCTCCCTCACACCCACATTGTCATACTTCAATATCTCTTCTGTTGTAACTTATCATGGGCAGTGTGATGATAGCAGATTGTAGGAGCCATGCATTGAGACCTCTTCCTCCTCATCTTCCTCCTTTTCTCTCCTCTTCCTCCTATTTTTTCTTCGGGTTCTCCTCCTCTTCCTCTTCATCATTTATTTCCTGCAGACGTCTTTCCTCTTACACATCCCATCCCCAACCTAACCTAACCTACACACATCAACCCTCTCCTCCCCCCCTTAGACAACACAACCCACAGACACTCGCTACGGGGCCTGGACAATCAACTTCCCTACAAAACACATTTCTTTACCAATTCATCTCCGTGTTATGCAAGTTGCCTCCTGGCGTCCTGAGTCATAGATAACAGAGGAACAACATGTACCTCAGTTGATTTCCCTGGATATATTCTGATCAGTGTGTTGTGTTTTTGGATGGTTTAAGGTCAGTTCTGAGTGATGGTTTAATTCTTGTAAGTTTGAGAGGCAGTTGTAACTCTTAGGTAAATATTGGTGGATATAAATTGAAATTAGATCAATATTTGTGTTTGGTTTATCGTCTTATTAATTAACGGACGGAAGCACGGACAGGTGACGTAACGACGGACGGATAGACCACAATACGTCCGTCATTCCCTTTCCAGGATCCTAGAATGACTTTGTTGTTTGTTAAAGGTTGTGTATCTTTTATCTTGTTCAGGTTTTAATAAATGCTGATGGGTTAAGGTTAGGTTAGCTTAGGTTATGAGATGTCACTGATTACTTAGTCACACACACACACACACACACACACACACACACACACACCACTAAGAGTTGAGAGTTATTGTGTGCAGTTTTAACAAGTTCTCGGGTCATACAACTCGAACCACTATAAATATTTCACTACAGGAGAGTCTAAATATAAACCTTAAAAACCACATCATGAAATAATTCCTTACATAAAACAAATATTAAAGGTCGATAAATGTTTTAAATTAATTAGAAAGTTAAAGTGAAAAAAAAAGGATAATTTGTTATATTTTTGGTAGGTTGGATTTTGTGAGGTAAATAAGTGTTTCTTATTTGTGTCTCTTGTCAGGAGTTGAGTGGGCCAGCAAGGAGTGGGACAGCAAGGAGTGGGCCAGGTAGGAGTGGGCCAGGTAGGAGTGGGCCAGGTAGGAGTGGTCCAGGGAGGAGTGGTCCAGGTAGGAGTGGGCCAGGTAGGAGTGGTCCAGGGAGGAGTGGTCCAGGTAGGAGTGGCCCAAGGAGGAGTGGCCAGGTAGGAGTGGTCCAGGTGGGAGTGGTCCAGGTAGGAGTGGTCCAGGTGGGAGTGGTCCAGGTAGGAGTGGTCCAGGTAGGAGTGGTCCAGCAAGGAGTGGTCCAGGGAGGAGTGGCCAGGTAGGAGTGGTCCAGGGAGGAGTGGTCCAGGTGGGAGTGGTCCAGATAGGAGTGGTCCAGGTGGGAGTGGTCCAGGTAGGAGTGGCCAGGTAGAAGTGGTCCAGGTAGGAATGGGTCAGGTAGGAGTGGGCCAGGTAGGAGTGGTCTAGGTAGGAGTGGTCCAGGTAGGAGTGGTCCAGGTAGGAGTGGTCCAGGGAGGAGTGGGCCAGGTAGGAGTGGTCCAGGTAGGAGTGGTCCAGGTAGGAGTGGTCCAGGGAGGAGTGGTCCAGGTAGGAGTGGCCCAAGGAGGAGTGGCCAGGTAGGAGTGGTCCAGGTGGGAGTGGTCCAGGTAGGAGTGGTCCAGGTGGGAGTGGTCCAGGTAGGAGTGGTCCAGGTAGGAGTGGTCCAGCAAGGAGTGGTCCAGGGAGGAGTGGCCAGGTAGGAGTGGTCCAGGGAGGAGTGGTCCAGGTGGGAGTGGTCCAGATAGGAGTGGTCCAGGTGGGAGTGGTCCAGGCGGGAGTGGGCCAGGTAGGAGTGGTCCAGCAAGGAGTGGTCCAGGTAGGAGTGGGCCAGGTAGGAGCGGTCCAGGTAGAAGTGGTCCAGGTAGGAATGGGTCAGGTAGGAGTGGGCCACGTAGGAGTGGTCCAGGGAGGAGTGGGCCAGGTAGGAGCGGTCCAGGGAGGAGTGGTCCAGGTAGTATTGGGTCCTTCGCCTTCACCTGTGACATTACCTGGCAGGTAGACTCCCCCCCCCCCCTTACTCTACACTAGTGCCTCTCTGTTGCACTAGTATCCTACCCCCCCTTGTTGCACTATGGCGTCAACTAGTCTCCGGCAGTGTTTCACTTTGATCAACTTGGAATCAGGAGTGTTGGTGGGTGTTCAACTCTGGCAGAACTTCTCTATATTAACACAAACTTTCTCGGGTAACATGTTGCTCTCTCTCTCTCTCTCTCTCACTCTCTCTCTCTCAAGGACAAACACACAACAGACAGGGTAAGGTAAGGAAGGGGAGGGGGGCTGGTACCCTGCCCTGACATCAACTAAATCTCACGTCAGGTAAAAGGGATTGACACCGGCTCTCTGGGTCTTGATGCTGACGAGCTGTGATTGATGTGTGTGTGTGTGTGTGTGTGTGTGTGAACGACAGACAGACAGTGACGGGAAGGAACAGAAGGAGTAAGAGAGGGAGGAAGGAAAGAGAAGGAACAAAGAAGATGGAAACACACACACACACACACACACACACACAAGGACCTGGTAAAAACACAAACACTGGCACTTTAAATTCTACCCAATATTTGCCTCTCTGAGTTTACTGACGCCTGCCATGAAGACACAAGTGGCAGGAGTCACTCAACATGGCTAACTCTCAACATGGCTGACTCTCAACATGGCCAACTCTCAACATGGCTGACTCTCAACATAGCTGACTCTCAACATGGCCAACTCTCAACATAGCTGACTCTCAACATGGCCAACTCTCAACATAGCTGACTCTCAACATGGCCAACTCTCAACATAGCTGACTCTCAACATGGCCAACTCTCAACATAGCTGACTCTCAACATGGCCAACTCTCAACATAGCTGACTCTCAACATGGCCAACTCTCAACATAGCTGACTCTCAACATGGCCAACTCTCAACATAGCTGACTCTCAACATGGCCAACTCTCAACATAGCTGACTCTCAACATGGCCAACTCTCAACATAGCTGACTCTCAACATGGCCAACTCTCAACATAGCTGACTCTCAACATGGCCAACTCTCAACATAGCTGACTCTCAACATGGCCAACTCTCAACATAGCTGACTCTCAACATGGCCAACTCTCAACATAGCTGACTCTCAACATGGCCAACTCTCAACATAGCTGACTCTCAACATGGCCAACTCTCAACATAGCTGACTCTCAACATGGCCAACTCTCAACATAGCTGACTCTCAACATGGCCAACTCTCAACATAGCTGACTCTCAACATGGCCAACTCTCAACATAGCTGACTCTCAACATGGCCAACTCTCAACATAGCTGACTCTCAACATGGCCAACTCTCAACATGGCCAACTCTCAACATAGCTGACTCTCAACATGGCCAACTCTCAACATAGCTGACTCTCAACATGGCCAACTCTCAACATAGCTGACTCTCAACATGGCCAACTCTCAACATGGCCAACTCTCAACATAGCTGACTCTCAACATGGCCAACTCTCAACATAGCTGACTCTCAACATGGCCAACTCTCAACATAGCTGACTCTCAACATGGCCAACTCTCAACATAGCTGACTCTCAACATGGCCAACTCTCAACATGGCCAACTCTCAACATAGCTGACTCTCAACATGGCCAACTCTCAACATAGCTGACTCTCAACATGGCCAACTCTCAACATAGCTGACTCTCAACATGGCCAACTCTCAACATAGCTGACTCTCAACATGGCCAACTCTCAACATGGCCAACTCTCAACATAGCTGACTCTCAACATGGCCAACTCTCAACATGGCCAACTCTCAACATGGCCAACTCTCAACATAGCTGACTCTCAACATGGCCAACTCTCAACATAGCTGACTCTCAACATGGCCAACTCTCAACATGGCCAACTCTCAACATAGCTGACTCTCAACATGGCCAACTCTCAACATAGCTGACTCTCAACATGGCCAACTCTCAACATGGCCAACTCTCAACATAGCTGACTCTCAACATGGCCAACTCTCAACATAGCTGACTCTCAACATGGCCAACTCTCAACATAGCTGACTCTCAACATGGCCAACTCTCAACATGGCCAACTCTCAACATAGCTGACTCTCAACATGGCCAACTCTCAACATAGCTGACTCTCAACATGGCCAACTCTCAACATAGCTGACTCTCAACATGGCCAACTCTCAACATGGCCAACTCTCAACATAGCTGACTCTCAACATGGCCAACTCTCAACATAGCTGACTCTCAACATGGCCAACTCTCAACATAGCTGACTCTCAACATGGCCAACTCTCAACATGGCCAACTCTCAACATAGCTGACTCTCAACATGGCCAACTCTCAACATAGCTGACTCTCAACATGGCCAACTCTCAACATAGCTGACTCTCAACATGGCCAACTCTCAACATAGCTGACTCTCAACATGGCCAACTCTCAACATAGCTGACTCTCAACATGGCCAACTCTCAACATAGCTGACTCTCAACATGGCCAACTCTCAACATAGCTGACTCTCAACATAGCTGACTCTCAACATGGCCAACTCTCAACATGGCCAACTCTCAACATGGCCAACTCTCAACATGGCCAACTCTCAACATGGCCAACTCTCAAGCGATAGTTTTTTTATTTAATTATTACGTGGGTCTCTAAGTGAGAGCAAGAGGGGCGTGTGACATACGAGGAGTCTACGCTGGGTTCTGTTCCTCGAGAAATAAATTTGTGTTTTTGCTTTATTGGGAGTGAACACACACACACACACACACACACGCCGTGGCTGACCGGCCAGTGACGGTCACAAGATAACACACACACACACACACACACACCGTGGCTGACCGGCCAGTGACGGACACAAGATAACACACACACACACACACAGTGGCTGACCAACCAGTGACGGTCACAAGATAACACATATGTGTACACACACACACAATGGCTGAACAACCAGTGACGGTCACAAGATAACACATATGTGTACACACACACACACACACAGTGGCTGACCAACCAGTGACGGTCACAAGATAACACACACACACACACACACACACACACACACACACACATATACACACACTGTTACGACCGTGTCGTATTTTTCTATTTTTTTTATATAACATGCTTCCATGTTGTTCCATATTATTCCTGTAATGATGTGTTGTATTTACTATTATATAATCTAGTCACCTTACCCTGTGCTGTTAAGGTTTTAACTGTCATTATTTGTTCAAGTCCATCTTATTTCTTCATTTAGTATTGTAACAAGCTTTCTTTGTTCTCTAACGACCATCTGCATCATTAAACGACCCATGTTTCACCGGCGGGTCGCACTGGCGGGAGCCGACCTTATACAGTATATAGTACCCCACCAGCAGACGGAGTTCAGTCCAGTCCTCCTGTCATTCAGTTTGAGTGACACTCGTCACCTGTTACTTATACTTTATTTTATTTCTGTGTTGTTCCTGTGGCCACCAATGTGGTATATCTATGTGAGTACCTATTCGTGTCTCCTATGTGTCCATCAGTGTTTGCTTAGATACATTTAAGTAATTCAGTGTTGTTTCACGATAGTTAATTTCAGTGTTAGTTATTTTATATGTTTATGCAGTGTTAACGTAATCCAGTGCTTTATTTTTATTCTATATATTTAAGCAGTTCTTTTGATGTTTCGATGTTTTAGTATCATTTGTGTCTTAAAAGTTTCGATAGTGAATCAATTTGTTGTGACAGCCTACGAGGCTCTTTATTGTGTTAATATTTAATTTAATTTAATTCTTAAAGGTTTACTTTATTTATTTTTAATCCCTTTTGATTTTCTTCACTTTCTTTTGTTTGGTTACGCCGAGAACCTGGATATTAAAGTCAATTAAGAGACGGCGTAACAACACACACACACACACACACACCGTGGCTATCCAACCAGTGACGGTCACAAGATAACATATGTACACGCACACACACGCATATACACACACATGTATATACACATGTACACATACATGTACATACACATGTATACACACACACACACACACAAACAATTGTTAAAACCTAAGGCAATATAATTATTTTTAAAGTTAAGTAACGCCTGACTAGTTCACTCAGCCTCTTACACCAAGACGGTGAATAAAGTAACACTAATATTACCCCGGGCCTCTACTACACCTAACCTAACCAAATTGATAAATAATTATTTAAAGAATATTATTGGACACAGGAAGGTTTTAGGTAGGAGAATAAAACGTGGTGACGTTTACCTCCGAGATTATTATAAGGTATTGGCCGGTAGGGTTAAGACCGAGATAAGAAAAGCAAAGAGGAATAATGAACTGAAGGTAGCAAGGGAGGCGAAGTCAAACCCCAAGGGATTCTATCAAATGTATCAAACTAAAACACGAGAAAAGATTGGACCAATACAGTCAGATACCCGCGAGCTAACTGATGACGACGGAGAAATGAGCAATAATCTGAATAAATATTTTCCAACAGTTTTCACCACCGAAAATTTAAACATGATGCCCGAGGCACAGACTATCAACAGAGATAGTGAAGAAAATATATTAAGTGAGATAGTAGTGACTAGTAACGATGTTAGTAAGCAAATAGACAAACTAAAACCTAATAAGTCGCCAGGTCCAGACGATATATTTGCCAGAGTATTAAAGGAATGTAAGGACAACTTAGTATGCTCTTTGTAAACTTGCTTAACATCATTAAAAACAGGTGTAGTACCAGAATCCTGGAGGATAGAGAATGTAATACCAATTTTCAAGATGGGAAATAGATCACTATCCTCTAACTACCGTCCCATCAGCATAACATCAATTGGAGACAAAATGCTGGAAGCAATAATTTCAAACTCTATTCGAAATCACCAGGAGAAGCACCAGTTGATCAATGATTCCCAACATGGCTTCACAAGTGGGTATTCATGTCTGACTAATCTATTAACATTCTTTTCGACTGCTTTCAACAGAGTCCCCCACGAAAGACTAATACGAATAATGGAGGCTCATGGCATTGGAGGAGATATTCTAAACTGGATTAGGGCGTGGTTACAGGACAGGAAACAGCGAGTGAGCATTAACGGCACTAAATCCGATTGGGGCAACGTCACTAGTGGAGTACCCCAAGGCTCAGTACTTGGACCATTACTATTTATTATATACATAAACGACATAGATATCGGCATAGACAGCAACATGAGTAAATTTGCTGATGACACTAAAATAGGGCGTGTAATTAAATCTGACGAGGACTCCGCAAAACTACAGGAAGATCTAAACAAATTTTTCGAATGGTCTGAAAAATGGCAGATGATATTTCATATGGACCAATGTAAAGTGCTTAATCTGTGAGATGTAAGCAGAGAAACCAGATATCAGATGAACAAAGTTGTTATAGAGAAATCCGACTGTGAGAAAGATGTAGGAGTAATGATAAGTAGGAATCTTAAATCAAGTAAACAATGTGTATTTCCTCGAAACAGGACTAACAAAGTGCTTGGGTTCATATACCCTGTAAAGGAGTGTTAGTTACAAGACTAGCGAGGTCATCCTAAAACTATATCCTGCGCTTGTGTGACCTCACTTGGATTCCACTGTTCAGTTCTGGTCACCGTACTACAGAATGGATATAGAATCCTTGGAAAGAATTCAGAGGAGAATGACAAGACTAATCCCGGGCATTAGGAACCTTGAGTATAGAGACAGGTTAAAGCATCTTAATTTGCACTCCCTTGAGAGACGTAGAGCGAGGGGCGACCTGATAGAGGTGTATAAATGGAAGTCAGGGCTAAACAAAGGGGACATTACAAAGGTAACAATGATTTTAAATTAGACAAACCTACAGTATGTAACTTAAGAGAGTGAACGATAAATGAAGCTCGACCATGATGATTTACTGATGATATAATTATCGTTTATATTACCTGAGTAGTGGCCAGGTGGTGGTAGTGTTACCTTTAAGTAATTCCTGTCCAATGTAGTGTGAGGAAGGTGAGGAAGGTGAGAGAGGTGGGGAGGTGAGGGAGGTGAGAGAGGTGAGGGAGGTGAGGAAGGTGAGGAAGGTGAGAGAGGTGAGGAAGGTGAGGAAGGTGAGAGAGGTGGGGAGGTGAGGGAGGTGAGAGAGGTGAGGGAGGTGAGGAAGGTGAGAGAGGTGAGGAAGGTGAGAGAGGTGGGGAGGTGAGGGAGGTGAGGAAGGTGAGGGAGGTGAGGAAGGTGAGAGAGGTGAGGAAGGTGAGGAAGGTGAGGAAGGTGAGGAAGGTGAGGAAGGTGAGAGAGGTGAGGAAGGTGAGGAAGGTGAGGGAGGTGAGGAAGGTATGTCACATCTCATCCAACCAGCTGTGTGACTCACTCCCACTGTCCACTACAGATCATAAACAAACCAGAGCCACACCTCTCAATGATGGCTGTAGCTGTGAGGTGTAGCTGGAGCTGTGAGGTGTGAGGTGTAGCTGGAGCTGTGAGGTGTAGCTGTGAGGTGTGTGATGGCATATAAGTGTATAGGACGTCCAAATATGGCGTCAGTTTTATCGTGAGACTCTACAGGCACCTCAGTTGTCTGTGCTCACGTGGCAGCATCTAGGGGATTGCATTAGCATACGGAGTGTGTGTGTGTGTGTGAGGAGGGGGCATAAAGGAGTTGAAGGGGAGTAATAGAGGGAGCAAGAGGAAGGGGAAGGATGAAGGGAAGAGGGAGGGGAGAAACGTTAGGGTGAGGGTTTGGAGGAGGAGGGAAGGGGAATGGGAGGAGGGAAGGGGAATGGGAGGAGGGAAAGGGAAGGGGAAAGGGAGGAAAAGGAAGGATGAGGGTGAAGGGAGAATGGCGAAGAGGGAAGTTAAAATTAAGTTGCCGTCGTGAGGGAGGACACAGTATGGGTAAGCCTTATGGATAACCCCGGGGTAAACATTGCGCTAATCCTGTGTACTAGACAATGAAGATTTTTCTCCATAACACGATTAGTTGAGGATCGTTTAAAACACCTCGTAACCCACAGATAAGAGAGATAAACTAAGACGAACTTACTGAGAATTTGACGGGTGTTTCCCTTACAACAAATGAACGGTTCGTCTCTCTCTCTATGCATGTACAGGATTGGATTCCCTGGCCGCGATACAATGGGGGTGTAATAGCGAGCCCCCACTTTGTAGACGCCGGCAGTAACCATCAGATTTGCATGTAATACGATGTTCCCTTCTCAGCGCGTGTGTGTGTGTGTGTGTATCGTAAGGCCAACGGTGTCTTTACCAGCAGACTATTACCCATTTGAAGACTTAATCGCCAGAGAAGTTTCCAAAAGAACAACAAACTTTTAGCAACCTCACTACCCCGGCGCCAAAGTATAGACTCAGAAACCCTCGGTGTGTGTAAAACAAAAGACGAATTAAAGAGGTTCCGACACTACATCGCGCTACTGGATCGAGAGGTTTGCGTCCAATCACATCAGAAACCAAATAGTCGATCTAGCTTTATTTTAGCTCCGGGACTTAGCAGAGTTTATAGATCTGAGAGACGGAACATGAGGGGGGAATCAGGTTGAATTCTCTGGATACTACAGACTGACTACCTCCTAGCACTGAGGAGGATCACATGAGGATTAGACACCCCAGCTTATTACACTTGATGATTTAACGTCCGAAAACTAACTGGGGGAGAGGTTAAACTAGATTAAGTTAGCTTTGGTTATATTAGTTTTAGTTAGCTTTGGTTTAGTTAGCTTTGGTTATATTAGCTTTAGTTCTATTATGTTATATTAAGGTTAGGTTAAAGTTAGGTTAGGTTAACGATAGGGAGTTTAATCATTCGTTAATGTAAGCTGTGGTGTCTAATTCTAAATCCTGATATTAATTTTCTATCGGTTGTCGTACGCGTCTTGGCTATCACACCGTCATTTTTACTGTACCGTCCATCTGTCTATCCGTCCGTCCGTCCGTTATCACCACTGTTTTACGGTCGTGATTTTCTTTAACTGTGGGACTCATCCAATGGTATTCTAGAGGTGATTAACAATGACTCAAGGTAACAGTGTTTGGTTATGTCAATTTTGGTTACGTTTGTCTGTCTTGTTATTATGTCTGTTTTGGGAATAATGCCTCTACCATAACAGTGCCTCTACCATAACAGTGCCTCCACCACAACAGTGCCTCCACCATAACAGTGCCTCCACCATAACAGTGCCTCCACCATAACAGTACCAACACCATAACAGTACCTCCACCATAATAGTACCTCCACCATAATAGTACCTCCACCATAACAGTGCCTCCACCATAACAGTGCCTCCACCATAACAGTACCAACACCATAACAGTGCCTCCACCATAACAGTGCCTCCACCATAACAGTGCCTCCACCATAGCAGTGCCTCCACCATAACAGTGCCTCCACCATAATAGTGCCTTCACCATAACAGTGCCTCCACCATAACAGTGCCTCCACCATAATAGTGCCTCCACCATACCAGTGCCTCCACCATAGCAGTGCCTCCACCATAACAGTGCCTCCACCATAACAGTGCCTTCACCATAACAGTGCCTCCACCATAACAGTGCCTCCACCATAACAGTACCTCCACCATAGCAGTACCTCCACCATAATAGTGCCTTCACCATAACAGTGCCTCCACCATAACAGTGCCTCCACCAAAACAGTGCCTCCACCATAACAGTGCCTCCACCATAACAGTGCCTCCACCATAACAGTGCCTCCACCATAACAGTACCAACACCATAACAGTGCCTCCACCACAACAGTGCCTCCACCATAACAGTACCAACACCATAACAGTGCCTCCACCATAACAGTGCCTCCACCATAACAGTGCCAGATATACTGTATCACATGCTAAGAGACTTTTCACGTATATTGAGTAAATAAAAATATAACTGGTTATGTATGCATGTGTGGCGACCTGTGGTGTAATGGTGAACATGCTCGCCTTGCAAACGAGCGGACCCGGGTTCGATCCCCGGGTAGGGTGAAACTATGGGTAAGTTTGTTTACGTCATTTGCCTCTGTTTACCCAGCAGTAATTTGGGACCTGGTTGTTAATCGATTTGCGGATCGTATTCCGGGGTAATGGTTAGCCAGTGCTGGCGAGATGTCCGGTCTTCTCGGACTGCTCCTTGACACTGGGTCATGCAGCTCGTTAACTTGGGGTTTGGTTGTTGTGTTGGAGACAGCTTCTACACCTTAAACACTGGGTCATGCAGCTCGTTAACTCAGGGTGTGGTTGTTGTGTTGCCGATAGCTTCTACACCTTAAACACTGGGTCATGCAGCTCGTTAACTCAGGGTGTGGTTGTTGTGTTGCCGACAGCTTCTACACCTTAAACACTGGGTCATGCAGCTCGTTAACTCAGGGTGTGGTTGTTGTGTTGGAGACAGCTTCTACACCTTCAACAAATTCACGCCTAGATGGCCCTTCGGCCGGCAACCATTATATTATGTGTGGAGTGTTTCAATCAGGAAGGTGACTATAGAATGTATATATTCCCGGACAACACAGGTGCACCAATCAGGCCACGACACATCTCACTCAACACACCTAAGGCTACCTTGTCTTACCTCACACACCCACGAATCAATCCTTTCGGGCCAGCTACTTCTTGTAAGGACCGTTACTTGCGCACACACACTCCTGTCCGTAGTCCTTGCTAAACAGCGTCTGAAGTCGGAAAAACAGCGAACATAAGTTTGTCACTACCATTGCTATCGAAAACGACTATCGTCATAACAGACACTGCACAGACATAGTCAATCTACACGGACTCATCCCCTCCCTACACAGACACCCCCCACACCCCCTGGAGCCGTCACGGACAGGCGGCGCCTCTGAGTTATCACCGTGAACGCTAGCGACGGCTGCAATCTTCTGCATTTCAATGTGCAAATTGCTCAACAGTTGAAGCGACAACCTGATTCTCGCTAAATTGCTCGCGACTCCGTTTATAAGCAAATGGAGTCATGGAAGCTCTGCCATTTCGTATTAAGTGGAATTACCTAGCTGAAGTGAGGGAGTTTGTTTTGGTAGATTAAGCGTCCAATGGCGGAGCCGACTTGGGCGATGGTTCTCCAGGGGCGAGGAAGACCATGCAAGTAAGCGGATCCAGACGTCGTCACATTTGCATAATAAATTGTACTGATTGATCCACTCCTGAACGGGTGATCTATCGCCTCCGACCCCGCTAAGTCGATTTTCGCTCCCTCCCCCCCACCTCCCTCACTCGACAACCTACTCGAAATATCACACATTAACTGAGGGTATCACCGCCTACCATCTCGTTCACCAGACGGGATGTATGACGCTGACTGGATTTTCCCGCGTTCAGTCGGATTCACACACAACAGGCGTTCGCATCAGACTTGAAAATCCCATGTTGATGCAGCGTACACGACTCCGCTAATACGAACGCCTGGTAGTGTAGATACGAAGATGATGTGTGTACTCAGACGAAGGGAGGGGGAAGGAGGGAAGGAGAGGAAGGTAGGAAGGAAGGGGGGGACAGTGTTTACTTAACCAAAACAAACTACGCGACGGAGGAGTAAAGGAAAAAACCCAGATAACTTAAGAGATCCGTTCCTTGTGATGAAGAGGCTTGTGAGGGTAAAGGAGAGGGGCAGGGAGCGTGAAGCGATCAGAGGAGGGTGTTGGAAGTCTTGGTGATGAGTGTAATGTGTAGCAAGGATACGAAGAGAAGGACGAAGAAGACATAGAAGAGGGATAGGAAGAGAGGAGTAATAAAGGGAAATGGGGAGAATGAGGAAGAAAAATAAATACGAAGAAATAGGAAAATTTAGAAAAGTAAATAAGAATATATAAGAAGAATGAAAGAGAGAATAAAAAGAAAGAAAGAAAGAAAGAAAGAAAATGTATAGTTCTATTACGTATTATCATCATTCAACACACCCACACACACACACAGAACGAGAGAGAGAGAGAGAGAGAGAGAGAGAGAGAGAGAGAGAAACCCATTCCTGTGTTGTAAGAATTTAGAGCAGTTGCCAAAATTGATAAATCAAGATACAAGTTTAAAAGACTGATACTAAAGTTTAGAGTTTCTTAAATTTACACCCAGACAAGACTGGAATATAGATCGATGAAGAAGAAGGAAAAGGAAAAGTTTACTGTCTTCTGGAGTACAGGAAAGTATCGTTTTGATGCGTGACGTCGTATGTGTGTATGTTTGCGTTGATTTTTTATGTATGTATGTATGTATGTATATATGTATAGTTTATTCATTCATTACACAGTGAATCATTTCTCTCCTCTGCAAATTCCTAGTTATGTTTTACTTCGTCTTATATCCACTTCTTATCTACCACAGTCCAGTATTTCCATCTATCTCTCATCTACTCCATTCCACACCTTAAACCACACCTTAAACCACACCTTAAACCACACCCTGTCTCCCCTCCCTAATTTACATATTTACTCTTGACTACACACGGATTTTCAATAGCCTACTCCCCCCCCCCCCTACCCTAATTTCCCCCTCACCACCTCTCCCTCTCCCTCCTTCTCCTCTCCCTCCTTCTCCTCTCCCTCTCCCTCCTTCTCCTCTCCCTCTCCCTCCTTCTGATTTTTCATTTAATTTCTCCCTCTTTCTCCCATTTTTCGTAATGTTAGAATCGACTTAAGAATTTACATATTATTACATACCTGATCGTCACGAAGGCTAACTACTATTGTGTCTGGAGGAGGTGTAATGTGATTTTGTAGAGCCTAAGTTAATGTACTGTAGTGAAGATGTATACTGTAGGGAATTACACGTCTACATAATTACAGCATTAGTAAGTTGATGTATCCTCTTGTGTGTGTAACCTAACCTAACCTAACCTAACCTTCCATGACTTCACAAGAGGTTCAATTTATCTTCGGTATATTTTTCTTAAGGTTTTTTCTGTATTTTATGAACACTATACCATCATGGCGGTGCGATGGTCGAGTGGATACGGTGTCGACAAACCATCCTGAGGGTCCCTGGTTCGATATACAGGCTAATCCTTCAAGAATAATATTTACTGTGTTGATTTGGTGTTTCTAAAGTTTATACGATAATATGAAGAGCTCCATCGATTATACTGTTGTGATGTTTCTCCCATTAGACGTAAAACAGGTCTCACGTACATCCAGAGAAAACAGCCCATGTGGTGTTGAAGTCGCCCTGACACTGTCCTAGCTAGATACCATCATTTATTTCCTGTTAGGGGGAAAAACTGTATATACGAATCAATGAGAATCAGCGCTTTAATACGCTTGGTGTTGTCGTTTAGAAGTTGTACACGCTAGCACCTGGTATCTCTATTTTAGTGCCTCATACTGTTCATAGTCCCTGTAATTCTAAATCCAGTTGAGGAAAACAGAATATACATTCACAATAATCTCATTTGTTGCTGCCAATTAATTCCCAGATATAAGCAGTGAGGGGCTTATGGGTATCATAATGGTCAGTCGAGGGAAATTATCGTATATGTGGCAGCAGCGTGGCTAAACAAACGCCGGGGATGAGTATGGGTTCCAGCGTATTAACTAGAGTCATACACAAAAAATCAAAGACTAATTAAACCCACAATAATTAAAAGTCTCATAACGACCGTTCCAGAGCTTTGTCAAGCCAGCATCTGTTCAACTAACAGGAGCTCAACAAACACTCATGGATTAAGGGCGCTAAAAG
>CAUDMG010003049.1:2315000-2345000 GCA_958450375.1 Homarus gammarus | reverse complement strand
TTCCCAGGCGACGTGTTTTTGTTTCCCAGGCGACGTGCTTTTGTTTCCCAGGCGATGTGTCTTTGTTTCCCAGGCGACGTGTTTTTGTTTCCCAGGCGATGTGTTTTTGTTTCCCAGGCGATGTGTTTTTGTTTCCCAGGCGACGTGTTTTTGTTTCCCAGGCGACGTGCTTTTGTTTCCCAGGCGACGTGCTTTTGTTTCCCAGGCGATGTGTCTTTGTTTCCCAGGCGACGTGTTTTTGTTTCCCAGGCGACGTGTTTTTGTTTCCCAGGTGACGTGCTTTTGTTTCCCAGGCGACGTGTTTTTGTTTCCCAGGCGACGTGCTTTTGTTTCCCAGGCGACGTGTTTTTGTTTCCCAGGCGACGTGCTTTTGTTTCCCAGGCGATGTGTCTTTGTTTCCCAGGCGACGTGTTTTTGTTTCCCAGGCGACGTGCTTTTGTTTCCCAGGTGACGTGTTTTTGTTTCCCAGGCGACGTGTTTTTGTTTCCCAGGCGACGTGCTTTTGTTTCCCAGGCGACGTGTTTTTGTTTCCCAGGCGACGTGTTTTTGTTTCCCAGGTGACGTGCTTTTGTTTCCCAGGCGATGCGCTTCTGTTTTCCGGTTTTAGCGTTCTTATAGCGTGCAGGTGAAGTCATAATTGTCTTCATCATATTGCAAAAGCTCATTACCAGAAGCAGTGAGGCGGGTGAGGGAAGAGTTCTCGCTGGGGGAGATTTATCTGATGACAATTGCCTTCTTAATAACACAAAAATATATGATAGCGAAAAGTAATGGGGTTTAATTATGTAGAATATCGATATTATTATTATTCATTAAAATCATCACTTCTTATTATTGTCATCTTCGTTATGATTGTATTCTTGTTACTAATTTAATATTCAAAATAGTCACGGAACCATTTGAAAGAGGCAACAGATACACATATAAATAAAAGATTCTATTTCCTGAAGCCATTGCGGAATATTGGAACCGCTGGACAATGTTGCTCCTGGGTCATGAATGTTCACTTTGGTGGCGGCAAACCTTCGCTAATTTCATTCCCGACGGCGTCAGTAAATTTAGCGAATAACAACCAATCTGGTGTTTTTCCCGGTGTTAAGGTTATTTTAAAGCAAATGTATATTACTGAAAGATTTATACAAACAGTAAAATGATTTAAATGTTTACAGTAATGTTAAGATGATGTGACGTATCTTGTAGACCACCGTATTGATTTATGTCTACAGAGCACACACACACACACTCACTCTATTGCCACGTCCATCACACATTCCATCTATATACAGTATACAAACTTTACTCTCTCCATTTATCACAGAGTTGCACCATAAACAGAGTACAGTCAGTGTGAGGGAGAGCGGTCCCCAACACCACTGGCCCGGGTAATGGTGGTTAATGATACGTGATAATGTAAAATGACCTACTGTACATGGTGCACTGGGCCCTAATGTGGTTGAAATAATCTTAAAGATGTTTATATTGGTTGTGTGGGTGGGGTGGGGTGGGGTGGGGGGTTGTGTGTGTGTGTGAGGGGGTGTGTGTGTGAGGAGGTTGTGTGTGTGAGGGGGTTGTGTGTGTGTGAGGTTGTGTGTGTGAGGGGCTTGTGTGTGTGTTTACGCCCCAAAACGGCGAAGGCAGCAAGCCTCCAGAAGAGGTTTTATCACTAAGCGTCTGGAGGATCCAGCGGTAGCACATGCTTTCAGAGAGCAGCTCGAACAAGGGCTTATAAACAACCCAACAGCAAACAATGCAATCCCAGTGCCGAATGGGATATTCTCGACACTGCCATGACAAAAACCTACAGAGACCCTCGGCCAGATCGAAAGGATAAGCCAGGGCTGGTTTGATGAAAATGACCGGGCAATCAATGTACTTGTCGATGATAAACATGCTGCTTTTACTGACAGGCAGAACAACCCTCAGTCTGGGACCAAAGCTGATACCTTCCACAAGAAGAAAGCGGCGGACCAACGGGAACTTCGCAATCGAATAAACAACTGGTTTAAAAATAAAGCATGTGAAACACAAAAACTTGCAGATCAGCACAAGAGACCCGAATTTTTTAATTTCACTAAAACATCTGATGGGCCAATCACTCATGGCGCAGCCCCCCTAATTAAAGATGAAGAAGGCATCCTTCAGCACTGGAAAGAGCACTACCATTCACTACCTAGCACAGTGGTTCTCAACCTTTTTTGCCCCATAAACCCCTTTCACCATATGTCAGAATGTCATTCCCCCTCCTTTCCAAGATTGTCTGCCTCAAAAAGTGCATTCCAAATAATATGCATATAATACTGAAAATCCTTTATTTTTTCCATATTAGTATCAGTTTTCCCCCCCTGAAAACCCGAGGGGGGGAAATTCCCCCCCGGTTGAGAACCCCTGACCTAGCAGGTCCCCTCAACATCCAGAGCTGACCCACCTTAGCTATCCTCCATCCCTGGATGAGGTAGCTACTGCCATCAAACAGATGAAAAATGACAAAGCCTCAGGGCTTGATGGAATCCCAGTCGAGGTGTATAAAACAGGAGGACGGCTGCTTACCAGCCGTCTCCATTCTCTCCTGGAGAATATATATGAAAAGAAGGAAATCCCCCAAGCTCTTAAAGACGCCTCCAGCGTCAATATTTATAAGAACCAGTCTGACTGTGGCAACTACCGTGGGATCTTGCTGCTCTCAGTAGCTGGCAAGATTATCGCTCGAGTCCTCCTAAACAGGCTCCTTCCTGAGGCGGAAAACTTCCCGCCAGAATCTCAATGTGGTTTTAGACCATCACATGGCACCACTGACATGATCTTTGCTGCCTGCCAGATACAGGAAAATAGCAGAGAACAGCGTCGTGACCTGTACATGACCTTCATCGACCTAACCAAGGTCTTTGACTCGGTCAACAGGTAAGCCCTCTGGTAGACCCTCAGCCCACCAAAATTCATCCCCACTGTGAGGCAACACCCCAAACAGGGGTTAAACAAGGGTGTGTACTGGTACCAACTCTCTTTTCCATTTTCTTGGCTGCCTTCCTTACTCGTGCCAAAGCCAATTTAGCCGGCGGAGTGGACATCCAGTCCCGGATGAAGGGACTTTTCAACATTTTAGACGACTCCAGGCTGGAACAAAGGTGTCAGCAGCTTCCATTACAGAACTTCAGTATGCACACAACCTCACCGTTGTTGCTTACACTCTTTCAACCTGCCCCTGGTTCGGCCACACACCTCCACCATCAATCCAGCTTAACGGTACTACCCTCTCTAATGTTACCCACTTTCGTTATCTCGGCTCCCACCTGTCCACCATCGCGGACATCGATGAAGAGATTCAACATCGGATCAGCTGTGCATCTCGAGCTTTTGGAAAACTCCGTACCTGTGTCTTTAGCTGTAGGGAGCTGAAATTATCATCAACGTTGCACGTGTATCGAGCAGTGGTCCTCCCCACCCTGCTGTATGGCAGCGAGACATGGGTCACATACAGGAGGCATCTCAAGGCACTTGAAAACTTTCACCAATGTAGTCTACGTTCCATCCTCCGAGTTTCCTGGGAAGACAAGAGAACAAATGCCAGTATTCTTGCTGACAGCAACTGTAGGAGCATCGAGGCTACCATTATCCATGAACAACTATGCTGAACTGGCCATGTCACCTGCATGGACAGTAGACTGCCAAAGCAACTACTTTACAGTCACCTAACGAATAGTAAACGTAACGCCGGCGGGCAACTGAATAGGTATAAGGATAGCCTTAAGACAAACTTGAAAAAGTGCCAAATCGACCCCCTCATCTGGGAGACAATTACTCCACACCGTAACGCTTGGAGGAGCACCACTCAAGAAGGTGTCTGTACTTTCTTATTAGTCCGACTGCTTACCGAGGCAGACAGCGCCAACGCCGGAAAGACGCTGCCGCCACCCCTCCCTCCCACACTAGATGTAGCCCCCCACATGTGCAACATCTGTGATGGACTCTACCGGTCCCGTATTGTGCTCTTTAGTCACCTCAGAACTCACCAACCTAGGTGACATCCTTAATAACTCACATCATTGTATCATAGCTGGATGATCGTCATACTCGATTCCGAGTGACAGCAAAGTAGCAGTAGTAGGAGTAGTAGTAGCGTGGCGTGGTGATTGGCGTGGCGTGGGTGTCGTGGACCGTCCTCCCTGATCTAAAGTGTTATTGGTGGGGACATACTCGCTGTGTGGGAGCGGGAATTTTACAATGTGTCCGTGAATATCGGATGTCACCCTAAGCATTGCCACCCAAGGTTTCTTCTCATCCCTAACGGCATAAATTGTAAATATTCCGTGTGTTCACCGGCGATCACCAAGCGAGTGGTGACCTGTGCTGGGTCGGTGGTGGGATAATGAGGAGGCTTGGAGCCAAGGTCAGTGTCGATAGGCCTACTTTGACAGGGGTGGTCTCGAGACTTTCGCCCCTATGGGGCCGAGAGTGCTGCCCATGCGGTCGCCCCCCCCCCCCCATCATAGTAACGGACACTTCATGTAGGGTCTCGACGAACCAAGTGAGTATATATAACTGATATTACACCAGTGAGACCATATAAATAGTGGTTATTTGTGCCAAGGATATATAAACAAGTGCTTGGTGTGACAAACTCTTGTCCATAGTGTATCATTCTGATGTATGGTTGGTCGCCATTAGGGGGGGGGGGGGGTAGCCTACACACCCACGCGCGCACGTATGCCCCTACTACCTGGACACAGCAGTCCAGCCTGTCACCTCTCCGCCCTTCCCTCATTAGAACCAGTATTATCTTGTGCCTGGAACTAAATCAGTTGTTCGGAGGCGGACGTAACTGTCGCCAAGGTGCAGATCATTATGCCGGGTGACAGACATTGTTGTGTCTGTTCTAACCAGTACCAAAAATGCACTAGCTGTGTTTGTGTGAGAAACAACCGACCATGTGTGTCCTGCATAAAGGGAAACATTTGCCGCAACCCTTATAACCCTCATGGCAGGGAGCCGTCACAGGTGGCCACATTGGATATCGCTGGGACCCAGCAGCCCGCTGATGTCCTAAATGATAGCAGTGAGTCTACTCAACCTGAAAATGTAGTACTAACAAATGCTGCTCCCTCAGTAGCTGATGTCCACGAGGTGAATGAGAGACAGCCACCACAGTGGAATGGCATGTCGATGGAAAATGCAGACATATGGGTTAAAAAAACATACTCAGAAATTGTCAGGTGGTCGCCAGCAAACCTGTTTGAACCACCCAAGTGTGCGGCCACCAAAGAAATGATTCGGGAGATGACTCGCTTCAGGACTGATTACACCCAGGACCGCTTCCTCGCCCCCTAGCTCTTCATATACTGGCAATAATACCACATCTATTCTGTCAGAGGACACACACAAAGACTAAGCACAAAGAAAATGTGGCAGCAATGAAGAGAAGACTGACACTGTGGCAGAAGGGGGCCCTAGATGATCTCCTATGTGAAGCAAGAGCACTGCAGGAGAGACTAAAATCTGCAGGAGACGGAAAGCAAAACACTGATGATGCTGCAAGGAAGTTTGGAAACAAAATGCGTGTGGGAAAAGTGTCTTTGGCGGTAAGATCTCTCACAGAGGAATCCACTGGTGGGGTCCTGCCAATAAACAGAGAGACATTAAAACAACTGAAAGAAAAACATCCCTCTGCAAGTGATGACGAAGGCATCAGGTTCCAGGGTGACTATATCCCACCAAATGCTGTCCTGTTCGAGAAAATAACAGGAGGGATGGTGTGGAAAAAGACACTGAAGACTCAGGGAGGTGCCGGCCCTTCAGGTCTGGATGCAAACGGATGGAGAGTCATCCTCAGCACTAACAAGTTTGGCCCCGTAGCAAGTGATCTCTGCACTGCCATTGCCGTCCTTGCAAGAAAACTGGCATCCTCATGCTGCCATCACCTTCGGGCTCTGACGGCCTGCCGCCTCATTCCCCTGGATAAGAAACCAGGATGTAGACCTATAGGGGTGGGGGAAGTGCTGAGGCGGATCATCGGTAAGTGCATAATGGAGGTGGTAAAGGATGATGTCAGGGCAGCAGCAGGGAACCTACAAGTGTGTGCTGGCCACCAGGCTGGTGGGGAGGCGGCCATTCACGCCATGAGATTGATATTTGAGCAACGTGATTGTGAGGCCGTTCTCCTGGTGGACGCTTCAAACGCATTCAACATACTTAACCGCAAGGCTGCACTGCACAACATCAAGATCAAGTGTCCTAGCTTTGCGATGTATGTTGAAAACTCCTATAGGAATCCATCAGACCTGTATATAGTAAACAATATGGCCCTAAGAGGTGATACCATCCTACAGTCGACCGAGGGAACAACACAGGGGGACCCCGTTGCAATGGCAATGTATGCAATTGGCCTATCAGTGCTCCAACAAGAAATAAAATTTGAAACAACTGGGGGTCAAACAAGTGGCATATGCTGATGATCTTACAGGAGCAGGAAAAGTGGAGGGCATCAAAAAGTGGTGGGACCTGGTAACATCGCGAGGTCCACAAATAGGGTACCACCCAAACGCCAGCAAATCCTTCCTCATCGTGAAGCCAGATCATTATGATCGGGCTTTGGAGGTTTTCGGCGAAAGTGAGGTCAAAATAACTAAGGACGGCCAAAGACATCTAGGCGCAGTAAATGGCACGACGGACTTCAAGACCGAGTACGTAGCGGGAAAGGTGAATGAGTGGGTTAGTGAAATCCAAGCTCTGTCTGAGATTGCTAACACAGAGCCACATGCAGCTTTCGCTGCATTCACCCATGGAGTCAAGCATCGCTGGAACTACCTGATGCGCACTATCCCTGATATCAGACCCCTCCTCCACCCTCTGGAAGAAGCTATCAGTGTCAAGTTCATTCCCAAATTAGTGAAACACCCTGACTTAACCCCAGCAGAAAGAGCGCCTCTTGCACTTCCACCAAGACTGGGAGGGATGGGACAAACCAATCCAGAGGAGACAGCAGCCACCGAGCATCAAAATTCACTTAAGCTCACGGCAGCCCTCATGGACCACATAATAGCCCAGAATGCAACAGGGGAGGTCGAGACCAGTGAAGTAAACAAGATTCGAAGGTCCATTACGACAGATCAACAGCACTGCCAAAATGATAAGTTGCAGCAACTATTGCTGCAGGTTCCAGAAAATTTAAAAAAAAAGTAGCTATAGCGCAGGAGGTGGGCGCCTCGAACTGGTTAACTACGTTACCGATAAGGGCAAATGGTTTCAGTCTTAACAAACAAGAATTTACAGATGCCATTGCTCTAAGGTACGGTCGGCCAGTAGAAGGTTTGCCCTCCCAATGCGTGTGTGGCTCTTCCTATGGCGGCGATCACGCCATTGTGTGCAAGAAGGGGGGCTTCATATGCATGAGGCATGACGAAGTAAGGGACCTTACAGCAAATATGTTGAAGGAAATCTGCCGGGATGTCATGGTAGAACCGACCCTCCTTCCATTGGATGGTGAGATCTTCCAACATAGGACTTCAAACACATCTAACGAAGCCCGTGTTGACGTCAGTGCTCGAGGATTCTGGACGCTGGGACAGCGAGCTTTCTTCAACATCAGGATTCTTGATCCCATGGCCGCATGTCACCGTAACCTAGCTCTCGATGCTGCACATAGGAGGAACGAGAACGACAAGATAAGGGCATATGGGGAGAGAATCCAAAACGTTGATCAAGGCAGCTTCACTCCTCTAGTGTTCACAACCTCTGGTGGGATGGGACCAAGTGCAAGATGTTTCTACGCCAGACTCGCGGAGTTGATCTCCGAACAGAAGCAGCAGCCCAGGAGTTATGTTACAACCTGGATGAGATGTCGACTGTCTTTCTCTCTCCTTCGGCCGGCTTTGCTCTGCCTCAGGGGAACGAGAGCTTCTGCCCCAATCCCGACAACTGCTGCAGATATTGACTATGAGGCTACAGTCACTGAATGCCGCATAGATCTGCAGCTCAACTAACTTAACACAGATAGGATAGCTTCTTATGTATTAGGATATTTAATATTACGGTAATAAAATGGTGGCGAAGGTGTGGCTATTGGGGGAGGCTGGAGGCCACGTTTAAAAAAAAAGTAGTAGTAGCAGTAGTAGTAGCAATAGTAGTAGTATGTGTGTGTGTGTGTGTGTGTGTGTGTGTGTGTGTGTGTGTGTGTGTGTGTGCATTTTCATTATTACGTAAAACTCATCATTTAACAAAACATCAGGTGGAGGACAAGGTGGAGACCAAACATTGAGTGGAGGACAAGGTGGAGACCAAACATCAGGTGGAGGACAAGGTGGAGATCCTGGACCGTAAATGAATCTCCAAATTAAAAAAAAATACTATCACACTTAACTGATATACGACTGAAAATGGTTCTAGGTATATAAACATAAATAGATTACATAAATTACTTAAGAAAATACTGTTCCTGAGTTTGTATTTATATAAACACTAATTTATATAAAAAAACTACGGAAATATTGTTTGTTTAGTCATGAATTAAAATAAGTTTCATAGACGTCAAAGATACATTTTCACGTCATTACCAGACAGACAAACAGACAGACAGACAGACAGACAGAGTATTTCAAAACTAAAGGTGACCTACACGAACATTTGGCGGACAGTATTTACGTATTTTTGAGAAGTATTGTAAATGGGCGCTGATACACACACACACACACACACACACACACACACAGATATGGACAGACAGACAGACATACAGACAGAGAGACAGACAGACAGTGCCACATACCACCACCCAATGCCATGTACAAGTACTACGTTCCTCTTGACCAATGCTACGATGAGAGCGATTTCGTGTTTAAAATTCTTGAAGGTACACGGTGATCCCTCTCTCCCCTCTCACTCCCCCTCCTGTTCCTGAGTGGTGTTACTTGTTGTAGTGTGAGAGGTGGTGAGAGGTGGGGAGAGGGGAGAGCTGAGTGGGAGGAAGAGTTTGAGGGTAGAGAGTGGAGGGTTGGTTTTTGTGAGGAACAGTGAGAGTAGGAGGAGAGGAGAGGAGACGGAGAGGAGAGGAGAAGAAGAGGGTAGGAGAGGAGAGGAAGGGGAAGATGAAAAAGGGGGAAGAGAAAGGGTGAAGAAGGAAGGGTGAAGAAAAGAAAGAGGAGAAGAGGAAGGAGAGGGGAGAGGGAGGGTGAAGGAGAGGAAGGGAGAAGGGTAAGAGGAAGAATAGGAAGGGGGAAGAAAGGAGGGAGGAGAAGAGTAAGGGAAAAGAGGGGAAGGAGAGAAAGGGGGGGAAGAGGAAGAGGGAAGGAGAGAAAGGAAGAGGGAAAAGCAGAGGAAAGGGGGAAAGGAAGAGGGAAAAGCAGAGGAAAGGGGGAAAGGAAGAGGGAAAAGCAGAGGACAAGGCCTGGCTGACATGAGATACTTCGACCCTGAGCAACACACACAGAGTTCGAGGCTTTGAACAACAAGCAAGACTCGAAAAATTGATCAGCTGATGTGGGTCTAAGGCATCAACTATCACATATAACTAAGAGGCTCAAATAACCCTCCTGGATGAAGGTTTTGAATAGCACACACACACTACTTTGCGATTCAATTGATATCCATGGCTCGAGGCTTCAAACAAAATTCACAACTAGATGCTTCGAAAAATATCTTCCGATTGCCGCTTCAACACACATGGTTCAAGGTTGTGGACAAAGTATCAGACTCGAAGCTTTGAACAACACACACATATTTTTTCAAAGCTTCAAACAACATATAGACTTGAAGCTTTGAACAATACACACAGCTTAATGTTTTGAACAACTTACACGATGCTGTGAATGGCACACTTGAATTTAAGCTCCGAACTACAGACACGATTCCACCAAACTCTAGCCTTCAACACATGTGACTTGTCTCAAAGTTTCGAACAATCCACCCACACAGCAAAAGGTTTCGTTCAACTCACAAGGGATGGTTCTCCTACTGCAGGCAAACAGATTCAATCTCAACTGTAAGACTTAACGTGTCTGGTGATGAACTGAGAAACATGATACAATAAACTACGATAATTTATACTGGATGTTTACGATGTCCCTTGATGATTGTGTTTACAGTTCCTTGATGTTTTTGTTTACAGTACTTTGATGATTGTTTACAGAGCCTCTTAATGTTAGTGGAAAAAGGACTTAAGAATCTTTGAGAATCCGCATGTTTGTTGACTACCACCCAAAACACACACACACACACACCTTGTTAACATTTCCCTAACCACACATAAATTATAGATGCGTTTGGATGTCTGTCTGTAAGTCATCAATAACAATAGGATACAGAAATTCACAGAAAAGAAAAAAAACACCAAACACTATTCTAATGCCATCATCAACTAAGTAACTGTAGTGTATAGTCAGTCACCGCGATGCATCTCTCAAGCTTGGTGCTGACACAACCACATCGTCAGCCTATAACAGGTGGCTAACACTGTGATCAGTAGCATGACAGTCAAAGCACGATCCATTCCCGCTGACACTCATTTCATCAATACAAAATGGTCATTAGTTACTGATTCCATTAGTTACTGTAAATGTGTGTGACGGCAGCTGACCCACTCCACCTAATGCACGTACACCAACACAGCTGTTAACTCATGCACAACTATGCTATGCCAATTTTCTAGGTTCTTCACACTTAATAATAAGGCTCCTGGATGTAAGATTATACAAGATTCTTCATTCACTCTTCCAAAAGCTGTACCGTATACATATTTATACAGTAAATTCATAATACTGTATTCAGATTGATTCATTATGTACAGTCAGGGTCAAAAGTTCATCCCCCGCCTAAAATGAAGCAGTATCGACCCCAAATGAGATGAAACAGTCAGGGTAAGTAAGTTCAAAGATTCATTCCTGTGACTCACTTTCACCAACACAAGTATACAATGGTGAACAGTGAGTCCAATTAACTAAGAATAGCTCGAGTTATCTGTCAAGACGTTATTGTTGCCATTATGGTTTTGCTTCAGTGTTCCCTTTATCACAACAACGATCTAAAGACTCAATCGGTCTTACCTCTGTCGACACACAAGCCAACATCACTCACACTTCAGTAGCTCAGCCGTAATGGAACCACAGTTAAAATGACATTGTAATATAAGTGAATTTCTTTTTATTCATTTCATCTAACTTTACCGGTATTTTTAACGCCATCTCCCGTTAAATTAAGAGAGATAAAGAAAAAAAGTTAATAATTTCAGTCCATCTTAAATGTTAATGTTTTCTACGGTAAACAGATCATTGGTGTAGCGTTAGTTAAGGTAAACACTGCCGCTGTATAATACCTACGACAAACACAGAAAATTACTAAACTTTATTTGTTAATGTCGCCCCAACAACAATACGATAAACCACTGAGTTAAAAAAAATGGGTTTAATTAAAAAAAAGGTGTTTAATAAAAATTATATCACCATTTCATTAAATCCTCAACTAATTTAAAAATAATTTGGCACTATAATAAATAAAAATGATTATTAAAAAGGAATATCAAATAAAAAAATAATTTCAAATATTTATTGAATGAGAAGCCTTAACATTATAACCCAAATAAAACAATAAAAGTACTAAAGTTCAGTATCAAAACTATCAAATTAAAAAAACAGTTCAACAAAGTTTAGATTCACAAAAAAGACAAAAATAAATAAATAAATAATATGATTTAGATGCAAAACAAATGCTTAGTTACGTGAGTACTTTAGGTTAACAACACTAAGTCGTCGTCCTGAGCTGGTTTAAGGCAGCGTGACTCAGTAAATATACAAAACAAGTAACTACCAGCGGTCCTGAGGGAGGAAGACCATAACAAACTGGAGGGATATCTTAAAGGAGGAACCAGATAACTAAGAGACGTCCTCCTCGTACGGGAAGGATCACCAACACGGTCCGCCTTCAGTCCCGTATTGTTAAAAGTGCCGTGACTCTGGACCCGGTCTTTGGTAATCACAAGAAACACATGACAGTTCTAAGAGGGTTCATAATGGTGAATGACTTACAAGATCATGTAATAATGACGTAAAGAAACTCAAAGTTAATTGACTTAATGATATACTCAAGTCAATGTCTAGAACATGACTGGATCAAGACAATTTCCCGAGTGACTTTATACAGCACACGTGATCCAGACCTTCAACACGGGAGGCAACGGCGACTCAGTGGAGAGGTACAGTAAGACTTGGACATACCTCAAGTGTTACCGTCCCTCGAGGAGCTGTTAACTTTCACCTACCTGGGAAGAGAAAACGTCACATTAACCTTACATCCCGTGTATTCCTTTATTAATATTGGTAAAGGATAAGGACAAAGTCACCTCCCTCTCCTTCCTCCCTTCTTCATCCCCCATCCTACCCATCCCTTACCCTCCCCATCCCCATACTTCCACCTTCCCCATCCCCCCCCCCCTTTGATGTTTGTGTTTACAGAGTCTTAGGTGCGATTAACGGCAGCAGTACGACCAAAACAAAAAATGGCACCACACTCTCCTCCACACCCCACACTCTCCTCCACACACCACACTCTCCTCCACACTCCACACTCTCCTCCACACTCCACACTCTCCTCCACACCTCACACTCTCCTCCACACTCCACACTCTCCTCCACACTCCACACTCTCCTCCACACCCCACACTCTCCTCCACACTCCACACTCTCCTCCACACCCCACACTCTCCTCCACACCCCACACTCTCCTCCACACCCCACTCTCTCCTCCACACTCCACACTCTCCTCCACACTCCACACTCTCCTCCACACTCCACACTCTCCTCCACACTCCACACTCTCCTCCACACCCCACACTCTCCTCCACACTCCACACTCTCCTCCACACTCCACACTCTCCTCCACACTCCACACTCTCCTCCACACCCCACACTCTCCTCCACACTCCACACTCTCCGCCACACCCCACACTCTCCTCCACACCCCACACTCTCCTCCACACTCCACACTCTCCTCCACACACCACACTCTCCTCCACACTCCACACTCTCCTCCACACTCCACACTCTCCTCCACACCCCACACTCTCCTCCACACTCCACACTCTCCTCCACACTCCACACTCTCCTCCACACCCCACACTCTCCTCCACACACCACACTCTCCTCCACACTCCACACTCTCCTCCACACACCACACTCTCCTCCACACTCCACACTCTCCTCCACACCCCACACTCTCCTCCACACTCCACACTCTCCTCCACACTCTCCTCCCAAAAACTAAACCTGAAATTCGTGTAAAAATTTCGGATTAAATATATGACTTAATTCAGGTGATCACGACTAATCTAAGACTCATTGACTCACCTGGACAACAACAATATTTTACCGCCACCTAACATAACACCTCTCCTTCTACCGTATCACACGACCTCCCCTCCCAAGCCTCGCCCCGCTCCACCTCGCCCCGCTCCACCTCGCCCCGCCCCGTCCTCACCCAGCACCTCCCCAGCCCGACCCGCCGCGTCCCAGCCGCACACACAGGAACACCCTTGTTTTTTTAGATAAGGTAAGCTTGTGTCTAATATATAAGGTGAAAAATATACGTAAAGCCTCTGTGTGTGTGTGTGAGTGTGTGTGTGTGTGTGAGCTATATTTAAACCAAGTCGTCTATGTTCATGCCTCTGTTAGTACAGTAGATAAGCTGACTATATTTTCCATTTATTAGTTTGATTTTTCTAAAAGAGTAAATTATTAAAAGGTTCAGCCAAATTTAGTACAAGTGAACTATTCTCCTTTTTTTTTGGGGGGGGGGGGGCAGATTGGGTCCAGTAAGTCAGGTAGGTTCTGCTAAAACTGGAAAATACACGAAGATTCTGTTGTTATCGGGGTGCTTTAGGGCGACAATATTGACCCTGACTGTTTATATTGGAGTAAAGTTCACGGTACAGTGGAAGGTACAGTACGGCGCAGTGGAAGGTACAGTACGGTACGTTGGAAGGTACAGTACGGTACTGTGGAAAGTACAGCACGGTACATAGGAAGGTACAGCACGGTACAGTGGAAAGTACAGCGCGGTACAGTGGAAGGTACAGTGGAAGGTACAGCTCGGTACAGTGGAAGGTACAGCTCGGTACAGTGGTAGGTACAGCTCGGTACAGAGGAAGGTACAGCACGGTACAGTGGAAGGTGCAGCACGGTACAGTGGAAGGTGCAGCACGGTACAGTGGAAGGTACAGCACGGTACAGAGGAAGGTACAGCACGGTACAGTGGTAGGTACAGCACGGTACAGAGGAAGGTACAGCACGGTACAGTGGAAGGTACAGCTCGGTACAGTGGTAGGTACAGCACGGTACAGAGGAAGGTACAGCACGGTACAGAGGAAGGTACAGCACGGTACAGAGGAAGGTACAGCTCGGTACAGTGGAAGGTACAGCATAGAACAGTGGAAGGTACAGCTCGGTACAGTGGAAGGTACAGGTCAGTTAGTTGAGCCGGATGATAAGCCTAATACCTGGTCCTACTTATCCGTCTGGCACTCACTCAGTCTGGCACTCACTCAGTCTGGTGTAATGTTACAAAATGAGACAAAGATTTAAGAGTAGAAGATATAGAGATAGGTAGAATGTTTAGTAAGAGAGTATAAAAGAGAGGAAGATTTTGGTAGCGTGGCCGTGATAGTTATTTACACTTATCGTACACTTATCGTATCTTATACGTCAATACACATCTATTACATTCTTAAAGGTGACTTGTCAAACACTGCTTTGTTACAACTCTTTATTAATTACGAACATGACATGGACACATTAATAACACCTTCTATTGAAGTTACTAGGTCATTATTACGTTACTAGACACTGATTCTCGGACACGAACATGAAATGAATACACTTCCCACATAAGTAACTCATCCCGTGGAAAGCTCTGACAAACACTCACGTGACCTAGGGGAGGCCTAGCAGGGAGACTGCTTAGCTGGAACACTGGTGTCGGGAGGGCGACTGCTTAGCTGGGACACTGGTGTGAAGTCGGGGAGGGAGGTCCTGCACGACTCTCCTCCCGTGAGCGGGACTCGGCTGTGGTGGACCTCCTCCTCCGATCCCTGTCTCTCTCTCTCTCACTCTGTCTCCGGGTATCTCTCTCTGCCAAAGACTCTGAGGGAGGACTAGGACGTCCTATATATTGGGATGCGAGCCGTGAGGTTGAGCTGGCCGGGGGGGGGGGGGGGGGCGGCGAAGGGTCTCCTTACATTTGACCTCGCTAATGTAGGGTCAGGTCTGGACTTTGTTCAGAGACTTATAAGTTATATCTTCTGGAAAAGTCATCAGGTGGGGCCGTGTGACATGAGAGGCCCTGGTTGATTTGTGGCCCCTTGAGTTGGGCTCTGAGGGCTACATTTGACCTGGCTAATGTGAGGTCAGATCTGGACTTCTTTCTGTGGTTTAGGATATTGTGTATATTGGGAGAGAGCCGGCCGGTGCCTTCTTACATGTCTGTTGTGGTGACATGTCACATGGGAGGGGAGCTAGTTGATTTGTAACCCCCGGTCCACCGTGAGAGCCACCCTACACTTGACCTCCCTAATGTCGGGTCAAGACTGGCCTGTCTCTGAGATGCAAGCTGCGGTCTGACAATCCATCACTACACTGGCACTCACTCAGTCTGGCACTTACTCAGTCTGGCACTCACTCAGTCTGACACTCACTCAGTCTGGCACTCACTCAGTCTGGCACTCACTCAGTCTGGCACTCAGAGGACAAGTAATTTATAATGTAGACCATCTCGGGAAGGGAGGAGGGGACCTACTAGTTGGTCTGGCATCCACATCCCCGCGAGAAATGTTAGTACGGATGACACCTCACCTGATCGCCCAAGACCAGGAGAGGCGAGGCAGTTATCCAGGGCGAGCACAATTCTCCCAGACCAGAAGTCCTCTAAGTGAAGGTCAGGTCTTGGTCTCAATAGTCGGGAGGAAAATATGTCAAAATTGATGACTTTTCCGCAATAAAAACCTGAAAATTGGTACTGACGCCCGTGAGAGAGAGAGAGAGAGAGAGAGAGAGAGAGAGAGAGAGAGAGAGAGAGAGAGAGAGAGAGAGAGAGAAACACTTCCCCGCCCTTTGAGGAGAAAGTTTGGGAAGGCGTGAGAGTTATCAGGTGATGGAGAGGGCACTGGGCAGCTTCCCGGGGAGCCTTGGGAGAGGACGGAGGTGGTGATGGTGTGTACACGTTAGGTTAAGTTAGGTTAGATTAGATTAAGTTAATCACTTGATAAAGAATAACTATTTCCAGTTGGAGACAAACTAGAGGTACAACTTAAGACACACAGACCTACTAAGACCACCCGCTCCTCCTCACCCCAGACCTTCATATAACGGCCCACCATACACTACGTCCAGACCTACTACAGTAAGACCACCCGCTCCTCCTCACCTCAGACCTTCATCTAACGACCCACCAGACCTACTAAGACCACCTACTCCTCCTCACCCCAGACCTCCATATAACGACCCACCATACACTACGTCCAGACCTACTACAGTAAGACCACCCGCTCCTCCTCACCCCAGACCTTCATATAACGACCCACCAGACCTACTAAGACCACCCGCTCCTCCTCACCTCAGACCTTCATATAACGACCCACCAGACCTACTAAGACCACCCGCTCCTCCTCACCCCAGACCTTCATATAACGGCCCACCATACACTACGTCCAGACCTACTACAGTAAGACCACCCGCTCCTCCTCACCTCAGACCTTCATATAACGACCCACCAGACCTACTAAGACCACCCGCTCCTCCTCACCTCAGACCTTCATATAACGACCCACCAGACCTACTAAGACCACCCGCTCCTCCTCACCCCAGACCTTCATATAACGGCCCACCATACACTACGTCCAGACCTACTACAGTAAGACCACCCGCTCCTCCTCACCCCAGACCTTCATATAACGACCCACCAGACCTACTAAGACCACCCGCTCCTCCTCACCTCAGACCTTCATATAACGACCCACCAGACCTACTAAGACCACCCGCTCCTCCTCACCCCAGACCTTCATATAACGGCCCACCATACACTACGTCCAGACCTACTACAGTAAGACCACCCGCTCCTCCTCACCTCAGACCTTCATATAACGGCCCACCATACACTACGTCCAGACCTACTACAGTAAGACCACCCGCTCCTCCTCACCTCAGACCTTCATATAACGACCCACCAGACCTACTAAGACCACCCGCTCCTCCTCACCCCAGACCTTCATATAACGACCCACCAGACCTACTAAGACCACCCGCTCCTCCTCACCCCAGACCTTCATATAACGGCCCACCATACACTACGTCCAGACCTACTACAGTAAGACCACCCGCTCCTCCTCACCCCAGACCTTCATATAACGACCCACCAGACCTACTAAGACCACCCGCTCCTCCTCACCTCAGACCTTCATATAACGACCCACCAGACCTACTAAGACCACCCGCTCCTCCTCACCCCAGACCTCCATATAACGGCCCACCATACACTACGTCCAGACCTACTACAGTAAGACCACCCGCTCCTCCTCACCTCAGACCTTCATATAACGACCCACCAGACCTACTAAGACCAGCCGCTCCTCCTCACCTCAGACCTTCATATAACGACCCACCATACACTACGTCCAGACCTACTACAGTAAGACCACCCGCTCCTCCTCACCTCAGACCTTCATATAACGACCCACCAGACCTACTAAGACCACCCGCTCCTCCTCACCTCAGACCTTCATATAACGACCCACCAGACCTACTAAGACCACCCACTCCTCCTCACCCCAGACCTTCATATAACGGCCCACCATACACTACGTCCAGACCTACTACAGTAAGACCACCCGCTCCTCCTCACCCCAGACCTTCATATAACGACCCACCATACACTACGTCCAGACCTACTACAGTAAGACCACCCGCTCCTCCTCACCCCAGACCTCCATATAACGACCCACCATACACTACGTCCAGACCTACTACAGTAAGACCACCCGCTCCTCCTCACCCCAGACCTTCATATAACGACCCACCAGACCTACTAAGACCACCCGCTCCTCCTCACCCCAGACCTCCATATAACGGCCCACCATACACTACGTCCAGACCTACTACAGTAAGACCACCCGCTCCTCCTCACCCCAGACCTTCATATAACGACCCACCAGACCTACTAAGACCACCCACTCCTCCTCACCCCAGACCTTCATATAACGACCCACCATACACTACGTCCAGACCTACTACAGTAAGACCACCCGCTCCTCCTCACCCCAGACCTTCATATAACGACCCACCAGACCTACTAAGACCACCCGCTCCTCCTCACCCCAGACCTTCATATAACGACCCACCATACACTACGTCCAGACCTACTACAGTAAGACCACCCGCTCCTCCTCACCCCAGACCTTCATATAACGACCCACCAGA
Organism: Homarus gammarus; assembly: GCA_958450375.1. Classification (NCBI taxonomy): domain Eukaryota; kingdom Metazoa; phylum Arthropoda; class Malacostraca; order Decapoda; family Nephropidae; genus Homarus; species Homarus gammarus. The sequence goes on along the minus strand of CAUDMG010003049.1, from coordinate 2,326,560 downwards.
CCTACTAAGACCACCCGCTCCTCCTCACCTCAGACCTTCATATAACGACCCACCAGACCTACTAAGACCACCCACTCCTCCTCACCCCAGACCTTCATATAGCGACCCACCAGACCTACTAAGACCACCCGCTCCTCCTCACCCCAGACCTCCATATAACGGCCCACCATACACTACGTCCAGACCTACTACAGTAAGACCACCCGCTCCTCCTCACCCCAGACCTTCATATAACGACCCACCAGACCTACTAAGACCACCCGCTCCTCCTCACCCCAGACCTTCATATAACGACCCACCAGACCTACTAACACCACCCGCTCCTCCTCACCTCAGACCTTCATATAACGACCCACCATACACTACGTCCAGACCTACTACAGTAAGACCACCCGCTCCTCCTCACCCCAGACCTTCATATAACGACCCACCAGACCTACTAAGACCACCCGCTCCTCCTCACCCCAGACCTTCATATAACGACCCACCAGACCTACTAACACCACCCGCTCCTCCTCACCTCAGACCTTCATATAACGACCCACCATACACTACGTCCAGACCTACTACAGTAAGACCACTCGCTCTTCTCGTCACGCCCTTAAATCATCTACTGGTCAAAGTATCACAATATTTATAACATTTTTATTGTCATTAAAAACTATTGTGTTGACATGTTGATATATATTACCCTTTACCTTAACAACAGACTAATTGTTTTATAGTTGCCCTTAACCTAACCTAACCCTAAATTGTACTGCTGCACCACTTATCAGATTACAGTATATCATTGACACTATAATATATATATGTATATGTATGTCTGAATTCAATGCTAGTAAAATAACTTATAAACCATAACAGGTTGTCATCAAAATACTCAATGTTATATAATTATTTCTCGAGATAACTTTACAATATTTTTCAGGTGCCGCTAAGAGTGTTTCGACTCGGCTATGTCAATATTGCTGTTATTGTACACTATCTTCATTCGAGTGGCTAAATAAACTGTTTCAATATCAATGTTGGCTCGGGATAGTTTGTGTAGCATTAGTTTTCACGAATAGATATTTTGTACCTTAGCTGTAGCACACGAGTATCTATCTGTATACTGTAATATACAAAGTACAATGTCTGACTGTCTGTTGATCTGTAAGCTTGTAAGCGTTCATGCATCCCAGAGTGTCATGAAGGTGGAATTTCTACGTTTGGCTCCAGTGGTCGGCCCCCATGAGTCCTCCTGTACATGACGAAAGCTTTTAACATTGATTGATTTTGCCACTTACAGAGTAGAGTTCACAAAGGGTCAGCATAACTAACCCCCGTTGTCATGATATTATGGCACTGAATGTTGCAGAATGTTTCAAATAAATTCTTTGTTTAGTTCTATACATTACGGGTAACTTATTCACAGCTGCGTGAGTACAGGAGTGTGAGGCAGTGTGTCTTTAACAGAGATGGCGTGGGGATTTTAGCATGTGCACTTATTTTGGGTCAAGGACGTACAGTCAGCTAAAGATGCACCGACCCCACTCTTGCTCGCCATTTTACCCGGCAATACTTGGTAAAGGAAGGCTGTATGTAATGGTGATTGGTGGATCTGTTTTCGGCTGTATCACTGTCAGGATAAATATTAAATAAACTATTCATTGTTATTTAAGGTCACGAGAAATTTCCAAATGTTCGTATATTTGTTTAAATAATGAAGGAAATTATATAAATGAATTGGCAACTCAAATACAACCACGGCTAATAAAGTACTTGGGTTCATACAAAGGAGTGTTAGTTACAAGACTAGCGAGGTCATCCTGAAACTATATCTTGCGCTTGTGAGACCTCGCTTGGATTACGCAGTTCAGTTCTGGTCACCGTATTACAGAATGGATATAGAATCCCTAGAAAGAATTCAGAGGAGAATGACAAGACTAATCCCGAGCATTAGGAACCTTGAGTACAGAGACAGGTTAAAGCATCTTAATTTGCACTCCAATTATGGATGCTATTTAATAATTAAGTACAATAATAACCTTTAATAATTCCACACACAAGACACGAAAAAAGGAGAGGAGAGGAGAGGAGAGGAGAGGAGACCTGAATTATAAAAACATTACTTTAAAAGAGATTTTATTCCCAGGGCAAAAATTACGTGGAATGTTTCAATGTATTCAGGACCCGAGGGAACAAGGTAAGGTGACCATAGGTTAGGTTAGGTTAGGTTAGGTTAGGTTAGGTTAGGTTATTCATTTTGTGTTTGTAAAGTGACTATTAGGATGATCGTTTTTATTATTCAGAATAATTTAAAGCTTTGAAAAACAGACAGACAGACAGACAGACAGACAGACAGACAGACAGACAGACAGATAGACAGACAGACAGACAGACAGACATATATATTTGTGTAATAAGCGTCGCAACTTTTTTTTTTTTAATATTTCAAGAGGAAAGATTTTTCAGTCCAGCTACGGCAAAAAATATATCAAATTCAATCAGACTAAAATGGTTTGGCGATATTTTTTCAAACCCTAACAATAATAATTTGACAAAAGTTTACAAGACCAGAACGTCAACTTTTCTACATCGAAAGTTTATATATTTTGTGGACAATTATTACAAAGTTTAGATACATTTCTTTTATAATAAGAGTCCTAACCTAACCTTAACCCTTTACACACAGGTATCGTAAACATAATTAATCATCAGGTAAATTATATTATACCACTAAAACAAAAGTTATATATAACACCTGATAAATACGTTCACCATTTCGTCTCCTCACAGAAAATAAAATAAAGTTTCGATAAAATTGGTCATAAAAACTAAATTACGTTAATATTTTTCTCAATGGTATGAAAAACTTAAGCCTTTTATTGCTTGGAAGTGCTGGCCCCTAGTGACTGTTCTCTTAACTACCCTAAACTCATCTGTAACTACCGTATGATAGTTAATTACACAGGTGAGTTAACTATTGGGGAATTAACTATATATATCATGTATTCACCCCCCCCCCCCCGCCCCCCTCCTCCTCTCCATAAGCAACTTGATTAGAAATTTCAGGTTAAGACTATCGATTAGTGTAGGTTAAGATAGGTTGGATTAGAGGTAGGTTAGGTTAGGTTAGGTTTACATGGTCAGAATTACCGAGATAAGACAGAAAAGACGGAAACTAAGACTGATAAACCACAACGAAAAGTCAAAATCTTAGTCAATGTAAGAAAAGAAACCCGTCGGTGTGGTCCTTAAAACACAACTAAAGATAAATACGAACACGACGGGAAATTGTAAACACGAAGGGCCAGTCTCCCCAATTCCAGATTACAGCCAATTCCACAATTTTTATAAGGGGGCTCAACCAAGGTTAATACTCTGCCAAACGGAGATTTAAAAAAACAAAACATTAATTGACAGAGGTTAACAAACTACATATAAAGACAATTAAGGAATATATAAATAAACAAAAATGGTTAATCAATGTGTAAGAACAGATTAATAATAACAAAAAAGACAACATTAATAATAATAATAATAATAATAATAATAATAATAATAATAATAATAACAATAATAATAATAATAATAATAATAATAATAATAATAATAATTTTGGATTTCAAATGATATAGACACTGGCAGGTGTGTGTGTGTAATCATGCAACCACTAAGAATACCAACGTTAGTAGAGGTGTCGGAGTGTGTAATTTACAATGACTTATAATTATAACTTAAATGATTTACAGAAGTTTGTAAACGTACCCTAATTTACACTTACCACAAATTGTACACTAGTACCAATGATAAGTGCGTTCATGTACACACGAGGGGCGATACCTACTTCTTACAATCACTAGTTCACACGCTAACACCAAACTCAATGCTCTAAATAAATGTTGTTTAATTTAGGTTAGGTTAGGTTAGGGTGGTCAATGTTCAGGTGATCTTTAGTGGGATTTCAGAAGCCTATTCCCTCCAGGCTCACACACGTCATATCCCAAACCGATAGTATTTTTTTTTTTTTTGGTTGAGAAAGATGGAGGGGAAGATGGTTAGTGATGGAGGAGAAGAAGAGGAGGAGGAGAAGGAGAGGAGAAGGAAAGGAGAGGAGGTGTCTGATATAGTCTCTCTCACCTCAACTGTTTCACAAGGAATTATCAAGTTTATTTCACCTTAGGAGTAATAATAACAATAGCTGCCTTTCGTGTTTGATGCTGGCTGGTTTGGTTAGGTTAGGTTAGGTTAGGTCGCCAACACAACCACCACACTCTATGCCATGTGTGTGTGTGTGTGTGTGTACAGTATCCTACCCTGTGTGTGTGTGTGTGTGTGTGTACAGTATCCTACCCCGTGTGTGTGTGTGTGTTTTATCCCCTTATATGTGTATGTATCATAACCCCATGTATGTTTCTACGCCTCCCACCGTGTGTGTGTGTGTGTGTGTGTCTTGCCCCCATGTGTGTGCGCGCGTGTGTGTATCCTGATCCCGTGTGTGTGTGTTTACTCAGCTGTGCTTCAGAGGACGTCGCCACCTCCTCCAGCCGATTGATAATTAATCATGTTAATCTTCACAGCCTCACGCATACCGCCTCTATATAACACACCGACTGCACTTGCCTAACCTAACCTAACCTAACCTAACCTAACCTAATGCTAACCTAACCTAATGCTAACCTAACCTAATGCTAACCTAACGCTAACCTAACCTGTCCTAATGCTAATTTATTGCTAACCTAATCTACCGTAATAATAATAATAATAATAATAATAATAATAATAATAATAATAATAATAATAATACAGTTTTGTCAATTACTTGTCTAATACTACACACAAATTTCAGCTTCCAAGATTTAAAAGGTATCGGTCACTTTAACCGGACCATCAGACCCACAAACCTGAGAAATCAAACACTTCACGCGGCCCCTTGAGACGGACTGAGGGAGGCGGGTTGAACTATCGCTTAGAAATAAAGTAGTTTGAAGTCATCGTATTCCTGTGGTGATCCGAACATTAAGTTATCCGAACACTAAATTATCCGAACATTAAGACATCCGAACATTAATTTATCCGAACTTTAAACCATCCACACAGTAAACCATCTGAACATTATACCATCTGAACATTAAACCATCCGAAGTGTAAACCACGGGAACATGTACCCATAAGTACTGTACTGTACTGTACTACAATGGCTACAACTGTATTTATATAATGTATTACCTCGTGTTAACTGACTGCTGTAGGACACTCGGCTGACCAACTCGACCGATGTAGAGTGTCACTGTAGAGTTATGTGTAAGTGGAGTGAGTGTTATGTAGTGTCTCTGTAGAGTTATGTGTAAGTGGAGTGAGTGTTATGTAGTGTCACTGTAGAGTTATGTGTAGGTGGAGTGAGTGTTATGTAGTGTCACTGTAGAGTTATGTGTAGGTGGAGTGAGTGTTATGTAGTGTCACTGTAGAGTTATGTGTAGGTGGAGTGAGTGTTATGTAGTGTCACTGTAGAGTTATGTGTAGGTGGAGTGAGTGTTATATAGTGTCACTGTAGAGTTATGTGTAGGTGGAGTGAGTGTTATATAGTGTATGATGACTACTGAGTTCCATATATACGTACGAGTAGAACTGGTACTTAATGAGCTCTCTCTCTCTCTCTCTCTCTCTCCTGAAGTACACACACACACACACACATACGCACGCGCGAGCGGGGTTTGTGTGTCTTCATTTCGTGTTCAAACATAACTTCATCAACTTCCATCGCCTCACTCACAGCCTTTATTGATGGTCCTCTGAGACTTACACCTGGGGAGGGGGCTGTGGGAGAGGAACTGAGAGGGGTGGAGGGGTGAGGACTGAGAGGGGTGGAGGAGTGAGGACTGAGAGAGGTGGAGGGGTGAGGACTGAGAGGGGTGGAGGGGTGAGGACTGAGAGGGGTGGAGGAAGAGGACTGAGAGAGGTGGAGGGGTGAGGACTGAGAGGGGTGTGGGAGAGGAACTGAGAGGGGTGGAGGGGTGAGGACTGAGAGGGGTGTGGGAGAGGAACTGAGAGGGGTGGAGGGGTGAGGACTGAGAGGGGTGTGGGAGAGGAACTGAGAGGGGTGGAGGGGTGAGGAGTGAGAGGTGTGGAGGGGTGAGGACTGAGAGGGGTGTGGGAGAGGAACTGAGAGGGGTGGAGGGGTGAGGAGTGAGAGGGGTGGAGGGGTGAGGACTGAGAGGGGTGTGGGAGAGGAACTGAGAGGGGTGGAGGGGTGAGGACTGAGAGGGGTGTGGGAGAGGAACTGAGAGGGGTGGAGGGGTGAGGACTGAGAGGGGTGGAGGGGTGAGGACTGAGAGGGGTGGAGGAGTGAGGACTGAGAGGGGTGGAGGAGTGAGGACTGAGAGGGGTGGAGGGAGAGGAACTGAGAGGGGTGGAGGGGTGAGGACTGAGAGGGGTGGAGGAGTGAGGACTGAGAGGGGTGGAGGAGTGAGGACTGAGAGGGGTGGAGGGAGAGGAACTGAGAGGGGTGGAGGGGTCAGGACTGAGAGGGGTGGAGGGAGAGAAACTGAGAGGGGTGTGGAAGAGAAACTGAGAGGGATGGAGGGGGTTGGGTTAGATTAGGTTAGGTTAGGTTAATTTCATATGGGGTCTAACACAAGGTAACAACACTAACCTTGACATATTTACATTAATAGTCGCTAATGCTCGACCCAGGTGTTAAATCATAGTGTATTGTTGACAGTCTGGTCCAGCCGAACACACGACCATAACAGCAAGTTTTCACCTTTCTGTTCACGTGTGTCTGGCAGCCTGATAGTGCAGTAATTACCTGAGCTCTTTGTGTGTGTGTGTGTGTGTGTGTGTTTATACCCTGTCACACAACGATTTCTAGGTAAAATAATTACAAGTGTAGAAGATCTTTCCATTCGTTTGTCTATTCATTGACCTGTTGTCCGTTCAGCCATGTTGCAGTTCGACTTACCAAAACACACACACACACACACACACACACATCAGTCAGAATGAAACAGATGTGCTTTACCACCACAGGGAAAGAGAGAGAGAAAATGAGTGAAAGTGAGAGAATAAAGTTATCTCCAACATCCATCTCAGGTAGACCCTCTCCCTCAGCTCACCCCCCCCCCCCCAAACACAAGAAGTCTGGGCAGCATCCACGAGTATATAAGATTTTTCCCTTCATATATTTTTTAACATGGACCAGAATGACAGAACAACGTCTAGATAAACAAGTTTTCTTTATTCCTCCAATTTATGTCAAAAAAAGTATCTTCACCCCCTTATTACAGTTATCTCTATATACATTATAAGAAAGCATTCTAATTTATAATCAATTCTATTCGTTTTAACCCAAATTATCCATATGTCATTTACCATTCAGTAACCGGTAATTAACTCATGTTCTCTTTAATTAAACCTCATCATCATTCTCCACCTGCACTCCAGCTTTTCTCCACTCTTCCTTCCACACATCTCTACAACTACCGTACATCTCTTATTTCGTCTCTCTTAGCCACAATGCACTATTGGGAAGCTTAATTATAACAACGGTAAGCTTAATTATAACACAGGTAGGCTTAAGTATAACACAGGTAACCTTAATTACATCACAGGTAAGCTTAGTTATAATATAGGTATTAATTAGGTAAGCTTAATTGTATCATAGGAAATCTTAATTATAACACAGGTAAAGCTTAATTGTACCACAAGTAAGCTTAATTATAACACATGTAAGCTTAGTTATGACAGGTTACCAGTATACCGGGCTCGGGTAGACACACACACACACACACACACACACACTCACTGTCTCTCATCCTCGTACTCCACCCGCTGCCCTCCACCTCTACCTTCTCCACACCTCTCCTTACCTCCTCACCTCTCCTACACTCTCCACTCCCCACCCCTAAACACATCCCCACCTTCCCCATCTCCTACCCTCATCCCTCACCCATTCCCCACCCTCATCCCCAATACCAACCACTCCCCTTCCCTCATGCCCCTACCCCAACAGTCTCAGCATCAGAAGAAAGAGGGAAGTCCACCACAACAGTGATGGCCCTGGCATGTGACAAGATAGCCAGAGCCGCAGCGAGTGGTAGCCATTGTTATCTAATTCTCCGGGATGTAGCGAAGTCGTTTGACTAAATCTGGCATGACGGTCTAAAATATAAGCTCCTCCATCTCGGAGTGAGGGTGGACAACACACAAGAGAGACCTTCCCACCCATGAGCGAAGTCCCTCAGGGCAGCGTCCTCTCTCCCACCGTATATATTATCTACACAATTGACACCCCGCCTCCCACTAGAATAGGAAACGAAGATATTATGTATGCAGATGACATCACTCAAATAACAACACATCAAGGAAAATCACGAGCGTTACAGGCCGACAACACCAGGCGGGAATTAGAAAGGGTAAATAACTACGAAAAACAATGGAAAATCTAAACCAGTTTCCCGAAATTCACAGTGATACCCTTATGCAGAAGGAAAACCCATCCATTAGTAACCAATAATGCCCAGATAGAATACAAAAGCAGAGGCACCCTCCTGGGCCTGCATATATCCACGACAGGAAGGAAAAGGCAAGAAGAGAGCTGAGAAAACTATACCGCTTTAAAGCGCTTCCTGAGAAAATATAACTCCGCCTGGTGACATCATTTATCACACCGATATTAACTTACTCAGCAGTACCTCTACACACTATGAGGAACACTCAATTATTGAAATTACAGGTGGTCCAAAATGAAGCCCTGAGATTCGTCACAGGTGAAAGATACCCCTTCACCAGAACCACAGCCGAGATACATAGAGACCTGAGAATAAAACCCATCAACCAGCAGCTGCACACCCTGGCCAGCAGAGTCTGGCAAAAGATAGAACGATCAGAGCAAGAACTCCTTCAAAGACTCCCACCAGATAACGACAACAACCATACATGGTTCCCAAGAAGTTATTAATCTCAAAAATTCCATTACCACCCCTGATATACACGGCCAGGCAATAGACAACCTCCCTAGACCAGCATCCGCCAGTAGGGTTGACAGAATATGAAATAAGGCCCTTAAAACACCCATATGTGGGACAGGGAAGGATGTCTAGTGCCTGTACCGACAGACAATAACTAACCCATGACACAACCCTAACACACTATTAGCTTAGTCAGCCCGCCCTCTCTTACCTCCTCCTGAATTTCTTCAATTTCCGAACTATAACTTCCTTCCCCCACCTCTAATCTTCCTTCATCTCTCTCTCTATATATATATATATATAAATATAAAACCCAAGAGAGAAATAATTCAACTCATGCCGCCATATTTCCTTACAGTGTAGCAGAGTGTCAACCTGAGGGGGGGGGGGGGGGAGGAAATCAATTTGATCAATCAATCAGGTGACTGGGACGCGCCGACCTCTATCACGATTGAGAATGAGCAAACATTGAAGGAGACGAGAGAGAGAGAGAGAGAGAGAGAGAGAGAGAGAGAGGAGGTGTTAGTGAGAAGGAGGTGGGAGGAAAGGTAGAGGGGAAAGGAGAGGATGATGGAGGAAAGGTATGGGAGGGAAGGGGAGGTGGGAGGAGGGGTAGGAGGGGGAGGGTGGTGAAAGGACCGTAAGCTAATCACCGCCATACACACTGACAAACTTGGTGTGTGTGTGTGTGTGTGTGTGTGTGTGTGTGCGTGCGTGCGTGCGTGTGTGCGTGTGCGTGAACGGTGAAGTAAAACACTTGAACTATCAGAGAGAGAGAGATCGACTCAGCCGTATATTTAGCCGTGAGAGAACTGCATTTCATAGTAGAGGCTGGAGAGGGGGAGTAGGGAAGATGAGGGTAGGGAGAGGAAAAAGTAGAAGGAAAAGAGTGGAGGAGAAGGATAGAAGACGATAATAGAAGAAACAGGATATGATGGGAAAAAAGAAAAGGGTAGAGGAAGAAGGAAACTATGAAAGCAAAAGAATTGAGTAGAAACTTGATCAGGGTTAAACAAGTTCTAAAGACACTGCATTACTTTGGTTCAACGTAAGGTAAAAATTTTCATGTCAACGCCTATGTGCCCCTCTCTACCTATCCTATGCTACTATCCTACCACAGCACAGTCCCCAGCCGTCACCAACACCCCTTCCTCCTGACCAAATATCCTCCTCCTTAAGACAAGCTCTGGTACTTGAATTATGAAGGACTTGCCACGCCTCGCCATAAACACATATATTGATGCAGTCTGTAAGTGATAACGTGGTAGCTGTTGTGGCCTCCGTTTATATAATGTGTAGATGGTGGTCCTTCGCGCGTGCACACACACACACACTAATAATGCTACTTTGCTGTCACTCGGAATCGGGTTTGACGATCATCCAGCTATGAAAAAATGATATGAGTTATTAAGGATGTCACTTTCTGAGATGACTATTGAGGCCGATACCGGACCGGCAGGGTCGTTCACAGATGTTGCACATGTGGAGGGCTACATCTAGAGAGGGAGGGGCGGCAGCAACGTCTTTACGGCGTTGGCGCTTGTCTGCCTCGGTTTGTCGTCGGGCTAACTCGAAAGTATTGGCACCTTCTCGTGTGGTGCTCCTCCAAGCGTTACGATGTGGAGTAATCGTCTCCCAGGTGAGAGGGGTCAATTTGGCACTTTTTCAGGTTTGTCTTAAGACTATCCTTATACCTTTTCCGCTAACCACACACTATCACCACACCACACCCATTATCACCCACCACCCACACACGCTCAACCACCCTCAACCACACCCTCGACGCGCCTAGTTTTACAAAATAACCAAAAGATTTATAACTTAATCACCCCAACAAGTTACCAGGGTCACCTTCTCTGTCTCTTCACCATTCTCTTTCTTTGGTCTCACCTGTGATAAAGGTGAGGTGGTTCTGCTGACACATCGTTGACTTGTGGCTAACTTTTCGGGTGTTGATTAGACCATTGTCATCAGAGGGTTAAGTCATCGTCCTCAAAGGGTTAAGTCATCATCCTCAAAGGGTTAAATACCGTCTTCAAGGGGTTAAATCATCGTCTTCAAAGGGTTAAATCATCGTCCTCAAAGGGTTAAATCGTCGTTCTCAAAGGATCAAATCATCATCTTCAAGGGTTAAATTATCGTCTTCAAAGGGTTAAATCATCGTCCTCAAAGGGTTAAATTATCGTCCTCAAAGGGTTAAATTATCGTCCTCAAAGGGTTAAATTATCGTCCTCAAAGGGTTAAATCATCGTCCTCAAAGGGTTAAATTATCGTCCTCAAAGGGTTAAATTATCGTCCTTAAAGGGTTAAATATCGTCTCCAAAGGGTTAAGTCATCGTCCTCAAAGTGTTCAGTCATCGTCCTCAAAGGGTTAAGTCATCGTCCTCAAAGGGTTAAATTATCGTCCTCAAAGGGTTAAGTCATCGTCCTCAAAGGGTAAAACTCTTACACTCTGAGTCACTGTCATTTCCATAAATTCTTCACGAGTGATGATTTACATGTACCAACACTAAGGCCATCAACTACCAGGCAGTCATCAGCGCTCCCTCGTGTTGGCGGGAGGGCGGGCGGAGTGACGGGTGGGTGAGTGGGCGGGCGGGCGGGCGGTA
>CAUDMG010003049.1:2252500-2307500 GCA_958450375.1 Homarus gammarus | reverse complement strand
AGAGAGAGAGAGGGACATATTAGGACACAGAGGACAAAGGGACATCTTTATAGGGACTCTCACACACACACACAAAATCTCTCTGAACGACGGAAAAAAAAAAACATCGAAACCAGAATGTTGGAAATGTTTCCTCCATCTGTCTGTCTGTCTGTCTGTCTGTCTTCTCATCTGTCTATCTGTCTGTCAGTCAACCTGGGAAATTACAGATATATAAATATGTCTGATGTGTCTGTCAGTCAGAGTGGAAATTCATATATACTTGTTCTGTGTGCGTGATAAAGGTGTGAGCGAGTGTGTTGCATGTGTGTACAGTGAGGATGTAAGCGTGAGGGCGTGAGAATGCAAGAGTGAGGGTGTAAGTGTGTGTGTGTGTGTGTGCGTGTGTGTCGCACACAGGGTGGTGAAATACGTCTAGTGTGGCAGCACTATGTTAGTGTTAAGGCGCAAGCACTACTTGCTTTCTCTCGCTTTCAGCTACCACCGCTGGCTAACCCTCGTGGCCAAACAGGGATGCAACTTGCATAAGTCTTCCCCTGCCTCTTATGACCCAAGCTGTGCCTCCTCGTGGCAACACACGTTAACTGGGTGCCTCGTGGGCCCAGGCTAGACCAGCAGAGGATCTCGGAGTAGCAGTGGGCCCTAGAGGGACGGCGCATAGGACCACTGGCATGTGGACACGTTCTGGCGCCTACCAACCACTGTCACGCTGCCTTGCGGATTAACCTGGTAGGTATAAGGCTACGGGAGTAAACACCGAACGAAAAATCTGCGGTGGAGCCCCGCATCAGGCAGACATGCTTACAGAGCTCCAACAAAACCCCAACGGCAGTGTAGGCGGAAGAGGTGACCACATTGGGAACCCAACGACTACACCGGCGGACGAAGGCAATACCTGATGGACAGGCTACTAAGGCGAAACCCAACAAACTGGGCTATCGGCAGTCCATTGCAACTCTCCTTCTCCCCAGTCGTTGCAACACTTGTACCACTGGATCAGGAAAAGGAAGAGCCAAGATGTGTGGTTGCAGCCTGCACTCCTGCCTCACCACATAAATCAAGTCACGCACAGCCATCACCCAGCTCATCATACCTCTCATCATCATCAAAACCTCTATACCCCCAACAGTCCTATGGCGACGGGGACAGGCAGAGATGACTGCCGGGAGTCTCTAGTCACAACTCTGCACATGGGCGGCACAGATAAGATGGTCGTTTATGCACTGGGATCTAGGCAGCAGTGCAATTCGGCCCTGTCTGTGCGACTGAGCAGCCCTTTCGAGGAGCCACTCTGCAGGAGGGGCGGTGGCAGCGTCTTTCCTGCGTTGGCGCATTGTCTGCCTCGGTTTGCAGTCGGACTAACTCGAAAGTGTTGACACCTTCTCGTGTGGTGCTCCTCCAAGCGTTACGGTGTGGAGTAATCGTCTCCCAGTTGAGGGGGTCCATTTGGCACTTTGTCAGGTTTGTCTCAAGACTATCCTTATACCTTTTCAATTGGCCGCCGACGTTACGTTTACTATTCGTTAGGTGACTGTATAGTAGCTGCTTTGGCAGTCTACTGTCGTCCATGCAGGTAACATGGCCAGTCCAGCATAGTTGTTCATGGATAATGGTAGCCTCGATGCTCCTACAGTTGGTGTCAACAAGACTACTGGCATTTGTTCTTTTGTCTTCCCAACGAACTCGGAGGATGGAATGTAGACTACGTTGGTGAAAGTTTTCAAGCGCCTTGAGGTGTCACATGTATGTGACCCATGTCTCGCTGCCATATAGCAAGGTGGGGAGGACCACTGCTAGATATACGTGCAGCTTTGTACACACACACACACACACACACACACACTTCAGATTCCACCTATTTCTTGTATTTTAATCGAGTTTGTCGTAGATAAAACCTTATTTCTGCACCACACTGTAATATTTATAACTGGCACGTAAGTAATGAAGCTAACGAGGCGGACTTGTTAGGTGTAGTTGACGGAAGATTGATGGCAGTGAGTAGGTCCAGGTGGCGGCCCTCTGTTATTTTTGACCGTAATGGGATAAAGTTTTGTCATTTAATTATTTGTTTACTTAAATCACGAGTGTGGTTGAAACTGAGTCGATAATGTTTGTTTATGATACGTTTGTGGTTTAAATTGACTCATAGTATCTGTTTAAAACTTGTCTGTGGTTTAAATTGACTTCATAGTGTTGTTTAAAACTGAGAAAGGTTGTCCCGATAAGTTATAATTATGAATAAAATATGTTATTTAGTTTCGATAGGAAAGTTGCCGAAGATCTGTAATAACGGAAGAACGTTTATTGCTGGAAGAATGATAACTTAAGAACGTTATTGTTAGAAGTAAGACTGATAACTTATGAACGGTTGTTGTTAGAAGTCAGACTAATAACTTATGAACGTTTGTTAGAAGTAAGACTGATAACTTAAGAACGTTTATTGTTAGAATTAAGACTGATAACTTGTCACGATCATCCTCAAAACGAAGAGCATTAAGTAGAGTCCTCGATGATCAGGTCCAGCTTGGGTCATAAGAACATAAGAACATAAGAAAATAAGGAGTCTGCAATAGGCCGGTTGGCCTGTGCAATTGTGCATGGCATCTCCTGGCGAGAGTTACTACCACTCTCTATCATCCATGAAACTATCTAGCCTCCTTTTAGAACTTTCCAGCGCTCTAGCACTTACTACAAAGTTTCTAAGCTTGTTCCACTCGTCCACCACCCTATTTGTGAACCAGTTCCTGCCTATCTCCCTCCTAAACCTAAACTTATCCAACTTGAATCCGTTGCTCCGAGTCCTATCCTGCTCGGATATTATAAGAACTTTATCTATATCGCCTTTATTGATTCCTTTCACCCACTTAAATACTTCTATCATATCTCCCCGCACTCTTCGTCTTTCTAGGGAATGCAAGTTTAGTTTCTTTAACCTATCTTGATATGGAAGGTTTCTAAGTCCTGGAATAATTTTCGTCATTCTTCGCTGCACCGACTCTAGTGAATTTATATCCATTCTATAATAAGGGCACCAGAACTGAACTGCATAATCGAGGTACGACCTGACTAGTGCAAGATATAGTTGCAATAAGACCTCTGCACTCTTATTACTTACACTTCTAGATATAAAACCCAATACTCTGTTTGCCTTATTTCAAACATTAACGCACTGTTTTCTAGGCCGTAGGTCCGGGCTTACAAGTCCCCCTAAGTCTCTCACAAGTCGACTTCTCTAGGTTGATGTTGTTAAGGCTGTATACATTGACAGTATTTGTTCTTCCAATATTAAGTACGCTGCACTTGCTGGTGTTGAATTTCATTTGCCAATTTTCTGACCACTCCTGCAGTTTATTTAAATCCTCCTGTAGTGCATTTGCATGCTGCCCTGAATTAATCTGCCGCCCTATTTTGGTGTCATCCGTAAATTTGCTTATGTCACTGCTGATCCCAGTATCTAGATCGTTTATGTAGATTATGAACAAGAGTGGGCCCAGTACTGACCCCTGGGGAACCCCACTAGTTACACGGCCCCAATCAGATTTAACACCATCTACGCTGACCCTCTGCGTTCTATCGGTGAGCCATGATTTTATCCAAGTTAAAACTTTCCCCTCATTACCATGAGCCTTAACTTTACTCAGAAGCCTCTGATGCGGTACTCTGTCAAATGCTTTGCTAAAGTCTAAGTAAATAACATCGTAATTTTCGTCATTATCTACTACCTCGAAGACTTCCCTAAAAAACCTCAGCAGATTTGTTAGACAAGATTTTCCCTTTGTAAACCCATGTTGAGAGTCGTAGATTAATTTGCTTTTCTTTAAATGCGATCGGATGCTATTTGCTATAATTGATTCAAGAAATTTCCCCACTACTGACGTCAAACTAATCGGGCGGTAATTTGACGCTGATGCTCTGTCTCCCTTTTTGAATATGGGTACTACATTTGCCTGTTTCCACAAGTCTGGCACAACTCCAGTGTTTAATGATTTTGTTAATAAATTTACGAGGGTCCGCTAATCTGTTCCCTACACTCTTTCAAAACTCGAGGGAAAATTTCATCCGGCCCTGGGGATTTTGTCTTCTTTAATTTATTTATCTTCTTAAGAACATCCTCTTTTCTGATAGTGATATTCTTTAATTTCTCTTCTTCCTTTCCCTTAAATATCAGTTCCACCTCTGGAATTTCAAAGCAAATTTCTTCTGTGAAAACTGATAAGAAGTAGCTGTTCAATGCTTTGCTTATTTCTTCACTGCCATTTATCACTTCCCCCCTCCCTGACTTTAAAGGCCCAACTTTGTCCTTGACCTTTGTCCTATATACCTGGAAAAATCCCTTGGGATTCGCCTTGGATTCTCTTGCTATCCTGATTTCATAGTCTCTCTTTGCTTTCCTTACATTTTTCTTAACATTCCTAGATAGTTCATTATACCTATTTCTGAGCTGCTCCTCCCCTCCCTTTAATTTCTTATATATTCCTTTCTTTATTCCTATGTCATGTTTAATTTTTCTGGTCATCCACCTTGGCTCATTCATATTTGACCTAATTTTTCTGTATGGTATATTTTGTTCTTGTGCTTTATGTAGTATACTAGTGAATATATTATAGTCTTGATCAATTGTTGTGTCATCTGTGACCTCATCCGTTCCTACTGGGTACTGACCTGACTGTTCCCAGGCGACCTCACCTAGGTACCTTCTTAACCCCTGATAATCCGCTGATCGAAAGTCTGGGACTCTGACCATATTGTCATTGTTTTTCGTTTCCCAATTTAGGGTGAACCTTATTTCTATGTGATCACTGTTTCCTAGTTCTTCCCCTACTGTGATATCTCTGATAATATTTTCCTTATTTGTTAATACTAGGTCTAATATATTGTCACCTCTAGTAGGTTCTGTAATTAGTTGTTTCAAAAAATTGTCCTGTACTGCGTCTAGGAAGTCTTCAGATTCATAGTCGCCTACAATGTTGTCCCAGTCAATTTTTCTTAAGTTGAAATCCCCCATAATGCACAGGTTGTTATATTTTGCTGCCCTACTCATTTCCTGCCATATGGGCTGAGCTGCTTCTTTGCCAAGACTTGGGGGCTTGTAAATCACTCCCATAATTAGTTTTTCTCTTCCTTTCGCAATTTCTACCCACACAGACTCGGTTCCTATTTCACCCTTTACTGAATTATTAATACAACATTTTAATGTATCCCTGACGAAGAGTGCGACCCCTCCCCCCCTTCCTACCTTCCCTGTCCTTGTGAAAAAGGTTGTACCCTTCTATGTGGTACTCTGATAAAAAGTTCTTGCTCGCCAGATTCATCCAAGTTTCGGTGATTGCTATGACGTCTACATTCTCGGTACATACAACCGCTCTCAGCAAGTCTATTTTATTTCTAACGCTCCTACTGTTTGTATAGTACACATTTAAACCTACCCTTCCCTGGTCCTGTTTTACCCCTTGTCTTGAGTAACCAATTTTACTCCCCAGGACCTGTTGTTTTTTGACTCCCACTTACCCTGACCTCTCTCTACTGGCGAAACCCCCTCTTCAGAGTGACAATTTCACGCTCCAGGGATGCAGACAACTACAGCAGCTGGAAGACTCTGGTTGGCGCCAGAAGGTAATCATGATGGTCTTATCTCCAAAGACCAAATTTAAATACTAAGTAAACTATGGTCACGTATTATGAACCTCCAGTCAACAGTTTAAGGTTTACTAAGAACATCCAAGGATCACTTTGTGTAATACTGATGTAAGATATAAAGTAGAAGTCCCACTCGTGAAGAAATTTATACAGTGTTGATAGTGAATTATATTTCAAGGAAGTAATAATCAGATATCATGTATGGGGTGGAATTCTTGTAGCACACACACACACACACACACACACACACACACACACACACACTCCAACATATAGCTGCTAATAATAAATAGCAAAATAGACACAAGAAGAAGATCGCTGTGATGATCGTGTCGAGTGGTGCTCACATAGGTCGTACGGATCTCGGACCTGGTATCAAGAGCAGATAAGCATCACATAAGGAGCACATAAGGAGCACATAAGCATCCCATAAGGAGCACATAAGGAGCACATAAGGAGCGCATAAGGAGCACATAAGGAGCACATAAGGAGCGCATAAGGAGCACATAAGGATCACATAAGGAGCACATAAGCATCACATAAGGAGCACATAAGGAGCACATAAGCATCACATAAGGAGCACATAAGCATCACATAAGGAGCACATAAGGAGCACATAAGCATCACATAAGGAGCACATAAGGAGCACATAAGCATCACATAAGGAGCACATAAGGAGCACATACGGCTGAAAAGTCACTCAGACGTCTCCTTTCCAGCTCACGATGATGATTGGTCGATTAAGTGATGCCTTCTACTGTATGTGTGAGTCTGTGTTCAAGGTGGCAGGGGAGGAGAGATGCGGCACGGAGGAGAGATGCGGCAGGGGAGGAGAGATGCGGCACGGAGGAGAGATGCGGCAGGGGAGGAGAGATGCGGCAGGGGAGGAGAGATGCGGCAGGGGAGGAGAGATGCGGCACGGAGGAGAGATGCGGCAGGGGAGGAGAGATGCGGCAGGGGAGGAGAGATGCGGCAGGGAAGGAGAGATGCGGCAGGGAAGGAGAGATGCGGCAGGGAAGGAGAGATGCGGCAGGGAAGGAGAGATGCGGCAGGGGAGGAGAGATGCGGCAGGGGAGGAGAGATGCGGCAGGGAAGGAGGGATGCGGCAGGGAAGGAGAGATGCGGCAGGGAAGGAGAGATGCGGCAGGGAAGGAGAGATGCGGCAGGGGAGGAGAGATGCGGCAGGGGAGGAGAGATGCGGCAGGGAAGGAGAGATGCGGCAGGGAAGGAGAGATGCGGCAGGGGAGGAGAGATGCGGCAGGGGAGGAGAGATGCGGCAGGGGAGGAGAGATGCAGCAGGGGAGGAGAGATGTGGCAGGGGAGGAGAGATGCAGGGGTCACTGAGATCAAGTGACGACAACTTTTCCCAACAATGTGACAGTATGTTGAAGCTAGTCTTTCTAAGTACACCATGGAAAAGAAAACGGAAAAGTAATATATACTGTATATATAGTGGAGGGTAACTGACCTAAATTTTAAGAGAATTGTAACTTGTAGATAAACTTTAAGCCGTGAGAGGATAAGGCATCCCATACACGAGGTCATATGAGTCTTGGGTTAGGTCAAAGGTCACGATCAATAAAATGGTTAGGATTACCGACGAAAGTTCCCAAGTGTGTAACCAGGATATATTGATATTGAAAAAGTTTATTTAACCAGAAGAACGTTTAATGTGAATGGTTAAATCTAGAAAAAGTTCAAACGTTAATGAAAATGTCAAGTAAAATGCCAGAGGAACGTTCTTGGCATTAGTGTGCAGGTAATTACGTGAATAAACGCTAAGACAATCGACATACTCTCTCTCTCTCTCTCTCTCTCTCTCTCTCTCTGTCGTTAATTCCTCACATCTCCCCTGACACCGTGACCTCTAAACACCCTCCTGACACAGTGACCTTTTACAATGACCCTGACAGATTTACACTAATTTACACATTGACTCCTGAACGTGTCAAAGATATATTTAGCTGACTGTCTTGGTGGCTCCGACTTGTTCGATTTACATTTAGCTGATAAACTGCAGAGAGAGAGAGAGAGAGAGAGAGAGAGAGAGAGAGAGAGAGAGAGAGAGAGAGAGTGTGTGTGTGTGTGTGTGTGTTTGTGTATTTTTTTGTACTTATTCAGTAAAACTTTTTCCCGTTGGAGAGCTAAAGGAACTTCCTCAATGGCCGGGTTTTCAATATGGAAATTTCTATATATATATATATATAAAAAACTTTTGTGCCTATGAAAAGGTTTTTGAGGCTGTGTCCTTCTAGAAATGTAAAGGTATAGCATTAGTGTTATTTTGTGAGATGTGGATGGGGGATGGGGGTGGGTGAATGAATGAGGGGGTAGGTGGATGGGTGGGTGAGGGGGTGAGGGGGTGGGTGAGGGGGTGGATGGGGGGGTGGATGGGGGGTGGATGGGTGGGTGAGGGGGTGGATGGGGGGTGGATGGGGGGTGGATGGGTGGGTGAGGGGGTGGATGGGGGGGGGGTTAAACGTTCAACGCACTAATCACAGTTAATCCATCAAATCCCTCCCTCCAGTGAACGCCAGAAGTGAACGTTCAGCTACACCTGTCGTGACTCAGGTAAACAGGTGTTGTGGCCAGGTGAGTGTTGTGGCCAGGTGGGTATTGTGGCCAGATGGGTATTGTGGCCAGATGGGTATTGTGGCCAGGTGGGTGTTGTGGCCAGGTGGGTATTGTGGCCAGATGGGTATTGTGGCCAGGTGGGTGTTGTGGCCAGGTGGGTGTTGTGGCCAGGTGGGTGTTGTGGCCGGCATAACCACCACAGTCGCACAATAAGTCTTGATCTTATTTCAGTCAACAAATCTTCTTGAATTTGAAGGAGAGTTTGGTAAGTGAATATTCAGGTGGAGTTGGCCTCAGGCGGCAAGAGTTGGCCTCAGGCGGAAAGAGTTGGCCTCAGGCGGAAAGAGTTGGCCTCAGGCGGTAAGAGTTGGCCTCAGGCGGTAAGAGTTGGCTCTCTCTCTGTTTGTGTCTCCGGCAAAACTCTTAAGTATTCTCCCTTAAGAAATATATATTTTTCTACGTAGTGTATTTTTCTCTTACTTTCATCCAGCTGTGAAGAAAACATATGTGGGTAAATGACTGATGTTTAACAAGTCAAGTGTAAAGGTTAAGATGAGTCACTGACGTCCTGAAGTCTCTCACTAGTCTTCCTCACCTCTATCACCGAATCACCAATATTGAACTATCTGAGTGAAGTAATTTAACGCTTAAATAAACACCGATAAAAGTTCAGAATGTCATGTAGAACGATTATTAGTTACCTGACGAAGGTTTTAACACCAGCAGGGCCTTGGGCAGACTATGTAAACAATAGCGAGGTGAGAATAATACTGATACTTGAATGTTTTTATTGAGTGGAAAGGGAGGCAAGGCGGTGGTAAGAAGAGGAATGATGAACTGGGAGACACTAAGGCCAGACTGTGCACTCTACCACACCACAGAACACAGCTACACTCCACTACACCACAGTCACGGAACACAGCTACACTCCACTACACCACAGTCACGGAACACAGCCACACTCCACCACACCACAGTCACGGAACACAGCTACACTCCACCACACCACAGTCACGGAACACAGCCACACTCCACCACACCACAGAACACAGCTACACTCCACCACACCACAGTCACGGAACACAGCCACACTCCACCACACTACAGTCACGGAACACAGCCACACTCCACCACACTACAGTCACGGAACACAGCTACACTCCACCACACCACAGTCACGGAACACAGCCACACTCCACCACACCACCACACTCCACCACAACTCTACCTCCCGGACAGTCAGCCGATCACCACAGCCTCGCCAGACATTATAAACTAGTTTTTTTCCTCAGTTTTATTCTGGAATTTAATTTTCCTGATCAGAATTTCAGGTATTTGATGTATTTTTCGTGTGGTGAAGCCTCGTAGAGCATTGGTGGGGGTATCTGTTGACTGTTGTCTATATTGTATCCAGCAACAAGTTGGTGAAGCAGAAACTCGTTCAATCGCCTGCACTTACACCTGGTACAGTGGATGTTGCGTTTTGTGAGATGTGGCAACTCTGGAATGCTTACCTAGGATCCTTAGTCTGGCTACTATTGAGAGGTTCCTTAGGGGCCATTCTTGGAGTTTTAATATGATGTAAACAAACAGAGTTGCCACATTTCACAAGGCACACCAGTCATTGCACCAGGTACAACTGCAAGCGACTTGACATACAATACTCACGGTCTCTCCACGACTCGATCGCTGGCGACACACTTACAGCTGGCCACACACCTACAGCTGGCCACAACACCTACAGCTGGCCACACACCTACAGCTGGCCACACACCTACAGCTAGCCACACACCTACAGCTGGCCACACACCTACAGCTAGCCACACACCTACAGCTGGCCACACACAGTGGGTGCCCATCCTCTCCAGCTGGTGCAGTCTGCCAAACTCCTGGGTGTAACTATAGACAACAAACTTGACTGGAAGGCCCATGTAAATAACACAGTCAAGGCAGCCTCGTACCGTCTCTACATGCTATGACGACTTAGGTCACTTGGGACACCCACGCCAGAGCTGATGACTATCTACAATGCCTTTATTCTCCCCAAACTAACGTATGCATCACCAGCCTGGTCGTCTTCTCTCAACTCCACCCAACAACGTCGGCTAGAGAAGGTACATAAAAGGGCCTGCAGAATCATGCTCGGCGCAGAATACTCCGGCTACAACAACGCTCTCTCCACCCTGGAAATGCCATCCCTCAGTGACCTCCACCACCAAGCACTGGAAAGGTTTGGCAACCAATAATGCACCACCCTCGTCATCGCCACCTCCTGCCACCGGCAGCCCCCCACCCACCTCGCGCAGTCCGCCACTGCAAGAAAATTCAGCCCATAAGAGCCCGCACCGATAGATATAATAACAGCACCATCCCATCTATTGTTAAAATAATAAACAACTCCTGAGTTATGTACTGTACAGCCCTGTAAATGTATTCAACTCATATTATATCATTATGTCTAAATCAAATGTAAGTTTGTATATTTTCAGCCAGCGGCTGCAACTCTATTAATAAACCGTTTATTATTATTTATTATTATTATTATTATTACACACCTACAGCTGGCCACACACTTGCAGCTTTTAATTATACCATGTTTTCAACTTTACCTGAAGCCAATTGAGATTAAAAAAAGTTCTGCATCACACAGGAGGTAAATACTAGAGTAATTTCATCTGTTATGGACAATTAGTATTAGCTTAAACCAGTGTGGTGACATGTTAAAGTTTAGTGTATGAGCGCGTTAGTATCACCCAGCTGACGTCTCTTATACTGCCTGAAGGAAGTTATGTTAGCTTTAAGACACGAGGAGGGATGTAGCTGTCACTCTTGGTTATGTCTGTTGGTAGATTCTTACTATAAACTGCATATTCAGTAAAACCTCCATTTGACGAACTAGAGTGATATTCCGCTTTATCGTGGGTCCGTTATATATGATACTTCCCTCTAACGGATTGTATAGAGATGAAAGTACGTTATATGGAGGTTTCATTTTATATTACCAAATATATAAATGAAAAGAAAAAACAAATTAAGTTGTAAATATTATTTTCTTTTACAAAGTTTCTCAAATTTACATAAGGGAGAATATCGATTTAACTTTCTTCACACAAAAACTGAGAAATTTCTAAAGTTTTCCTATTATCACCGAAAACTTTGAATACGAAGTGAAAATCTAATTCCAACAAGTTTTTTACACCGACGAGAACAACAGAGCCTTTGTGTCACCCCTCTATTATACTTTTGGCCAGAAATATAAATAAACATTACAGAAATTTGGTTCACTTGAAGATTAGTCCACCTAGCTTATTACGCCCCAAGATAACCTAACCGAACCTAACCTCCAGTTAGATGAAATAAGCTGGGTTACTGGGTTGCTGGGTTGACTAATCTTTAGGTGATACGAAATGTGTTTGTTTAATGTTAAAATATAATAAATATTTCCCCGACGAGTACAGTCCTCTGAGTCACTCTCGTACACGCTGCCCCCAGTGGGTCGTGGGGCTTATGAAACGCACTTGCACTTTTCACCATTCTGGGACCTGAGGACCCAATATCTTATTGAAATTGACCATTCTGGCAGGACCTGATAGCCAAATATGCGAGGAGGACAGACTGGTGTAGCCGCTCTAGGCCTGCACCCCGATGCTTCATGTATATTCAAGATATTAATATCACACACGGGTGGAGCAGCAAGATCCTACACGCTTATATATATATACGCTGTTTGTCTCTCAATATTGAGATGAATCCCGCATTTTTGTGTAAATATCCCGAAACGTTCTGTTGAGATGCGGCTCACGGGTATCATCATGCAGTAGTATTCTGTTTTGAAGTATAATCAATATATAGCGGTGACTCTTGTGTTGCTGTGTATATGTGAAGTAATAATAATAATAATAAATAAAACAACACCAACAATAATAATAATTCAATCTTACGTTAAATATAAAAATATCATAAAAATTTGACGTGATGTTATATTAATCAAATTATGAAGACTGGAAGATCAATATTTCTCCTCGATAAGCAATGAGAATAACAAACTAATAATAATAATAAATAGCATAAAGACAACGTAATGGACAACTTAATTCAAAAAACAATGTGAAGACAAGTGATGTATTACCTTCGTTAACAGAGGAAGACAATATTATACTCATAAAACAACAGTCGAAAGAAAATGTACACAAACATCTATTCGCTTTTACCTGAATGAAAAGTCCCAGACGTCAGAACTTAAGGTTAGAAAAACAAACAAGAATTTTTAAAACCGAGTATTGTCTTACTTTCTTTGTGAATGTTTAAACAAAAATAAATGTAGTAATGAAGAAATGAATACGTTATATGAGAAAGAAGGGGGGATAGGTGAGGGGGCGAGGGAAAGGGGGAGGGGGCGAGGGAGGGGGGGTGGGAGAGACGGAGGGGGGGGGGGAGGGGAGACAAGGAAGGGGGGAGAGGAGAGGAGAAATACAAGGACCTTTCCATACCCTTGTGAAAGTCAAAACAAAGCACTTGACTAACTGAGAGAGAGAGAGAGAGAGAGAGAGAGAGAGAGAGATATTTGATTCAAGAAGATAAGTAACTCAGTTTTCATAGTGATGAGGGGAAGGCGGCGGCATATGGGAATATGTGGAGGTATGTGGGAGTATGTGGAGGTATGTGGGAGTGTGGCGAAGTGTGTGGGATGATGAGGGGTTAGGGTGGTCTGGGGGAGTGTATGGGATTGTGGTTGAGTCTGAAGGAGTGGAAAAATGTGAGGGAATGTGGGGGAACTATAGAGTGTGTGTTCGGTCCAAACACTGGCATCTCATTGACTATTTCATTGTCAGAGAAAGAGATCGCCTAGATGTCCTCATCACCCGTGCCATGCGTGGCTCAGACCACTGTGACACTGATCATCGACTTGTTAGAGCCAAGCTCTCACTTAACGTTGACCCAAAACGGCGAAGGCAGCAAGCCTCCAGAAGAGGTTTTAACACTAAGCGTCTGGAGGATCCAGCAGTAGCACATGCTTTCAGAGAGCAGCTCGAACAAGGGCTTATAAACAACCCAACAGTAAATAATGCAACTCCCAGTGCCGAATGGGATATTCTCGACACTGCCATGACAAAAACCTACAGAGACCCTCGGCCAGATCGAAAGAATACACCTCTAACATAACCTGCAATTATTGGCAAAAATAAATAAAATAAATAAATAAATAAATAAATCTAGGTACAGTATGTGTATAGTTCCAGGTTCGGCAATTAGTTTGACGGCACAAACACTTTGGCCAAAACTGAAACATTTTTTATTTCTCAATTTATAAAAGGGAAACTTTGTGGGTGACAGCCACTCTGAGTGATGGTGTACCGACATGGCCCTCTCACAACCCCTCCCCTTGATGACGTCATGCGCAAATAACCAATAAGAATCATTTATACTTGTACGAGGGGTGGCGGTGGAGGCTGAGTGGACACATCGTGGTATTTCATCCTAAGGGTCTCTGATTGGGAGGCCCTCAACGTCAGGTTCCATCGCCTCGGGAAGAAGGTTTGGGACAAGCTCCTGGACGACCCTCACAGCCCAGACCACCTACGCGGGGAAGACATCAACGAAGGGTGACCCCACGCCTGGTGGCCCAGGAGTCTGCCTGCACTACAACAACCCAACCCGCGACCCATCTATGTCCGCCACAGTGATCCACCTTAGATTAAAACTTACATGAAAAAGTTCACATTTAACAAGTCACAATCTAGTGAGTCCATAACGTAATACAATATAAGATTTTAATAAACTTGTAATTACAAAATCAAACTAGTCATTGTCTACTAAAGTAACCATTGTGCAACCTCAGCCTAAATCCTAGGTTAACTTAGTTAGTCAACAAACTCTGTAATATGTAAAACAAGGGGTGTCGTCCCCCTCTGTTTAACTCATTAAACTTCTTTTCCAACCTTTCCCCCCACGACTATATGTTGTGACTTCTCCATCCCTCATGTCTGGCTGTGCCTTGAGCCCCAGCAGGCATTCCATCCTGTCCCCACCTTAACCTGAAAAAAAATACCTAGTACTCCTAATTATAAATTGATGCCTGACTTTACAGTTTGGTATATGATGGCAGTCGAGTGCAGTGTGTATCCTTCCTTCCTCCTGTGTACTGAAGGATGTGTGTGTGTGTGTTTTCCGTCTGTGTGCATGAGAGATGTAAACATTTTGACTCCCTCTCTTCTCCTCTCTCTTCCACACTCCCTTTTCCCTTCCTCCCCTTCCTCTCCTCTCCTCTCCACTCCCTCTTCTCCCCCTTCCCTCCCCCTCCGCCTCCTCCACACCTGCACACGAGAGATCATAAATCGACGTCAATTCTTTACAAAAATTCACAAACTGCCTAAAACATCGAATTTTACCATACATGTTCACGCACTCTAGCACTGACCTATTTGTAACACACTCTAGTAATGACCTATCTGTAACACACTCTAGTTGTCTGTAAAATAGAGTACAACACACACACACACATTTAAAAACTCTCACAATACATCCAGAAATATAGTTCTTTCACCCTAACCTAACCTAACCTAACCTAACCTAACCTAACCGAATACAACATCCATTTTTAATTACATGTTTGTGAAAGATAACCGAATGTAATTATAATATTGTAATTACTGTAAATCAATTGTTTTTAAAGGTAATTTTTCTTCTCTACAATAGTGATTACGAAATGGGTTTTAAGTTACATTAATGAGGGTAGGGTACGGGTATTCCAAGGGGGGGAGGGGAGGAGGGAGAGGGGGAGGGGAGGGGTGAGGGGGAGGGGAGGAGGGAGAGGGGGAGGGGAGGAGGGAGAGGGGGAGGGGAGGAGGGGGAGGGGGGGAGGAGGGGGAGGGGGAGGGGAGGAGGGGGGGAAGAGGGGGAGGGGAGGAGGATGGGAGGGGGGAGGGGAGGAGGGGGAGGGGGAGGGGAGGAGGGGGAGGGGAGGAGGGAGAGGGGAGGGGAGGAGGGAGAGGGGGAGGGGAGGGGGGGAGGGGGAGGGGGTAGGCAGAGGGAGTGCCAGGTTTGTTAGAGTCCCAAACAGTTTCAGGGTGGCAGAGCGTTAGTGGCAGTTGTCAGGTTGTCAAGAGTGCCAGTGTCAGGCCGTCAAGAGTGCCAGTGTCAGACCATCAAGAGTGCCAGTGTCAGACCGTCAAGAGTGCCAGACCGTCAAGAGTGCCAGTGTCAGACCGTCAAGAGTGCCAATGCTAGTGTCAAGAGTGCCAGTGTCAGACCGTCAAGAGTGCCAGTGTCAGACATCACCCTCCTGACCACACAAACCTGGTTACCGATGCCTCCCGTAGTAATTGCACGCGCGGGAGGAAGACAGTGCCAAGCCACAAGGGCAGGTATGACAGATCCTCCCCTCAGAGTGACACGGTCAGGTAGGTCTTAGTGTCAAGTGTAGGTGTGACTCTCTGTCTTTATTCCGTCTCCCCGTTTTAGCTAATTGTCATTCTGGAGTGTCACATCGCTCTGTTGGTCGGGTTATTTGCTCGTGTTTGTGCTGTTTCTCTTTCTTTCTTTCTATTCTCTCTCTTTTCTCTCTCTCTTCTCTCTCTCTTTTGCTCTATTTCTTTTTCTATCCTTTCTCACGTTCTCTTCTTTCTCCTATTGCTTCTTTTTTAATTTCTTGCTCGTTTTTCTTCTCTGTTTTAGTCTATTTGTCTCTCAGTCTCTTTTTTTCCGTCTTTGTTATCTGTATAAATTCTCTCTCTCTCTCTCTCTCTCTCTCTCTCTCTCTCTCTCTCTCTTTTATTACACAACCACACACCACCGCACTACACCACCACACCACACCATACCATACCACACTTCAACAATAACATACTTCTAAACTTCAAATCTCAATCATTATATAAAAAAAATACAATATATAATAAACATCAATAACCAAATTCAATAACAGTAATTTATATTTCTTTTTTGGTAATTGAAAGTGAAATTAATATACCACTTGGGGCAAATGCAGGAAAAAAGTAATAATAATATGGCGCTTTTCACAGAACATCGGAAATTTGGGCAGCGCGGCATATTAACTTTTCCCCTAGGACTTTGTGTTTAATTAACAGCTTCCAGTCTAGAATTTTTAATTGAGGTGGACCTGTTGAGGATATATATATATTTTTTCAGCATTTTTATAATAAAGTCCTTTTAATGAAGTCGTATGTTATTAATAATGTAAAAAGGTGGAGGGTGTGAGTGTTGTGTTAACTCTGGGACCCAGGAGTATAATAATGATAATAATAATAATAATAATAATAATAATAAAATAATAATAATAATAATAATAATAATAATAGTATAGTAACTGCAAAGCGAAGGGCGACACGACAATTAAAGTTTTCTGAGCAGAGTGAGTCAAGTCCCTTCCTGAATTCTTTATCATGGCGTTAAACAGAACAGTTGTATTAGTGTATAGAAACTGTTGAATCATACGAGTTCTCCGTTGTTTGTCAGGTAAGTAATATACAACAACAAAAGAATAGTTACAAATACTCGGTTATGGACTCGTGTGTGTAAATAATTAAGAACTTGAATCAGTTGCTAGTCCCGGTACTTGATGAGTTGGAAGCTGACGAAAACAAACTGTGTTATATAGTATTGATTTGAATAAAGTTTGTATGGCAGTGAAGTATACACAGGTTCAGAGAGACTACAATACTGCTCACGTTCCTTCACAGTCAGAAGTGAAGTTGTCCCTCTGGCCGTGTGGTTCCTCTGCTGCCATACAACCTAACCCAACCTAGCCAGTCCTAATGGTTAGTTTAGAAAGAGATGTTTCAGCACTGGTGGTTGTGGTGTTGGGTGAATGGCGTTAGCTACCAACACACACACACACACACACAAACACACACACACACACACACACACACATTATCAACCACTTTTGGTGTTTCTTCGCAATCATTACTATAATAATATTAAGAACGGAAAATACTCACATCTAGCGATAAAATACTCACATCTAGCGGTAAAATACTTACATCTAGCGGTAAAATACTCACATCTAGAGGTAAAATACTTACATCTAGTGGTAAAATACTCACATCTAGTGGTAAAATATTTAATGATGACCAAAATTGCAACATTCGAGTAGACGAGAATATGACACGTGTAGTCTGTAAGTGAAAAAGAATTGACTAGTTAAATAAATCTTTTATGACCTCCCCGGTGGCGTAGGATGATAATCTGATCAAATTTTACAGTGGATTAAATTGTCTCTTTTTTGTGTGTGTGAAATATTCAGAGTGACTCCACGCGGCAAGAGGAGAGGCGGGTGTAGCAACAAGCCCTGAAGAACATGTAAGTTCTCCCAGTGACCGCTTGAGGGTTCTACCTACTAATACTATAAACGATGTCAAAATAAATATACTGTAAATAATAACAGTTTGCATTGTATTACATATATTGAATAAACCGAAGTGAGCATGCTGACTAACACACACACACACACACACACTCATTCACACTAACTGCTGGGTGGTCAACTGTCCTAACACAGCCAAGAGATATACTTTTTTTCACTTCACTTAATCGAACAAGAGGGAAGGGTGGGGGGGTGAGGGGGGGAGCAGCTGAGGGGTGATGGGGAGAAGCTGTCGGGTGATGGGGAGCAGTTGAGGGGTGATGGGGATGAAGAGTTAGGGGTGCAGGCTAGGGAAATGGTATATGAGAGAACGGGGGAGGATAAGTGGAAACGGGGGTTAGGTGTCTATTACAAGAACCATACCTAGGATATGTGTGTGTGTGTACAGTGAAGGTGTGAGGCAGTGTGTGTGTGTGTGTGTGAACATGCAGACGAGGACAACAGCTACCCCAGGCCTACAAGCTCTCGACTGAAATATCATCACTTTTGTCATATAAAACACCGCCGAACAAGAAAAAATATACAAAACTGAACGTCAAAAAATAGTTACAAAACAGAAAAAACAAATAATGGAAAAAATATATCGAGAGCGTGGGAGCGAACACTAGATGGGCGTTAGAAGGCTCGGTATTACTCGGCTGTGCTGTGAGTGTCAGAGAACAGAGGCCAGTTATCATGACTGGGTGGCGGCCTAATACTTTATCTCTGATGGCGAGACAGATTATATGTTAAGTCTGGAGCCACATTTTTCACCCAGTATAGATGTACAGAACTAAACAAACAATGTACAGGAAATACTCGAAATATTTTACGCCATAATATCCTCACCGTCTTGGGTCTGATAAACACCCGTTGTGACCTCTAATCTATAACTAATTTTTGCACTACTGCTCACGGGAGGATTATGGGTGCACGGTAAACTAGCCACTATTCGCAGCAACTAAAAACAAAAACACTCAATATGATCTTGACCTTTAGTACCGGGACACCGACGGCCGAGGAAAAGTTGGACCACACGAAGATTAGGCACCCTACCTTATTTCACTACGGGGACACTAATTTTAATATTTTATTTGGTTACCGCCAGACGATTTTATTCAGCACAGAGAGGGTGCCTGTACACTAGTGGTTAAATACCCTCACTGGGCCTAACGGGACCTGTACGGTTAAGTTAGGTTAGGTTAACATTTTGGTGTCTACTCTTCACAAGATCTAAGAAGCTGTGTTTCTCGATACAATGGTGAGTTAGTGAGCGTCGAGGTGATGACAAAACACACCTCACACACCCAAGTTCTCCTCCCACACTGGCAGTCATCGCTGGGACAGTCTGGTCATGAAAGATCATATGAACATAATTTTCTAAATCAAATATTGGTGAAAAATGTTAACCTATGGAAGCTGCCCAGCAACAACGGGTGAACTTATAGCGAAGGTCACCCACGCAGCAGACAGATCGGGTACTGCAGTGTGTGAGATGTACAATGTGATGACTTGTAAACAGCTCACCAGCCTATAGACTCACAATAAGGGGATAGGACTATAGAGGTGTTATGTTTATGTATATCGTGCATTGTCCCTGACCTCTCCTTGACCCAGTGATCATCTACCACTCCTCTCACCTTGTACGTGTGGGTTACCATTGTCCCTGACCTCTCCTTGACCCAGTGATCATCTACCACTCCTCTCACCTGGTACGTGTGGGTTACCATTGTCCCTGACCTCTCCTTGACCCAGTGATCATCTACCACTCCTCTCACCTGGTACGTGTGGGTTACCATTGTCCCTGACCTCTCCTTGACCCAGTGATCATCTACCACTCCTCTCACCTGGTACGTGTGGGTTACCATTGTCCCTGACCTCTCCTTGACCCAGTGATCATCTACCACTCCTCTCACCTGGTACGTGTGGGCTACCATTGTCCCTGACCTCTCCTTGACCCAGTGATCATCTACCACTCCTCTCACCTGGTAAGTGTGGGCTACCATTGTCCCTGACCTCTCCTTGACCCAGTGATCATCTACCACTCCTCTCACCTGGTACGTGTGGGTTACCATTGTCCCTGACCTCTCCTTGACCCAGTGATCATCTACCACTCCTCTCACCTGGTACGTGTGGGCTACCATTGTCCCTGACCCCTCCTTGACCCGGTGATCATCTACCACTCCTCTCACCTGGTACGTGTGGGCTACCATTGTCCCTGACCTCCTATTTCTCCACCACACTCGTGAATCTACCCAAGAGCTGAACTATTTGTTTATATGAGGCACGACATGTAATCCTCTCATTCAAACTGACACAAACACAAGGGAATTATATTTAGAACTTTCATATTAACAAACTATCAGTGAATTCGGAAAAGAATAACATTCAGATATAATACAGACTGTAAGATACTCTGTTCAAGAAACTAAAAAAATTATCTATGTATTGGAGCGACTTAGTAAGAGATCCTATACTTGTCTCCCACTGGCACACAACCGCTCTGGCTGCACCCAAGTCTCCCATCATTACGTTTTCTGTGATTCTCAATTACTCTGGAGGACAACCGATCTAAATTGACCAGACATATATTACCTTGCCTGTTTCTTCATATATTTCACTACTCAGTGGGTGTACAGTCGAGCTTCATACATATTCCCGTAGTTGCAAAATTTTAGTAATGAGATTACATAAATTACTGATCGATTTATTCCAGTAATCAATTTATGTGAATGAAAGTGTATAAAAGTTATGTGAGATGAACGTAGTGTACATGTGTTGTTCCTACACTGTTGGTTCTGTTGTTCCTCTACACACAAACCATCAGATAGTGTACTCGATTCACTGTTTAGTGTACAAGGAAGGAACTCAGTCCACTCCGGCAAGTACTCGTTAATCAATCCGGGACCTTCACTTGTGAGGCGACTGTACTGATACTGAACTTCTCCTTCTGACCTCTCCACACCCTGACACACACAGTTGGTCGCCACTCAAAACTGACTGTTTTCTGTTAACAGTAGTGGTCTCTGGTGACGGACCTGACAGTTATGACGTTTACGAACCAACACCAACTGACAGTAGAGTGAACTGGCCGTGGCTGTGTGGGTCCGCTGTCACCCTTGTAGAGACGATTTCACTTACCACCCAACACGACCACCCAACACGACCACCCAACACCATGAACCAGCCATTCGACGACCTTACACTCTCAGGACCTTACGTTGTCACCCACCTTCAGGAGTTGTGACTTCAGTGTCTCACAGGTGAAACAACCTAACCTAACCTTACCTGGTGCTGGTCTCTATTAACGCAAGTTTAGTTAATACTTTGACAACCACACCCTAGTTAATGAGCTGCATGACCCAGTGCCAAGGAATAGTCCGAGAAGACCAGACACCTCGCCAACTGCACTGGCTAACCATTACCCTGGAACACGATCCGCAAATTGATTAACATCCAGGTCCCCAATTACTGCTGGGTAGACAGAGGCAAATGGCGTAAAGAAACTTACCCATAGTTTCACCCTGCCCGGGGATCGAAAAGGGGTCCATCCCCCTTACGAGGCGAGCATGCGGACCATTACACCACAGTTTAACACACACCAATATACAACAACATAAAATACACAGCAACACTCCCACACTACATACAAAACTCACCAACAGACAAACCCCAAATATATACACAAAAAAGACAATGATTGTAACAGCTGCTGGAAGTTTGGTGTAAAACATTTATCCAAACAATAAACAATAATTTTCTCTCCACAGTCTTACCAAAACATTCTTTAGACATTGAAAAAGTTTACGTGAAAAATTAAACTTTATATCAAGTAAATAAATAAATAACACCTGGTAGAAATAATTAAACTACATACCTGGTGAACACGTAACACCGCCGCAACACCTGGGGGAAAAACACAGGTATTTAAAATTGTAAATAGGAGACAGGCACATATATGCAAAAACGCACACACAAAAGACAGTTAAAATTGTAAATACGACACAGATCCAGATGTAAAAATTATGAAAGAAAAACGTATATGTTTCTAGTGTAGGATATGCAAATTTGTAGTTTTTTTTTCACATGCAGCGAAATTTTTCATCAGCAGAATACACACGAGTGAAAGGAGAGGCGGAGACCTGAAATATTACAATGGCTGAAGCTGAATATTGTCGCCGTAACAATTCTTGAAGGAAAGGCCTGATATTTATGACGCTGTGTGATAATGATGTTTGTGTTTTGTGATGGTAGTGTGTTTTACTACAACAGAGCACACACACACAGAGTATATAAGCAATAATAATAATAATAATAATAATAATAATAATAATAATAATAATAATAAACGGTTTATTAATCGAGTTGCAGCCGGTGGCTGAAAATATACAAACTTACATGTGATTTAAGCATAATGATATAATATGCATTGAATACATTTACAGGGCTGTACAGTACATAAATCAGGAGTTGTTTATTATTTTAACAATAGATGGGATGGTGCTGTTCTTATATCTATCAGTGCGGGCTCTTATGGGCTGAATTTTGTTGTAGTGGCGGACTGCGCGAGGTGGGCGGGGGACTGCCGGTGGCAGGAGGTGGCGCTGACGAGGATGATGCAGTAGGCCACTGCCAAACCTTGCTAGTGCTTGGCGGTGGAGGTCACTGAGGGATGGCATTTCCAGGGTGGAGAGAGCGTTGGTGTAGCTGGAGTATTCTGCGCCGAGCATGATTCTGCAGGCCCTTTTCTGTACCTTCTCTAGTTGATGTTGTTGGGTGGAGTTGAGAGAAGACGACCAGGCTGGTGACGCATACGTTAGTTTGGGGAGAATAAAGGCGTTGTAGATAGTCCTCAGCTCTGGCGTGGGTGCCCTAAGTGACCCGAGTCGTCGTAGCATGTAGAGACGGTACGAGGCTGCCTTGACTGTGTTATTTACATGGGCCTTCCAGTCAAGTTTGTTGTCTATAGTTACACCCAGGAGTTTGGCAGACTGCACCAGCTGGAGAGGATGGGCACCCACTGTGACTGCTGGAGCTTGCACTGAAGTGGTGGAGGTATTGATGTGTATGACTACGGTTTTGGTATGGTTGTGTGTGTGTGTGCAAACAACGGTAAACAGTATGCCAATTCAACCAAGGATTGTCAATAAAGGCTTCAGTACTTGATATAACATCCAATAGAGTCCATAACTTAACTCAAGGGATAATAACTCCGTATAATGACCACCAAAACGATCAACACCCACACTGTACCATGACCACACCATAACACACCTACACACTAAATTTCGTCAAAATCCAACTCTATTCATTCAAGTTATCGGGTTGACAACTAACGGATAGGAGGACAGCGACCATTGACGAGTCCCCCCTCACACACCAAATACAAAAAAAAAAACGGAGGAGAGAATGAGAGGAAAATATGACGGACGAATTGTTTGGTAGAGTTACAACACAACACACACACACACACACACACACACACACACACACACACCAGATAACTAAAACATTACCAGTCAACAGGGGAAGGAAAAGTTGCGTGTAGTGGCCAACAACACCACGTCAACAAACAGCTAAAACTACAAATTACACAACTGGGGGGGGAGGAGGGGGGGAGGGGGGAGGAAGAGTCACACATTGCACATAAAATAAAAAAAATAAAATAAATAAAAGTTTTAAACCACTGAAACACAATACACGTTCCTGAATGTTTTTGGTTTCTGTGGACGTATGTTGATTGTGACTGGTGAAAAACATGATATTTGGTATAAAACTGTGAAAAAAAGGACATTTCTCCGTGATTAGTCTGAGAAGAGAACAAATAAATTCTTGGTGTTAAGGTCACACCAACAGGAGATTAGCATCATAATATCACAGGGAAATTCCTTGTCTTAACACAGCCTAGTATTTAATTAACCTGACAACACTACAGGTAAATTCGCCGTTTTATGCTTGCATTAATTAACCTCATAAGAGTACAGGTAAACTTTTAGCATTAACAATATACTAACACCAAATTAACCTAACAGGAACACAGGTAAATTCCTCGTGTTAGGAAAATTCTGGCATTTAATTAGCCCCATAAACTACAGGTGAATTAGTTTTAAGAAAATAATATCATTAATTACCCTAATAAGTGAACAGGTATATTTATTGTTTCAAGAAAACATTAACAGGTAAATTCCTCATCTTATAAAACCATTAACTCATCAAAAGATAAACTGAAAACTGAAAACTTACGAAAAAAATTGTGTTTCTCCATATATGAAAGAAAATGAGCTTCAAGAATATAAGTCGTACAGTTACTTACAATTTCTTAAAAAAAATTACCACATTACTTAGCATTCATTACATACAGATTTCATTACTTATACAATATTCACTCCCATACATAAGGTTTACATTCAGTATCCCTGTTATAAATAAATCACCCTCATAATTGTTGTTGGTGACTCGTTTCTCATTCATCACTACAACGCTGCCATATGTACAGACTGGTCAACAAGGGTGGAATATTGCTCCTGCAGCCAACTGTGTACACTCACGGACAAAAATTCGCTCCCTGTGGTGAAACTGAGTCACGGGAATGAGTCTCTGAATTGACTTACCCTGACTGTGTGTGTGTGTGTGTGTGTGTGTGTGTGTTTTATCTATTTATCTATATACTCAGCCTTTCCTTCCCACCTTCCTCCCTTCCTCTCTCACCCTCCTTCCTCTCCCACTTCCCATCCCCCCATCTCACACTGCCTTCCCTCATTCTTCTTCCCTCTTATTCTCTCTCATACACTCACTCCCCTCTCTTCCCCTTCCTCCACACACATCATCATCTCTCCCCTCTCATTATGCCATTGCTCTCTCTCGCCATCACCCCTCACTCACCATCACCCCTCAATCACCGTCACCCACCATAACTCACCATCATCCACCACCCCTCAGTCACCATCACCCCTCACTCACCATCACTCACCATCACCCCTCAATCACCCTCACCCCTCAATCACCCTCAATCACCATCACTCACCATCACCCACCATCACCCCTCACTCACCATCGCCCATCACTCACCATCACTCATCACTCACCATCACTCATCACTCACCATCACCCCTCACTCACCATCACCCATCACTCACCATCACTCACCATGACTCCTCACTCACCATCACCTTTCAGTCACCATCACTCCTCACTCACCATTACCTCACTCACCATTATCCATCACTTACCATCACCTCTCATTCACCATCACTCCTGACTCACCATCAACCCCCACCATCACTCACCATTACCCCTCAATCACCATCACCACTCATTCACTCACCATCACCACCCACTCACCATAACTCACCATCCCCCCTCACTCACCATCACGACTCACTCACTATCACTTACCATAAATCACCATCACCACTCACTCACCATAACTCACCATCACCACTCACTCACCATCACCACTCACTCACCATCACCCCTCACTCACCATAACTCACCATCACCACTCACTCACCATAACTCACCACCACCCCTCACACACCAAAACTCACCATCACCCCTCACTCACCATCACCCCTCACTCACCATAACCCATCACTCACCATCACCTATCACTCACCACCACCCCTCACTCACCATCACCCCTCACTCACCATCATCACTCACTATCACTCATCATAACTCACCATCACCCCTCACCATCACCCCTCACTCACCATCGTCATTCACTCACTTTCACTCACCATAATTGACCATCACCCCTCACTATCACCTATCACTCACCAGGTGATAGGTCAAGGACAAAGTTGGGCCTTTAAAGTCAGGGGGGGGGGGGGGAAGTGATCCATGACAGTGAAGAAATAAGCAAAGCATTGAACAGCTACTTCTTATCAGTTTTCACAGAAGAAATTCATGAGGAAATTCCAGAAGTGGAACTGATATTTAGGGGAAAGGAAGAAGAGAAATTAAAGAATATCACAATCAGAAAAGAGGATGATCTTAAGAGGATAAATAAATTAAAGAAGACAAAATCCCCAGGGCCGGATAAAAGTTTCCCTCGAGTCTTGAAAGAGTGTAGGGAACAGATTAGCGGACCCCTCGTAAATTTGTTTACAGAATCATTAGACACCGGAGTTGTGCCAGACTTGTGGAAACAGGCAAATGTAGTACCCATATTCAAAAAGGGAGACAGCATCAGTGTCAAACTACCGGCCGATCAGTTTGACGTCAGTAGTGGGGAAATTTCTTGAATCAATTATAGCAGATAGCATCCGATCGCATCTAGAGAAAGGCAAATTAATCTACGACTCTCAACATGGGTTTACGAAGGGAAAATCTTGTCTAACAAATCTGCTAACGTTTTTTAGGAAAGTCTTCGAGGTAGTAGATAATGACGAAAATTACGATGTTATTTACTTGGACTTTAACAAAGCGTTTGACAGAGTACCGCATCAGAGGCTTCTGAGAAAAATTAAGGCTCATGGTATCGAGGGGAAAGTTTTATTGGGGCTGTGTAGTCAGTGGGGTTCCCCAGGGGTCAGTACTGGGCCCACTCTTGTTCATAATCTACATAAACGATCTAGATACTGGGATCAGCAGTGACATAAGCAAATTTGCGGATGACACCAAAATAGGGCGGCAGATTAATTCAGGGCAGGATGCAAATGCATTACAGGAGGATCAAAATAAACTGCAGGGGTGGTCTGAAAAATGGCAAATGAAATTCCACACCAGCAAGTGCAGCGTACTTAATATTGGAAGAACAAATACTGTCAATGTATACAGCCTTAACAACATCAAACTAGAGAAATCGACTTGTGAAAGAGACTTAGGGGTACTTGTAAGCCCGGACCGACGGCCTAGAAAACAGTGCGTCAATGTTTGAAATAAGGCAAACAGAGTATTAGGTTTGATATCTACAAGTGTAAGTAATAAGAGTGCAGAGGTCTTATTGCAACTATATCTTGCGCTAGTCAGGCCGCACCTCGATTATGAGGTTCAGTTCTGGTGCCCTTATTTTAGAATGGATATCAATTCACTGGAGTCGGAGCAGCGAAGAATGACGAAAATGATTCCGGGACTTAGAAACCTTCCATATCAAGATAGGTTAAAGAAACTAAACTTGCATTCCCTAGAAAGACGAAGAGTGCGGGGAGATATGATAGAAGTATTTAAGTGGGTGAAAGGAATCAATAAAGGGGATATAGATAAAGTTCTTATAATATACGAGCAGGATAGGACTCGGAGCAACGGATTTAAGTTGGATAAGTTTAGGTTTAGGAGGGAGGTGGGAAGGAACTGGTTCACAAATAGGGTGGTGGACGAGTGGAACAAGCTTAGCAACTTCTTAGTAAGTGCTGGAACGCTGGAAAGTTTTAAAAGGAGGCTAGATAGATTCATGGATAATAGAGAGTGGTAGTAACTCTCGACAGGAGCTGCCATGCACAGGCCAACAGGCCTATTGCAGACTCCTTATTTTCTTATGTTCTTATCACCATCACTCACCATCACCCACACTCACCATCACTCACCATAACCCCTCACTCACCATCACCACTCACTCACTATCACTCACCATCACCACTCACTCACTATCACTCACCATAACTCACCATCACCCCTCACTCACCATCACCCCTCTCTCACCATCACCCCTCTCTCACCATCACCCCACACTCACCATCACCCCACACTCACCATCACCCCTCATTCACCATCACCACTCACTCACTATCACCCACCATAAGTCACCATCACCCCTCACTCACCATCACCCCTCTCTCACCATCACCACTCACTATCACTCACCATCACCCCTCACTCACCATCACTCACCATCACCCCTCACTCACCATAACTCACCATCACCCCTCACTCACCATCACCCCTCACTCACTATCACTCACCATCACCCCTCACTCACCATCACCCCTCACTCACTATCACTCACCATCTCCCCTCACTCACCATCACCCCTCACTCACTATCATTCACCATCACCCCTCACTCACTATCATTCACCATCACCCCTCACTCACCATCACCCCTCACTCACTATCACTCACCATCACCCCTCACTCACCATCACCCCTCACTCACCATCACCCCTCACTCACTATCACTCACCATCACCTCTCACTCACCATCACCCCTCACTCACTATCACTCACCATCACCCCTCACTCACTATCATTCACCATCACCCCTCACTCACTATCACTCACCATCACCCCTCACTCACCATCACCCCTCACTCACTATCACTCACCATCACCCCTCACTCACCATCACCCCTCACTCACTATCACTCACCATCACCTCTCACTCACCATCACCCCTCACTCACCATCACCCCTCACTCACTATCACTCACCATCACCCCTCACTCACTATCATTCACCATCACCCCTCACTCACTATCACTCACCATCACCCCTCACTCACCATCACCCCTCACTCACTATCACTCACCATCACCCCTCACTCACCATCACCCCTCACTCACTATCACTCACCATCCCCCCTCACTCACCATCACCCCTCACTCACTATCACTCACCATCCCCCCTCACTCACCATCACCCCTCACTCACTATCACTCACCATCACCCCTAACTCACCATCACCCCTCACTCACTATCCCTCACCATCACCCCTCACTCACTATCACTCACCATCACCCCTCACTCACCATCACCACCTCACTCACTATCACTCACCATCACCCCTCACTCACTATCACTCACCATCACCCCTCACTCACTATCACTCACCATCACCCCTCACTCACCATCACCTCTCACTCACTATCACTCACCATCACCCCTCACTCACTATCACTCACCATCACCCTCTCAGCACCCGTCACAGAAAATCCATTACAGCGTCTAGTTGTGTCCACTTAAAATTCTGGCCGCCGTCCTCCTCCTCCTCTTCTTCTTCCCCTTCCTCCTCCTCTTCTTCCCCTTCCTCCTCCTCTTCTTCCCCTTCCTCCTCCCCCTCTTCACCCTGCTTCTCCATTTCCTCCCTTATCCTACCCCTTGATCTTCTTCTCCTCCCCTTTCCTCTTTCTTCTTCCTACTCTCCTTCCACCCCCACTTTCTCCCCTCTCTATCCCCTTCCTCTTCCCCTTTCCTTCTTCCTCATCCCTTTCCATTTCCTTTTTTTCATCTTACTCCACCCCTCATCCCTTCCTCCCTCTCCCCTACTTCCTCTCCTCTTCTCCCTCTTCCTTCCCTTCCTCTCCTCCTCTCCCTTCCTCTCCTCATCCACACTTCCTATCTACCTCTTCTCCTCCTCATTCACCCCCCCCTCCCCCCTTTCCCTTTCCTACCTTCTCTACATCTCCCTTTGGCTCTCACGTGTGCCGGCAAACCCTCGGGGAAAAATGTTTTATTCATATCCTTTATACATACCTTAATACATATCAGAATACATACCTTTATACATATCATAATACATACCTTAAAACATATCATGATACATACCTTAATACATATAATACATACCTTAATACATATCATAATACATATAATAATACATACCTTTATACATACGAACTGATCGCTATAAGAACAGCCCAGTCCCAACCATTGTAAAAATTATCAATAACTTGTAATCAACCAGTGTATTCACTCCCAGTCAATACTACTTCCTGCACTGTCACTATGTTGAAATGAACTGTAGTTTGAGCTTCTCCCCACCTAGTTATTATATGTCTTATTTGTATCACTTATGCTACTTCTCCAATTATGTAACTGTATATTTTCAGCCTTCCGTCTGCCATGCTCTTTCAATAAACCGTTAATTATTATTATTTTTATTATTATTATTATTATTATTACTATTATTTGTACATAACCTAAGCTAACCTAGAAAAAGCTGATGAACATGAATGGTGTATAAAGAAAATTGAATCACGTGAGGTTTAAACAGCTTAGTTTATTTCACCTGAAGATTAAGCACCCTAACGTTACGCCGGGGGGGGGGGGGGCAGGGTAGACTCTGGTATTCCAGGGGGGTGGGGGATCTAGGTGAAGATGGCGTATCTATAATTTGCTTACTCGAAACTTTCAACCTGAGGTCAAGGGTCAGTTTGTAACAAGGCAGCTGATTGGCTGGTGGACGGTAGTGTGAAGAATATTTATCCTTTAAAATATCAGACTATAAATACGATTGATTATGTACCAAGGTGTAGTGACCCTTCTAATGTCCGTCTGCCTTGTTACAAACTGACCTTTGACCCCTGTTACAAGTTTTGAGAGTGGACAGAGACTATAATGACGCTATATATTATAAAAGGAAAATAATAATTGCCAAGATTATTGTTACTGCTTATAAGATATATTCAAAAAGATTTACCAAAGTAGAGACCTGAATAAATCTGACTAGTTAGCGTTGAATTGTTTATGTATAATGACTGTGTTAAGAAATTCCAACAACAGACTGTAAACAAGACTGATTCATTTCCATTCAGCCGAGACAGAAGGCAGAGTTGAAAGCCGCTTACTCTGCATGACACGACACGACACGGCACATCGTAACACAACACAACATAACACGACACGACACACTGTAACATAACACAACAATAACACACAACACAACTAACACAACACCCCATTTACAGACGTGCTCTAGAGATGAATACAAATCATCACTACATTTAGAGTTCATCAGTTTGAACTTAGGAGAAAAATATAGTGAAGAAGTTATAATTAACAAAAAGTGGGGTGCCTCAGGGTGATACCATACCCCTTATACTATATAATTAATATAAAAACACCTTTAACCCTCGACACTTTTACCGAACTGATAACATTGTACCATCAACAACCAACTCGGCAGAAATACAAAGAGGAATACAAGAGACGAGGAAACTGAGTAAATATTGAATTCAACTCGAGAGAAAACAGTACAATGAGATGCACAAATTCACAGCCAATACAGGTGTGTGTGTGTGTGTGTGTGTGTGTGTATACCTTTGGGAAATTTAGTCATACATGTAGAAGGAACAAGCCTCTGTGTGTAAACGAGCATATGAAACAGAACACGTAGAGTCGGGAGAATTGACACCAACTACAAGATCTGACACCAACTACAAGATCTGACACCAACTACAAGATTTGACACCAACTACAAGACCTGACACCAACTACAAGATCTGACACCAATTACAAGATATGGCACCAACTACAAGATATGGCACCATCTACAAGATCTGACACCAACTACAAGACCTGACACCAACTACAAGACCAGACACCAACTACAAGATTTGACACCAACTACAAGAACTGGCACCAACTACAAGACCTGACACCAACTACAAGACATGACACCAACTACAAGATATGACACCAACTACAAGATCTGGCACCAACTACAAGACCTGACACCAACTACAAGACCTGACACCAACTACAAGACCTGACACCAACTACAAGATCTGACACCAACTACAAGACCTGACACCAACTACAAGACATGACACCAACTACAAGATCTGACACCAACTACAAGACCTGACACCAACTACAAGACCTGACACCAACTACAAGACCTGACACCAACTATAAGATTTGACACCAACTACAAGATTTGACACCAACTACAAGATCTGACACCAACTACAAGACCTGACACAAACTACGAGACCTGACACCAACTACAAGACCTGACACCAACTACAAGACATGACACCAACTACAAGATATGACACCAACTACAAGATCTGGCACCAACTACAAGACCTGACACCAACTACAAGACCTGACACCAACTATAAGATTTGACACCAACTACAAGATCTGACACCAACTACAAGACCAGACACCAACTACAAGATTTGACACCAACTACAAGACCTGGCACCAACTACAAGACCTGACACCAACTATAAGATTTGACACCAACTACAAGACCAGACACCAACTACAAGATTTGACACCAACTACAAGACCTGACACCAACTACAAGACCTGACACCAACTACAAGACCTGACACCAACTACAAGACCTGACACCAACTACGAGACCTGACACCAACTACAAGACTTGACACCAACTACAAGATCTGACACCAACTACAAGATCTGACACCAACTACAAGACCTGACACCAACTGCAAAAATCTGACACCAGCTTCTCGCCAGCTATTATCGGGCGCATGGCACCGCCTGGTACTAAGTAGACGAGGAAGCGGTGTCAGGCGCAAAGGCGGCGAAGATTCACCACGGCGGCGACTACAGTATATACGCCACTGTGTGGCAAGGACTGCCGACAGCGAATTCCACCTCGGTGAATCGTCTCTCAAGAGCGAGGGACACCTGGCGGGGAGGAATGGATGTTCCCTCAAGTTGTTACAACAGGACGACCCAGGTGTAGAGGAGATATCGTGGCCGGCCCTGAGGTCAACAGAGGTGGAGGTCTACCCTTAATCTCTTGATTTCTAACTGAAGTCATCAACGTAGACGATTCGTTACGACGGGAGGTCTCCGTCATGGAGCTGTCCCGGGAACGAGATATCCTCAGCCTTAAACCCCACGACATTCGTGAGCAGCTCTTCTTGGATACCCGCTTAAGGGCAGAGGTCAACCAAGTCTTGAGTTGGTTGAACGCTGGAGACCGTCTGTCACTGACTTCCTGCCGCAGTATTTCCTCCACATTGGCCTGGCATGCCTCGAATTCTCCCGGCGTGAAGATTCCTGAGGACGAGCACGAAGCATATGCTGTACAAGCTCGATGACCGCCCTCATGGAACTTGGTCAAGCATCTGCATTCCTCACACCGGGTCAGGACAACAACATCGCCGTGCCCTAAGCGCCTCTGCACAAGCGCTAAGAACCTATAGAACTCAGGACAACTAGATAGAAGAAAAATTTA
Organism: Homarus gammarus; assembly: GCA_958450375.1. Taxonomy (NCBI): domain Eukaryota; kingdom Metazoa; phylum Arthropoda; class Malacostraca; order Decapoda; family Nephropidae; genus Homarus; species Homarus gammarus. Next base: position 2,275,045 of record CAUDMG010003049.1, on the reverse strand, counting down.
CACGCAAACACTTGTAAATCTAACCAAGAAAGGCCAAGGGCAAAAATGGCTGCTACAAACGATAGGGCCCCGTCGGAGAGAACAAGGATCATGAAAACACTTAAAGAGAATATGAGGGGGAGGGGGGGGGGGGGCAACACCCAGCCTGACTCTGCTACAACACACGTCACTATAAACAGAGAGAAACACTTACAGTTCAGCTGAAAAACATGAACTCGCAGCTGACCACAACCCACATGTCTTGTCGACTGTCCCAACAAGTTACACAGAAAAGGGTAAGTTTGGGTCTAGTATGGGGGTAGGGCCGGTGTCTTTGTTTACTGTTTAGGGGATTCTAGTGTGCCCAGAGATCGTTTGATGACCCACGAAGTACTGTACTTTTGAGGACCATTTCTCAGATTCGGAGGCCTGCAGAGGACCTCAACAGCGTAATACACTAGCGGAACCCAAGCCAATATAAATAAGTATTTGAAATGCAATCTTCGTTTGTCTTAAAGGGGATAAATTTTACTTCGTTGTTTTAAAATTTTTTGCTTAATTGTTTCCGTAACGCCAGGCAGAGTGTGCTGACATAGAAAATTGACGCCAGACAATACTTCGAGAAATACAGGCAGCAGCACTCAACATTTAACTGGTGGGAAAGATCTGACTGGTGGGAAAAGATCTGACTGGTGAAAGAAACTAACTGGTGAAAGAGTTCTGACTGGTGGAAAGAGAGATGTCTGATGATAAACAGGTGAGTAAGATCCGACTGGTAAAAAAGGATCTGATTGGTGAAAAAATATTTAACTGGTAAAAAAAAGAGCTGACTGGTGGAGAAAAAAAATCCCGCTTTAGAAGCCCCAGTTAGTTCTTAAAGTATGACTGACAGATCAAACCGGGACGCTGATCTGTACACGACACCTGCATCTGTACTAAGCTTACACCTGCCCTCGTCAAATGCACCGCTACACCTGATGACGTCATGTAATCAATCCCAGGTAGTGAGGATTCTGATCTTCAATGAGTGTGATTCCTTAGGTGTCAATTCTCTCACTTGCCAAGACCTGAAACATAATAACGTGTTCAGTGCCTAGAGACCTAACCTATCGACTGACTTTCCCTGTTCGCATAAGCCACAGTTCTTTTCGGTTTCCTCAGTATGTGACCACTGAAACAAGACCACTCCGATGAAACCCACTCCACAACACTTGACAGCAACGGAGAGTCAGTACCACCACTCCACAACACTTGACAGCAAATGATAGTCAGTACCACCACTCCACAACACTTGACAGCAAATGAGAGTCAGTACCACCACTCCACAACACTTGACAGCAAATGATAGTCAGTACCACCACTCCACAACACTTGACAGCAAATGAGAGTCAGTACCACCACTCCACAACACTTGACAGCAAATGAGAGTCAGTACCACCACTCCACAACACTTGACAGCAAATGATAGTCAGTAACACTCCACAACACTTGACAGCAAATGATAGTCAGTAACACTCCACAACACTTGACAGCAACGGAGAGGGAGTCAATACGTTCTCAAACTCGCATTAAGAAAAAAGTGGCCAGACATCGGGTTATCAAGAAGTCATTGGATTTCTTTCAGTATCACGAACACTTTAGATTAGAATCATTAGATCGACGAGTTCAGATAAAAAATGTAAACTTATATATCATGTTCCCCTGTACCTCACCTGTCATGTTCAGTACCTCACCTGTCATGTTCCCCTGTACCTCACCTGTCATGTTGTTCAGTACCTCACCTGTCATGTTCTCCTGTACCTTACCTGTCATGTTCAGTACCTCACCTGTCATGTTCTCCCGTACCACACCTGTCATGTTCTCCTGTACCTTACCTGTCATGTTCAGTACCTCACCTGTCATGTTCTCCTGTACCACACCTGTCATGTTCTCCTGTATCACACCTGTCATGTTCAGTACCACACCTGTCATGTTCTCCTGTACCTCACCTGTCATGTTCTCCTGTACCTCACCTGTCATGTTCCCCTGTACCTCACCTGTCATGTTCAGTACCTCACCTGTCATGTTCTCCTGTACCTCACCTGTCATGTTATCCTGTACCTCACCTGTCATGTTCTCCTGTACCTCACCTGTCATGTTCTCCTGTACCTCACCTGTCATGTTCTCCTGTACCTCACCTGTCATGTTCCCCTGTACCACACCTGTCATGTTCTCCTGTACCACACCTGTCATGTTATCCTGTACCTCACCTGTCATGTTCTCCTGTACCACACCTGTCATGTTCTCCTGTACCACACCTGTCATGTTCTCCTGTACCACACCTGTCATGTTCCCCTGTACCTCACCTGTCATGTTCACCTGTACCTCACCTGTCATGTTATCCGGTACCTCACCTGTCAGTTTTCTAGTCCAGGTGACAAAGTCGTTTTTTTTCTGCATAAAGTTAATGGGAATCTTAGGTCCAATGGCTAGACACGATCAGTTACACGATCTGCATCATGGAGTTACGGGACAGGAAACAGCGAGTGAGCATAAACGGCACTAAATCGCATTGGAGCAACGTCACTAGTGGAGTACCCCAAGCCTCGGTACTTGGACCATTACTATTTATTATATACATACACGACATAGATATCGGAGTAGACAGCAACGTAAGTAAATTTTCCAACGACACTAAAACAGGGCGAGTAATTAAATCTGACGAGGACTCCACAAAACTACAAGTCTGAAAAATGGCAGATGAAATTTAATGTGGACAAATGTAAACTACTTAGTCTAGGAGATGTAAACAGAGAAACCAGATATCAGATGAACAACGTTGTTACAGAGATATCCGACTGTGAGAAAGATTTAGGAGTAATGAAAAGTAGGAATCTTAAACCAAGACAACAATGTGTATTTGCTCGAAACAAGACTAACAAAGTACTTGGGTTCACACAAAGGAGTGTTAGTTACAAGACTAGCGAGGTCATCCTAAAGCTATATCTTGCGCTTGCGTGACCTCACTTGGATTACGCACTTTAGTTCTGGTCACCGTACTACAGAATGGATATAGAATCAATAGAAGGAATTCAGAGGAGAATGACAAGACTAATCCCGGGCATTAGGAACATTGAGTACAGAGACAGGTTAAAGCATCTGAATTTGCACTCCCTCGAGAGACGTAGAGTGAGGGGCGATATGATAGAGGTGTATAAATGGAAGTCAGGGCTAAACAAAGGTACTCAAACTATCCAGCCGTAAAAATCACTACCATCATGACTACCCCAGTAGAGGCACAACTCTCATACAATCTCTCATTATGTATATCCAAAACATCCCTACACCACACCAGAACACATCCCCACACCACATCCCCACACCACAACACACCACACCATCGGTGAGGTGAGGAAAGCAATAGACCTCTCTCATTCATCTCCTCATCAAACGTACCAGCGTGGTCACCCCGGGCAGTAAATGCTGTGCTTCCCTCAGCGTCAAACTTCATCTGTTATCATGTTAAAGGCGACAGTTCCCTCCACACTAAATTGAATCAGTTATCACGTGATGCGAATACTGTATATCACCAGTCAGGGCTGTATATGGTCTAGGTACATTGTTTGTATACCTGTTCTGTCTAGGTACATTGTTTGTATACCTGCACTGTCTAGGTACATTGTTTGTATACCTGCACCGTCTAGGTACATTGTTTGTATACCTGCACTGTCTAGGTACATTGTTTGTATACCTGCACTGTCTAGGTACATTGTTTGTATATCTGCACTGTCTAGGTACATTGTTTGTATACCTGCACTGTCTAGGTACATTGTTTGTATACCTGCACTGTCTAGGTACATTGTTTGTATACCTGCACTGTCTACATACATGCAAAGAGAAAATAAGCTTTTATGACGATTTTACTGTCAGTCTGCTTGTGTCTGTTTATCTGTCTATCTGGAGTGTAATGTGTGAAAGATGTTTTTGAGAGTGATTTGTGAGATGTGAGAAAGAGGTGTGAGAGTGTGTGAGAGACGTATGAAGTGTGAGAGTGTGTGAGTGTGTGTGAAGTGTGAGAGAGTGCGAGAGAAGAGTATAGCTGGTCGCTGGGTTGTGTGGGTCACTGGGCCTGAACACTATGTAACAGGTATAATGATATAGAACATTATATAACAGGTATAATGATATAGAAGAACACTATATAACAGGTATAGTGATAAAGAACATTATATAACAGGTATAATGATATAGAACACTATACAAAGGGGAGTTCCACACTGTGTCTAATACAGGTGTAAATTACTTGTAGTTTAAAGGTAATATAATTAATTGTATCACCTGTAACATTTTCTATCTGTGTCTGAGAAGGAATGTGATAATTACCTTCCATAATTACAGGTATTGGTGATATAACATAATTTTTCAGACTCAATTTTACACTGGAGGAACTTGACATACGAAGCAACATTAACGAGACCAAGATGGGAGGGCAAAAACTCACAGATAAATAATAAATAATAATCACCAAAAATAGAAGCAACAGTAAGTAATGATAAATAAGGAAATAAAAGAGAATAAAGACATATAATAGGAGAATAATTTACACATTTACAGAAAGTAGAAGAAAATTAGGGATACATAATTAATCTGTTTTAAAATTTATCTTAATTTCATCAGAATTTCGCCTGACGTCCACGAGAGCACTGCGATAATCTCATACTTGTACACAACGACCCTTATTAACGTATGCAAGGAGTCGTCATCGTACTCACAGGGTCATCATCGTACACGGGGTAATCGTCATCGTATTCACAGGGTCATCATCGTACTCACAGGGTCATCATCGTACTCACAGGGTAATCGTCATCGTACTCAAGGATCGTCAAACAAAAAGACGCTCGTGATTGATCGAGTCGTGCTGGGTAAAGCTCCGAGCAGGGGGATGGTAATACTATGGTTTGGCGGCACTCGATCGATTCTAACCACTTCTCGTTCATCTTGAAATATCTAAGTCATCAGTATGTTCTACCTGCTAATTGTGACTTACCTGGGTACTGATAACATTGTAGATCAACATTTAATTGTTACTATTACTTGCAATTGGAATACGAAGAAAATAAATGAAATAATGAAGAAATGTAAACTTAACGCAACGCCTCTTATTCACCAGGCAGTGATGAAACCTTCTTGTGATGAGTGGGGTGGGGGGGGGGGGGTAGCGGGCAGTAAGGGAGGGAAGTGTCAGCGGGTAGTGAGGGAGGGAAGTGTCAGCGGGCAGTGAGGGAGGGAAGGTCAGCGGGCAGTGAGGGAGGGAAGTGTCAGCGGGTAGTGAGGAGGGAAGTGTCAGCGGGCAGTGAGGGAGGGAAGTGTCAGCGGGCAGTGAGGGAGGGAAGTGTCAGCGGGTAGTGAGGGAGGGAAGTGTCAGCGGGTAGTGAGGGAGGGAAGTGTCAGCGGGCAGTGAGGGAGGGAAGTGTAAGATATGTACTCGCACACCAAATGATACTCCAGCATATTGACTCCAACTGACTAACCTAACCGACTAACCTAACCTAACCTAACCTTACCGACTGACCTAACCTAACCTAACCTTACCGACTGACCTAACCTAACCTAACCGACTGACCTAACCTAACTGACTAACTTAAACAGGAGAATCAAAACAATAATCCAAAAATAAATTAAAATTACAATGAAAATCGATCTTTATCAATATTCAGCGTCACTCAACCACAGTACAGGTGAGGTATGTCTCTATCATTCCACGACAACTGTTGGGGTCACATCTCCACAGTTTGGCACTAAGTTAATCGAATGCCGTGAGTGCCATACAGTGCCAGTTTATACAGTTCAATCCCACGCGCCTCCTGACAACTTAAGCCCTAAGCATTTGTCTCTTAAGTTCTAGACCAATACACCACCGATAGGTTTAGTCCTGAACACTAGTATTAAGCTTTACAGGGGGTCCAGTATATGGTGGCTTGGTCAGCTTTCCTTGGTGGGATTGGCTTACTGTTTATCACTGTTTGTATACCTGCACTGACTCGTATAGTGTTTGTATGACTGTTGTTTATGAACATTATTTGTATACCTGTACTGCATATGTTCGTTATATACATGTATGTCATCTCTCCTTTACAGGTATCTTTAATACAGTTATTCTTTTGAGCAGTAAACATAATTATTATTATTTTTATTTTTATTTTTATTATTATTATTATTATTATTATTATTATTATATTTGGTCACCAGGTCCCGATGAGATATTTGCCAGAGTATTAAAGGAATGTAAGGAAGAGCTTAGTATGCCCTGAGCAAAGTTGTTTAACATGTCCTTAAAAACAGGTGTAGTACCAGAATCCTGGAGGATAGCGAATGTAATACCGATTTTCAAGAAGGGAGATAGATCACTATCCTCTAACTACCGCCCAATCAACCTAACATCAATAGTAGGCAAACTACTAGAATCAATCATTTCAAACTATATTCGAAACCACCTGGAGAAGCGTAAGTTGATCAATGATTCCCAACATGGCTTCACAAGCGGGCGTTCATGTCTAACTAATCTATTAACATTCTTTTCGTCAGTTTTCGAATCGGTGGACGAGGGGCACAATTATGATGTGGTATATCTCGACTTTAGCAAAGCCTTCGACAGAGTCCCCCACGAAAGACTAATTGGAAAGGTAGAAGCGCATGGCATCAAAGGTAATATCCTTAAATGGATTAGGGCGTGGTTACAGGACAGGAAACAGCGAGTGAGCATTAACGGCACTAAATCCCATTGGAGCAACGTCACAAATGGAGTACCCCAAGGCTCAGTACTTGGACTATTATTATTTATTATATTCATAAGCGATATAGATATCGGCATAGACAACAACATAAGTAAATTTGCTGATGACACTAAAATAGGACGTGTTATTAAATCTGACGATGACCCCGCAAAACTACAGGAAGATCTAAACAAATTTTTCGAATGGTCTGAAAAATGGCAGATGAAATTCAACGTGGACAAATGTAAAGTACTCAGTATAGGCGATGTAAATAGGGAAACCAGATACCAGATGAACAACAATGCCATAGAGAAATCCGACTGCGAGAGAGATTTAGGAGTAATGATAAGTAGGAACCTTAAGCCAAGTAAACAATGTGTTTTTGCTCGTAACAAGGCTAATAAAGTACTTGGGTTCATACAAAGGAGTGTTAGTTACAAGACTAGCGAGGTCATCCTAAAACTGTATCTTGCGCTTGTGAGACCACACCTGGATTACGCAGTTCAGTTCTGGTCACCGTATTACAGAATGGATATAGAATCCTTGGAAAGAATTCAGAGGAGAATGACAAGACTAATCCCGGGCATTAGGAACGTTGAGTATAGAGACAGGTTAAAGCATCTTAATTTGCACTCCCTCAAGAGACGTAGAGCGAGGGGCGACCTGATAGAGGTGTATAAATGGAAGTCTGGGCTAAACAAAGGGGACATTACAAAGGTACTCAAACTATCCAACCAGGAGCGAACTCGTAACAATGGTTTTAAGTTAGACAAATTTAGATTTAGGCGCGAAATAGGTAAACACTGGTTTGGAAACAGAGTAGTGAATGAATGGAACAAGTTACCAAATATCATCATTAACTCGAATACGCTGAATAGCTTCAAACATAGGTTGGATGCTTATATGAGGAAGAAAGTTTAGGTTAGGTTCGGTTAGGTTAGGTTAGGTCAGGTTAGGTTAGGTTAGGTCAGGTTAGGTTAGGTCAGGTCAGGTCAGGTTAGGTCAGGTCAGGTCAGGTCAGTACATGGATGATGGATACCACCGTCTCCTCGGCCACACGTCAGCACAGACTGACCTGTGTCTGTTTCCTTTATTGAAATTATCTTTTACTTCAACATATTGGTAATGTTGGGAGTGTTGCAAATATTTAGTTATGGAGAACACAGGTGTCAGTACAGTCAAGGAGCCGACAGGTCTAAAAAGATATGATCGTCAGCTGTGGAGTTAAACAAATATTGTAGTTTGTTCACTTCTTCCAAATACCGGCGAAAGTGTTACGAAATTCTAATTGGGGACAAAATGAAACTTTTGTAATGGATGAAATCGTAAATTTATTTGTACATTTGCAAGAATTTTCAATTTTGGGCTGGAATTTTGTCATGTTGGGCCACCCACAAGGTAGTTCAGGCAGAGAAAGGGAACTACTTTATACCTTGTTATTTGTTATTATTATTATTTCATTACTGTTATTTGTATTATTATGATAACTATTATTATTATTATTATTAATAAAGAATAAAAAACACCAGCAGCAGTCACAGGTGGTGCCGTGTGGGCGACAGTCGACGTTCACTGGGCCAGCGCGCGTAAGGAACGTAGAGTGCCACCCAACCATTGCCACAGTGCCAGGCGGTCAGAGGGCGGCACCACACTCAGCCGTGCACTGCTATGCTACACAAAAGCGTCGCCTCTTTTGTCCACGGTGCAAAAAAATACCACCATTGTTGAGGCAGGCAGCTCGACGCCCTCCCCACGCCATTCAAAATATTCATGGCCATTTAATTGAATTAATTGAAATACAAATTAGGTGCATACTGAGGCCTGAGGCGAGTTGTATACACGGGGTGAGTGAGGGGCTCTCTTTAATGTGCTTTTCTGGGAGGAAGGTGACTGGTGGTGACGAGTGCCTTGTCTCTTAGTGATCTGGAAGCGTCTGTCTGTCTGCCTTGTGTCTGTCTGTCTGTCTGTCTTGTGTCTGTCTGTCTGTCTTGTGTCTGTCTGTCTGCTTCTCTTTCATCTATAAACCTAATTTAAACTAGCCTAAACTAACCCAACTTTACGTAACCTAACTTATATCTAAAACTAACCTAAACCTACCTTAACTAACCTAACCTAACGCCATTTATAACATTAACCTCGTACAGTACTACACATTAACTCTCTCAATACGAGTTAAGGTGGAAAAAATTATCTGTGTTTTAAAACTTACGAGAATTTGATCTTAATTCCCAAAAACACACATATAAGTTAATTTTTTCTCGTTAAGTTAGTAATTATAAGAATGTATCCAGTTAAGGTCGAGTCTCAGGGCAATTTGGGTGCCATTGTAACTATAAGTTATTTGTAAAGGATATTGAATAATTTTTTGTATCTTACGAGGAAAAATTTCACGTAAGAACCTTTGAAAAAAAATTACCTCAGAATCTATGTGAATTCTTGACGTGTTTTGGATCACCTGAACATAAAGCACCCCAACACTACCTACTAGAGTTAAGTTAGGCTTGGTTAGGTTAGGTTAAGCTTGGTTAGCGTTAAGCTGGTTAATTTTTAGGTGAAATAAGCTGGGATGCCTAATATTCAGGTGGTCCCTTGTATTCTTCAAGCTTCCCATTAAGAAAATATTTATTATGCAGACCTCTATGATTCGTAGCATAACAAGGGAGGCAATATAAGGCTCGTAAAGTAACAAGAACTGCAGAATAAGGCTCGTAACGTAACAAGAACTGCAGAATAAGGCTCGTAACGTAACAAGAACTGCAGAATAAGGCTCGTAACGTAACAAGAACTGCAGAATAAGGCTCGTAACGTAACAAGAACTGCAGAATAAGGCTCGTAACGTAACAAGAACTGCAGAATAAGGCTCGTAACGTAACAAGAACTGTAGAATACGGCTCGTAACGTAACAAGAACTGCAGAATAAGGCTCGTAACGTAACAAGAACTGTAGAATACGGCTCGTAACGTAACAAGAACTGCAGAATAAGGCTCGTAACGTAACAAGAACTGCAGAATAAGGCTTGTAACGTAACAAGAACTGCAGAATAAGACTCGTAACGTAACAAAAACTGCAGAATAAGGCTCGTAACGTAACAAGAACTGCAGAATAAGGCTCGTAAAGTAACAAGAACTGTAGAATAAGGCTCGTAACGTAACAAGAACTGCAGAATAAGGCTCGTAACGTAACAAGAACTGCAGAATAAGGCTCGTAACGTAACAAGAACTGCAGAATAAGGCTCGCAACGTAACAAGAACTGCAGAATAAGGCTCGTAACGTAACAAGAACTGCAGAATAAGGCTCGTAACGTAACAAGAACTGCAGAACAAGGCTTGTAACGTAACAAGAACTGCAGAATAAGGCTCGTAACGTAAAAAGAACTGTACAAGAAGGCTCGTAAAGTAACAAGAACTGCAGAATAAGGCTCGTAACGTAACAAGAACTGCAGAATAAGGCTCGTAACGTAACAATAACTGCAGAATAAGGCTCGTAACGTAACAAGAACTGTAGAATACGGCTCGTAACGTAACAAGAACTGCAGAATAAGGCTCGTAACGTAACAAGAACTGTAGAATAAGGCTCGTAACGTAACAAGAACTGCAGAATAAGGCTCGTAACGTAACAAGGACTGTAGAATAAGGCTTGTAACGTAACAAGAACTGTAGAATAAGGCTCGTAACGTAACAAGAACTGCAGAATAAGGCTCGTAACGTAACAAGGACTGTAGAATAAGGCTTGTAACGTAACAAGAACTGCAGAATAAGGCTCGTAACGTAACAAGAACTGCAGAATAAGGCTCGTAACGTAACAAGAACTGTAGAATACGGCTCGTAACGTAACAAGAACTGCAGAATACGGCTCGTAACGTAACAAGAACTGTAGAATACGGCTCGTAAAGTAACAAGAACTGCAGAATAAGGCTCGTAAAGTAACAAGAACTGCAGAATAAGGCTCGTAAAGTAACAAGAACTGCAGAATAAGGCTCGTAACGTAACAAGAACTGCAGAATAAGGCTCGTAACGTAAAAAGAACTGTACAAGAAGGCTCGTAAAGTAACAAGAACTGCAGAAGAAGGCTCGTAAAGTAACAAGAACTGCAGAATAAGGCTCGTAACGTAACAAGAACTGCAGAATAAGGCTCGTAACGTAACAAGAACTGCAGAATAAGGCTCGTAAAGTAACAAGAACTGCAGAATAAGGCTCGTAACGTAACAAGAACTGCAGAATAAGGCTCGTAACGTAACAAGAACTGCAGAATAAGGCTTGTAACGTAACAAGAACTGCAGAATAAGGCTCGTAACGTAACAAGAACTGCAGAATAAGGCTCGTAACGTAACAAGAACTGTACAAGAAGGCTCGTAACGTAACAAGAACTGCAGAATAAGGCTCGTAACGTAACAAGAGCTAGAGTGGGCAGCCTTCCCTATTAGGCAGTCTCCTCGTCAACCAACAGGCCGCGGTCATGAAGCGGCTACAGGGGTAAAGAAATAATGATGTCTCGACTTACACATCCGGATTCCCTAACTCAGCACAAACTAGACCCATACTTTATTTATTTTTCCTTTCCTACGTTATTCATTTACACGGTGAATAATACAACGAAAGTATAATACTCAATATAAGTTATAACAGAATAATCATCATCCTGGTGTATTAATTATAATTCCCTCTTTGGTATTATTTATACGGTGTATAATACAACTGAGTTATGATACATATTACCACACGATGTAATTATTCATATCTAGTAAATTTAAATAAAAAAACTCGCAAAAAAAAAATTAGGTCAACCGTTAATCCTCTTACTGTGTATTAAAAGACAATTCGGTGCCCACAATATGGAAACACCGCTGCTCGTTACCTACTGCCATAAAAAGCAATTAACATGGAGTTACCTTTTGCTATTTTACCTCGTTATTCTTGCAGCGTCGCGGGAAAAAGATTGATGGTAAGAATTAGTCTCATAAATCCGAATTAGTCAGGAATACAAAAGATTTAATCCATCTAATGCGTGGAGGTGGTTGCTATATCCGGGTCAAGTAAATTGAATAAATAAAATAAATTCGTTTATACTATTAAAGAAAAAATATATAATCTGGTTAGTAAAAATTGTAGGTTTAATAATAATTCAGAAAAAATGTACACAGAATTAAAGAAGGTATTTGGTATCAACTGCTTTGCCGCGTGTTACGAGTTAGGGATTTAGAATATAGTTAAAAGTCTACCCAGATCCCAACAGGCAACAACAATAAAAAAACAAAGACAATCTGACTATAAAAGGGTAGACAAAGGATGCGAGTTTATGTTGTGTATAATAAAGTACCATAAATTCCTTAACAAAATATTCAGCTTTCTATAATTGACCCTTAACCATACTTAACCTAAACATTAACAGTATATACATATTTATACAACATACAATAATTTGAAGCAAGTGGACGTGGGGAGGCAATATAAGATTACAAATACTTAAGTGCGGAGCTGAGATGGCTGACGAGTAAGGCTGAGTATTGTAGAAGACGGTAGGTAGTCACTGTGCCGTAGGTTTCCAGGATAGGTGGTCCTGTGGTCACTTCCCAGAGTGAACTGAACTCTCATCGAACTGGAGCTGATGAAGAAGACTTTGAGGAGGTGACGCAACAATCAGGAAATGGAGAAGGGAAACCCCGGAGTGGTAACTAAGAGTAGTCATACGCGGGTCTCGTCCCTAGATGGCGTTGCTCGTGGTGCTGGGTAGGTAGATGAGGACAATAGATGGCGTGGTTCGTAGTGCTGGGTAGGTAGATCATGACAATTGGTGGAGGGGTTCGTAACACACGTCAGGTGAGATATCAGTTTTTCTCCGTCAGTGAGTGAGTGCACGAGTCAGTAAGTGAGCGAACGACTTTTAGGTATAAAATAGACCACCATTATATCATTCCTTTAGCAAAAACAAAATTAAACGTTCCTTTAGCAAATAACCTAACCTAACCAGAACGTAGGCAAACACGATCCGTTCCTTTAGTAAACAGACACCAGAAACACTCACGTAAATGAGGGAACGTAAATCACAACATAAATCAGATGGGCACCAGAATAATGAGCCGTTCCTTTAGCAATAACTTCGACTCAGATGAACGGAAGTAAACATTGACATGGGCCGTTCCTTTAGCAAATAAATGGATCATAGAAGGGAATAAATAGAGCCGTTCCTTCACTAAAATAACTAACATCAGAGGAACGTAGATCAAATGAGCCGTTCTTTTAGCAATAACTTGGAATTAGATGAACGTAGGTAAAGACTTGGATAAGAGGCCGTTCCTGAAGGTATGGGGAGGGAGGAACGTGCTCGAGGTCGTTCCTGAAGGTATGAGGAGGGAGGAACGTACTCGGGACCGTTCCTGAAGGTATGAGGAGGGAGGAACGTACTCGGGACCGTTCCTGAAGGTATGAGGAGGGAGGAACGTACTCGGGACCGTTCCTGAAGGTATGAGGAGGGAGGAACGTACTCGAGGTCGTTCCTGAAGGTATGAGGAGGGAGGAACGTACTCGGGACCGTTCCTGAAGGTATGAGGAGGGAGGAACGTACTCGGGACCGTTCCTGAAGGTATGAGGAGGGAGGAACGTACTCGGGACCGTTCCTGAAGGTATGAGGAGGGAGGAACGTACTCGGGACCGTTCCTGAAGGTATGAGGAGGGAGGAACGTACTCGGGACCGTTCCTGAAGGTATGAGGAGGGAGGAACGTGCTCGAGGTCGTTCCTGAAGGTATGAGGAGGGAGGAACGTACTCGGGACCGTTCCTGAAGGTATGAGGAGGGAGGAACGTACTCGGGACCGTTCCTGAAGGTATGAGGAGGGAGGAACGTACTCGGGACCGTTCCTGAAGAAAATTAAGATAATTAGTCAGTTCACCTTTTTTACACCTGATTGTTTTGGCTCCAGTAATGGCCGAAGGTCAATTGGTCCACACACACACACACACACACACACACACACACACACACACACACACACACACACACGCGAAAAAAACCTCATCCCGAAACCAACCCGTCCTCTCTCTCTCTCTCTCTCTCCCTCTCTCTCTCTCTCAGTACCATAATGTCACAGTGCCACAGTGCCATAGTGCTCCATCATCACCATAACCGTCTACAACCAGCCACCCCTATTGGTCAACACAAGAGTCAACCAGCCACCCCTATTGGTCAACAGGAAGGTCAACCAGCCACCCCTATTGGTCAACACAAGAGTCAACCAATCAGCTCGCTCCCTGCAGTCATGAGAGTGATAACACAGGCGTCATTAAAAGGTGTTTGTGTATTGGCTATCAGGGTGAGGGAGAGGGCTTGAACCTTTGTTTGTGCGTGTGTGTGTGTGTGTGTGTGTATGTGCGTGCGTATATGTGCGTGTGCGTGTGTATAATCCCCTTCAGGTTAGGATCAGACTCCACCATTCGCCCTCGGGAAACTAAACAATGAGTTAAAAGGGGATCCGATTCGACTTTCCCTTATCGTTTATTGTTTCCATGGGTACAGAGCCTCTATAAAGGCCATTAATGACGTGTGGTGCAGTGTGGAGTGATTAGCCTCTGATATAATAGATAACTGACGGATGTGGGGGGGGGGGAGTGTGGGAACGAGTGGGAATGAGTGGTGGGAATGAGTGTGGGAACGAGTGGGAATGAGTGGTGGGAACGAGTGGGAATGAGTGGTGGGAACGAGTGGGAATGAGTGTGGGAACGAGTGGGAATGAGTGTGGGAATGAGTGGTGGGAACGAGTGGGAATGAGTGGTGGGAACGAGTGGGAATGAGTGTGGGAACGAGTGGGAATGAAACAAACGACACAGGAATGACGTTACTCAGTTAAGCTTGGTTTGAATTATTTGTGTTTTGCTTAGAAACTTTTTCGTGTTAATTAACTAAACCTACTAAAAGATGAATGATATAATACGAAATGAAATGAAGCTGTTTACTTAGTCATTAAAAACAAATCTTGTGCAATATGAACCACGCAGATACGACTCGACTATTCCTAAGAGCTGAAACTATCCTTAAAGGCATCCCAAGGCCCTCGGGATGGGTAGGGGTGGGTAGGAGATGGGTAGGGGGAGGGAACGGGGTGGGTAGGGGGAGGGTACGGGGGTGGGTAGGGGATGGGTACTGGGGTAGTGTGATAAGTGGCCATGGTGCATTGGCTTCAGTTAGAGTACAACAAGAGGCCCTGGGCAGTATCGTGTGTTCGACTTTAAGTGATCGTCCACTAAAATTCTTTTCGCATGGTGTGAGAGAGAGAGAGAGAGAGAGAGAGAGAGAGAGAGATAATAATGCATAGAGGCCCGGAACCAGGACCTACAAGTTGCAGCATCTGTACAGTACATCCCCAAAACACACCTGGTGACGTGTTCAGGTGGATGACACACACACACACACACACACACACAGCCTGGTCGTCTTCTCTCAACTCCACCCAACAACGACAGCTAGAGAAGATACAGAAAAGGGCCTGCAGAATCATGCTCGGGGCAGAATACTCCGGCAACATCAACGCTCTCTCCACCCTGGAAATGCCACCCCTCAGTGACCTCCACCACCACGCACTAGCAGGGTTTGGCAGTGGACTACTGCACCACCCTCGTCATCGCCACCTCCTGCCACCTGCAGCCCCCCACCCAACTCGCGCAGTCCGCCACTACAACAAAATTCAGCCCATAAGAGCCCGCACTGATAGATATAAGAACAGCACCATCCCATCTATTGTTAAAATAACAAACAACTCCTGATTCATGTACTGAACAACCCTGTAAATGTATTCAACGCATATCATTACAGTATGTCTAAATCACGTGTAAGCTTGTATATTTTCAGGCACCAGCTGCAACTCTATTAATAAACCGTTTATTATTATTTTTATTATTATTATTATTATTATTATTATTATTATTACACACACACACACACACCTGCCAACGTGTACAGGTGAGCGGCTTATCATTTATAAACATAACAGCATTACCACATAAATAACACGTAATTGCCACGGTAATTAATATACATATCTCTGTTATTGGTGAGTGTAGTGAAAATAATAACACTAATGTAATAGAACATTATATACAAAACAACAAGAAGTAATTATACTATTGTTATTAAACGCCCTTCAGTACGTATTAACTTTGTATATGTCATGTTATTCACACGTCAACAATATATATCTATTTTTAATGTTTATTTAAATTATTTCTAGGTGGAATAGTCTTAATTACATTTTATAGGTGTAATGGTGTAAAGGTATGCTAATTACATTGAATTATGACATAAACACAGGTTATTATGTTATGTAGTAATAATTGTACTTGGTGTGTGTGAGGAAGCTCTGTTATATTATAATGATATATCTTATAGTGTACAAAGTCGTGTGTTAAATAATAATAATAATAATAATAATAATAATAATAATAATGTAATAATAATAATGTAATAATAATAATAATAATAATAATAATAATAATAATAACTGGGGAACACACTGGCTGGTTACCACACCATCCAACACAAGTTAGAATCACCATTTATAAACTCGTATGAGACCGAGCACTGCCCCCTGATACCAGCTGTCCCTTGAGCACTGCCCCAGATACCAGCTGCCCCTTGAGCACTGCCCCAGATACTAGCCCTGAATACAAGCTCCCTATAGGATGTAAGGGTAGCGTGTGTGTGTGTGCGTGTCATCTGAACTCTTTGCTACTCATTTTGTATAGTAATAATTATCAGTTTGTATTATAAACTATATTTTAAGTCTTGGTTATGTTTCATTTTATTTCTATTATTTCATTTATATATTATCGTTTCGTTTATGTTCCCATGTCATATATATTCATTTTGTTTATACATTTTCATTTAATTTATAGCCGCATTTTATATATATTTTACATATTCCTGAATTTGTACACGTAGGAGTGTATTATTAACATTATATAGAGTTCATACTTTATACTGATTAGGTTACTTTACATTTTATTACTATTTTATGTATGATGTGTATTAATGGGAGCGAGGAAGGGAGGTTTAATGTGTGTACTGTATTTTGATGCGTTGGTTTTATTAATACAGCTCTTGTTGTATTTTATACGTGATACTGTAGAATTTGTTGTATTTTGTACGTGTTAATGTATAAAGAACATAAAACATAAGAATGGTGGAAACTGCAGTGGGCCTATTGGTCCATACTGGGCAGTCCCGTTTACACCCAACCCCTATTGCAGATATATCCATCCAACCTATGTTTGAAGCTATCCAGCGTATTCTAGTTAATGATGATATTTGGTAAACTGTTCCACTCGTCCACTACTCTATTTCCATACCAATGTTTACCTATTTCTCACCTAAATCTAAATTCGTCTAATTTAAAACCATTGTTACGAGTTCGCTCCTGGTTGGATAGTTTGAGTACCTTTGTAATGTCCCCTTTGTTTAGCCCTGACTTCCATTTATACACCTCTATCATATCGCCCCTCGCTCTACGTCTCTCAAGGGAGTGCAAATTAAGATGCTTTAACCTGTCTCTGTACTCAAGGTTCCTAATGCCCGGGATTAGCCTTGTCATTCTCCTCCGTATGCTTTCTAGTAATTCTATATCCATTCTGTAGTACGGTGACCAGAACTAAACTGCGTAATCCAAGTGAGGTCTCACAAGCACAGGATATAGTTTTAGGATGACCTCGCTAGTCTTGTAACTAACACTCCTTTGTATGAACCCAAGTACTTTATTAGTCTTGTTACGAGCAAATACACATTGTTGTCTTGGTTTAAGATGCCTACTTTTCATTACTCCTAAATCTTTCTCACAGTCGGATTTCTCTGTAACAACGTTGTTCATCTGATATCTGGTTTCTCTGTTTACATCTCCTAGACTAAGTAGTTTACATTTGTCCACATTAAATTTCATCTGCCATTTTTCAGACTTGTAGTTTTGTGGAGTCCTCGTCAGATTTAATTACTCGCTCTATTTTAGTGTCGTTGGCAAATTTACTTACGTTGCTGTCTACTCCGGTATCTATGTCGTTTTTGTATATAATAAATAATAATGGTCCAAGTACTGAGCCTTGGGGTACTCCACTAGTGACGTTACTCCAATTAGATTTAGATAATATATAAAGGAAAACTAAAATTAAGGTAGGGTAGGTCAGCTTTAGGGTGATGACAGCCCTAGAAGGAAAATAAACCATATTTAGTGAAGATGTTAACTATCTTACTCACATTAGATCAAATTCTACTATATCCACAAACAAAATTGAGTCAAAATCTAATTCTATTTATTTAAGTTATCGTGTTGACATTATTCTTGGAAGGAGGAACAAAGTGACAGACAAACAGACTGATGACTTTCACCGCTCCTCTCCCAGCCACCGACTCTACCGTGACAGAGAGAGAGAGAGAGAGAGAGAGAGAGAGAGAGAGAGAGAGAGAGAGAGAGAGAGAGAGAGAGAGAGAGAGACATTTCGTAAATAGAACTTAAAACTTTAGTCGTTAGTAAGATTTATTTTCATCATATAAGATCATTAAGGAGACATCACTAAATTTAATTACGAAATATTCCTCCCCTCTTACAGCCAATCCCAGGGCAGGGGTGCAGAGCCGGATTCAGGAGTGGGCAAAGTGGGCAGCTGCCCAGGGGCCTCCACAATCTGGGAGCCTCCACAAATTACAATATTTTATTTATTTGTTTATTCATTTGGATTATTTTTATTTTCATTCGTTAAAATTCATGTTTATCTATTCCATCACGTAAAACTATGTTCAGCAAGAAGCGTGATAGAAATTAGGCTAGCTACTCCTTGAAATTCATGAATACCTGGTTTTCCTATGAACCGTATATTTTTAATATTTTTAATATAACTGCATATGGCTTCAAAATTCTCCAAAGAAGTGTTCAAATTTCAAAATTTTCCCGGGGGGCTTACCGCGCCCCCCTGAACTCCCAGATGTTTAGGCTCGCTTCACTCGCCACCCCACCCTCTTGGGTAGTTATAATGAGGGGGGCCTCCACAAAGAGGCTGCCCATGGGCCTCCACAGGTCTAAATCCGGCACTGCAGGGGTGATGACTCCACTTTAGATCATGCCCCGCCTACCTGAGTCACGAGTTATCATTGGTCAGACAGGGTGACCCCTCCTTACCCCTATAGACTGTCATTGGTCAACACTTTTGGTCGTTGTGCTGAGTGTATATACAGTATATCCTGGACCTTGATGTATTACTTGATACTTGACAATGTAACATAAGGCAAGAGACTTTGTGTTGTTGCATCACTGGAAAGAATTACACTACCGAACTAACCTCCCGAGTCCGCTTTCTACACTACCATGATCCTCGGCCAACTTTTAGGCAACTCTACCTGAACAGTACGAAGAATTGCTCAACAGGTTACGAACACAAATACGAAACTGATAAATGATGAATTAGAAGTCTTAAAACACACACACACACACACACACACACACACACACACACACAACAAACTAAATTGGAAACCACACGTCAATGAAGTTGTCAAATCCTCCAGTTTCCGTCTCCACCTCCTCCGCCGACTCAAGTCCCTCGGAGTTCCTGCACACGAGCTCCTCAGTGTTTACACAACATTCATACTTCCCAAGCTCACCTATGCCTCCCCCACCTGGTCTTCCTCCCTAAATGCCACACAACGTAAACACCTAGAAAAAGTGCAAAAGAGGGCATGCAAGATTATTCTCTCCCCCTCCTACTCCACATATCAAGAAGCGCTCAACACACTGACCCTTTCGACTCTCACTGACCATCACCACGACCTCATCTGCAAATTTGGTAAGAAGCTTCTACACCATCCCCGACACCGGCTCCTACTACCACCTGAGATCCCTTGTCCGAGAATTGCTGTGCGACACCACAACCGCATCCAGCCCATACGTGCACGAACTGATCGCTATAAGAACAGCCCAGTCCCAACCATTGTAAAAATTATCAATAACTTGTAATACTGTAACACTGTCACTATGTTGAAATGAACTGTAGTTTGAGCTTTTCCCCATCTAAGTTATTATATGTCTTATTTGTGTCACTTATGTTACTTGTATATTATTTGTAATTCGTAACCCATTCCCCAAATATGTAACTGTATATTTTCAGCCTTCTGGCTGCCAAGCTCTTTCAATAAACCGTTAATTATTATTATTATTATTATTATTACACACACACACACACACACACTTCACCGAGCTGTGACGACGATCATATCGGGGCGTTTCCGTAAGACACATGTAAGCTCTCCCCCACCCCCCCTTCAACTCCTCCCTCGGTATCTACCAACAAACTCTCACCAAGAAAACTGTACAATGATTGGTGACAATTTTAATTAACTACTGAATGGTGACCAAACAAACAGTAGAGACACTGTGTTATGGCGGGCAGTGGTTACCGTGTTACCTTTTCCGACACAACTACTGCAGGAGGAGCTACTGTGACAACCACGTGTCTTCCTCCACCAGACAGTGATACTGGGCTCCTCACCTTACACACAACCACCGTCTCCTTTAAATACCAAAAGTGTTTCTTAAACAACTCACTCACCAATAAAGCTGTATCTAATGTGTTACTTTGGTCCATTGAATATTTTCACCCACACAAACATACATACACACACACAAATACAATTACACAAAGACACATACACACACACACACACGCGCATAATAATAATAATAATAATGGTTGCCCCTCGTGTAAGAGGATGGCCGGCCCAAGGGCCATCTAGGCGTGAATTTGTTTAAGGCGTAGAAGCTGTCGCCAACACAATAACCACACCCTAAGTTAACGAGCTGCATGACTCAGTGTTTAAGGTGTAGAAGCTGTCACCAACACAACAACCACACCCTAAGTTAACGGGCTGCATGACCCAGTGTTTAAGGTGTAGAAGCTGTAGCCAACACAACAACCACACCCTGAGTTAATGAGCTGCATGACCCAGTGTTTAAGGTGTACCGTAGAAGCTGACGCCAACACAACAACCACACGCTGAGTTAACGAGCTGCATGAACCAGTGTCAAGGAACAGTCCGAGAAGACCGGACAACTCGCCAACTGCACTGGCTAACCATTACCCCGGAACACGATCCACAAATCGATTAACATCCAGGTCCCCAATTACTGCTGGGTAGACAGAGGCAAATGCCGTAAAGATACTTACCCATAGTTTCACCCTGCCCAGGGGATTGAACCCGGGTCCACTCACTTGCAAGACGAGCATGCTGACCATTACACCACAGGTCACCACACACACACAGCACCAAACTCTCTATTAACACTGTACACTAAGCCTTCGGGTACACAAGGAGGCACCGTGGCCAGCATTACACCCCACTTGCCTAACTGTATCATGTTAGGTAACCAATCACAGCTGGGTGGACTGCAGTTGCTCAGGGCACGAACCATCAACCCTGAGGACAAGATGAGGGCGCTGTGTCCACTCGGCCGCCGCACACACACACCATTCACTGTGAGTAATGGACACAACACACACACATACAGCACAAAACGGTAAGCAGATAACGCAGTATACAGTGTGACAGTTCAGTTAAGATGACACACAAAAGGTTAGTATAAAACACATGAAGTATAATCAAGAGAGCATCACAGGTGGTTGGTCTCTCTCTCTCTCTGTCTCTCTCTCTCTCTCTCTCTCTCTCGCTTAAGCCACACCGTCAGATTAGCAGGTCAGCTTAAGGTCAGTGCCCCATTATAAATAAAATCCTATGTTAAGAGCTTCGATATGAAACAGGCAGCAGGTAAGTTTAGCTTCCCTCACCTCTACTGCTCCTTAAATCACGCCTCACAACACGCACTTCCCTACACACCCTCACAACACACTCTCCCACACACACACACCCTCACAACACACTCTCCCACACACACACACCCTCACAACACACTCTCCCACACACACACCCTCACAACACACTCACCCCTACACACACCCTCACAACACACTCACCCCTACACACACCCTCACAACACACACTCCCCTACACACCCTCACAACACACTCCCCTACACACCCTCACAACACACTCACCCCTACACACACCCTCACAACACACTCCCCTACACACCCTCACAACACACTCACCCCTACACACCCTCACAACACACTCTCCCCTACACACACCCTCACAGCACACTTTCCCCTACACACACCCTCACAACACACTCACCTACACACCCTCACAACACACTCTCCCACACACACACCCTCACAACACACTCACCCCTACACACACCCTCACAACACACTCACCTACACACCCTCACAACACACTCACCCCTACACACCCTCACAACACACTCACCCACACACACCCTCACAACACATTCACCTACACACACCCTCACAACACACTCACCTACACACACCCTCACAACACACTCACCTACACACCCTCACAACACACTCTCCCACACACACACCCTCACAACACACTCACCCCTACACACACCCTCACAACACACTCACCTACACACCCTCACAACACACTCACCCCTACACACCCTCACAACACACTCACCCACACACACCCTCACAACACATTCACCTACACACACCCTCACAACACACTCACCTACACACACCCTCACAACACACTCACCTACACACCCTCACAACACACTCTCCCACACACACACCCTCACAACACACTCACCCCTACACACACCCTCACAACACACTCACCTACACACCCTCACAACACACTCACCCCTACACACCCTCACAACACACTCACCCACACACACCCTCACAACACACTCACCCACACAC
>CAUDMG010003049.1:2020000-2247500 GCA_958450375.1 Homarus gammarus | reverse complement strand
GAACAACCCTCAGTCTCGGACCAAACCTGATACCTTCCGCAAGAAGAAAGCGGCTGCCCAGCGGAACTTCGCATTCTGAAGAATGACTGGCTTAAAAATAAAGCATGTGAAATACAAAAAATTGCAGATCAGCACAAGATGCGCGAATTTTTCAATTCCATTAAAGCATTTTATGGGCCAACCACTCGTGCCGCAGCCCCCCTCCGCTCATCTGACGGCAACTTCACAATTAAAGACGATGAAGGCCTCCTTCAGCGCTAGAAAGAGCACTACCACTCATTGCTCAACCGAAACACCGATGTGGATGTCCTGACTACCCAGCAGGTCTCTCAGCATCCAGAGCTGACCCACCTCAGCCATCCTCCATCCCTGGATGAGGTAGCTACTGCCATCAAACAGATGAAAAATAACAAAGCCTCAGGGCCTGATGGAATCCCAGCCGAGGTGTATAAAGCAGGAGGACCTCTGCTTACCAGCCGTCTCCACTCTCTCCTGGAGAATATATGGGGAAAGGAGGAAATCTCCCAAGCTCTTAAAGACGCTTCCATCGTCAATACTTATAAGCACAAGGGGGACCGGTCAGACTGTGGCAACTACCGTGGGATCTCGCTGCTTTCCGTAGCTGGCAAGATTATCGCCCGAGTCCTCCTAAACAGACTTTTTCCTGAGGCGGAAAACTTCCTCCCAGAATCTCAATGTGGCTTTAGACCATCACGTGGCACCACTGACATGATCTTTGCTGCCTGCCAGATACAGAAAAAGTGCAGAGAACAGCGTCGTGACCTGTACATGGCTTTCATCGACCTAACCAAGGCCTTCGACTCGGTCAACAGGGAAGCCCTCTGGTGGACCCTCAGCCGTTTTGGCTGCCCACCAAAATTCATCGCCATTGTGAGGCAACTCCACGATGGCACGAACGGCAGTGTCCTGCACAAAGGCACCCGTCAGAGTTCTTCCCCATCCAAACAGGGGTTAAACAAGGGTGTGTACTGGCACCATCTCTCTTTCCCATTTTCTTGGCTGCCTTCCTTACTCGTGCCAGTGCCAATTTAGCCGGCGGGGTGGACATCGAGTACCGGGAGAAGGGTCTTTTCAACAAAAGATCGACTCCAGGCAAGAACAAAGGTGTCGGTAGCTTCAATTACTGAACTTCAGTATGCAGACGACCTCAACCTTGTTGCTCATACTGAACACGACCTACAGGAGATCATGAACACCTACACAGATGCGTATGCACACTTCGGCCTTGAGGTGAATGTAAGTAAAACTCAAATTTTCTTTCAACCTGCCCCTGGTTCAAACACACCTCCACCATCCATCCAGCTAAACGGTACTACCCTCTCTAATGTTACCCACTTTTGGTATATCTGTTCCCACCTGTCCACCACCGCAGACATTGATGAAGAGATTCAGCATCGGATCAGATGTGCAACTCAAGCCTTTGGCAGGCTCTGAAACTGTCTTTAGCTGTAGGAAGCTGAAATTATCGACAAAGCTGCACGTATATCGAGCAGTGGTCCTCCCCACCCTGGTATATGACAGTGAGGTATGGGTCACATACAGGAGGCACCTCAAAGTAATTGAAAACTTTCACCAACGTAGTCTACGTTCCATCCTCCGAGTTTGCTGGGAAGACAAGAGAACAAATGCCAGTATTCTCGCTGACACCAACTGTAGGAGCATCGAGGCTACCATTATCCATGAACAACTACGCTGGACTGGCCATGTTACCCTCATGGACGACAGTAGACTGCCAAAGCAGCTACTTTACAGTCACCTAACGAATAGTAAACGTAACGCTGGCGGGCAACTGAAAAGGTTTAAGGATAGTCTTGAGACAAACCTGAAAAAGTGCCAAATCGACTCCCTCACCTGGGAGACGATTACTCCGCATCGTAACGCTTGGAGGAGCACCACACGAGAAGGTGTCAATACTTTCGAGTTAGTCCGACTGCAAATCGAGGCAGACAAGCGCCAACGCTGGAAAGACGCTGCCGCCGCCCCGCCCACACTAGATGCAGCCCCCCACAAGTGCAACGAATGTGGACGACCCTGCCAGTCCCGTATCGGCCTCTCTAGTCACCTCAAAACTCACCAAAGAAGGTGACATCTTTAATAACTCATATCATTGTATCATAGCTGGATGATCGTCATACTCGATTCCTAGTGACAGCAAAGTAGTAGTCGTAGTATATATAGAGTATATGTGATGGCGACCTGTGGTGTAATGATCAGCATGCTCGCCTCACAAGCGAGGCCCAGGTTGTTAATTAATGGGGCACAGGTAAGATTATGACGCTGCTCTTAAGTAAATTTACACATTTTTAGAGCTTCAAATTTTTATAGTTATCAAAATATTATTATTATTATTATTATTGTTGGTGTTATTGTTATGATGGTGATGATGATGATAGTGATGATGGTGATGATGATAATGGTGATGATGATGGTGATGATGATGATGATAGTGATGATGGTGATGATGATGATAATTATGACAGTGATGATGATGATGGTGATGATGATCATGATAGTGGTGATGATGATGATGATGGTGATGGTGATGACGATGATGATGATGATGATGATGCTTCCATTCCCCGTTTATTTTCTTAATTTCTGACCCTCTATTTTCCTACGCTACACTATTCAAATTATTTAATCACTTACTCTCAAGAAACTGCTTTGTGTGCACAGTAAAAGAGATGAAAATATAAATAATAAAAACAAAGGAGAAACACCAAATGAAAGGAAGTATTGAAGAATGGAAGAGAGGCAGAAATACAAAAGGGGGAGGGGTTAAAGGTAAACGAGAGAGGGGGAGAAGGGAAGGGAGGGGAAGAAATGGCAGAGGGAATGTGAGGAACAATGGGAGTGGGGGTGAGAGGTAAGGGAGATGAAGGGAGAGAGAAAGGGCAAGGAGAAGATGGGAGGATTAGGAGGGGAGGGGAAGAGGGGGAAGGAGAGGTGGAGGAAGAGGAAGATGAGGAGGAGGTGGTAGTAATGGGGGTGGTTGTGTGGTGAACGGACTCAAGAAGTGGATTGTGGCTTATTCCTGGGTAATCGTAGAGTACAAAAATCCTCATACCCAATGGTGTAATCCTTTCAATTCTGTAATCCCAAATCCACCACTGAAATCGCTAAGTACAAAATCCTTGTTCGTCAGATTTTTATTTTTATTTTTCGTTTTATTTGACTTTCTAGAGTTTTCTTTCTTTCAATCATTTTCTTTCACTCAATCATTTTCTTTCACTCAATCATTTTCGTGTTACTACCACCTGGGAAGATATTGGAAGCATAATGTGTTGTCTAATGGTAGACCCTGCTGCCATATGTGACCAAGTCCCACGTTGATGATCTGACTTTCTGCCACATTGACACACAATTGTAGGGTCTCAATTGTTTCTCTTGACAACAAAACATACATATATTTTTTCTCACTATTTTTTTTTTATTTATGGTTCTTTATTATTATTATTATTATTATTATTATTATTATTATATTTTCGCCGCCAGGCCCGATGTGTTTCATTGACCTGTGTCATGGTGGGCTGATCCCGTAAACACACACAAACACACACACACACACACACACACACCTCACAAGTTATGCTTTCGTTTTAAAAATTTAAAATGCATATGAGGACAGATGAAGGGGTCTTGAAGCGGGAGAGTGAACCCGCGGAAGATTTTAAGAATTCTTCGTCTCTCGCGGGACAGAACCCCAAGACACAACAATCGTCAAATTCTCACCCAAACTCAAAAGTGAAGTTTAACGTTTGACTGCAGGTGTAAATATGCATAAAGTTTGACGTATTTTAACGAAACCAGATTACATTCATGAAAAAGTTCCTAAATTGAACATGAATGAACATAAAAAAATACATATAAGTGAATTTCTTAAGTAAATATATTGAACTTTAATGAATCAATAAACAGTGGTCTATTTACTGAACCTTTTATGCTACGATACAGAAATGTGTTTTAAAAGGTTCTTAAGTTTATTTTGATATACTGAACATATAAGAACGTACATAATTTGAACACCTTGAACACCTGTAGACACGAGCTACATACATTCAAAAAGGTTCAAAAGTTGAACCTAACCTAACCTAACCTAACCTAACCTAACCCTAACTTAACCTATTAGTATTAGGGGCCTAGTAGAACTAAGGCCTTATTAAGACTAGGGGCCTATTAGAAGTAGAGGCCTACTAGAACTAGGGGCCTATTAAGACTATGGCCTATTATAACTAGGGGCCTATTATAACTAGGGACCTATTAGAACTAGGGGCCTATTATAACTAGGGACCTATTAGAACTAGGGGCCTATTATAACTAGGGACCTATTAGAACTAGGGGCCTATTATAACTAGGGACCTATTAGAACTAGGGGCCTATTAAGACTATGGCCTATTACAACTAGGGGCCTATTAAGACTATGGCCTATTACAACTAGGGGCCTATTATAACTAGGGACCTATTAAAACTAGGGGCCTATTAAGACTATGGCCTATTACAACTAGGGGCCAATTAGAACTAGGGGCCTACTAGAACTAGGGGGCCTATTAGGACTAGAGACCTATTAAGACAAGGGGACAATTAGGACTAGGGGCTATTGGCACTAAGGGCTATTGGCACTAGGGGCTATTGGCACTAGGGGCTATTGGCACTAAGGACTATTGGCACTAAGAACTATTGGCACTAGGGGCTGATAAAATCTTCTCTTCTAAATCTAAACTTAAACCACCGAAATATTTCTAATAAACTAAAATTTTACTAATATTTCTAAGTCAACTTCTTGGCTCTAATATTTGATTTTGTTTATGTTAGGGAGGGAGAGAGGGAGAGAGGGAGGGAGGGAGGGATGGAGGAAAACAGTATTACTCCCCGCCACCACTAGGGTCCACGGGGAAATTTTGGGGATGAATCCTCTCTTGCCAGGGAAATTCGCCAACTTTTGCAGACCCGCCAGCCAACAAAATTTCCCTGCACCGAGTTCGCTTCTTCTTCTTCTTCTTATCATTATTAATATTATCATCTGTTTTTACTTATTATTTAAAATATTATCTCCAGCATCCATTATTTATATTAGACACTGAAAGAATAAATAAAGTTTCTTGAATTAAATATTATATAATTTACCTGTAGAAAGTTAAGCCCATTTTCTATGATGGTTTCAGCTCTAACTATTGTATAATACGAACACTAACACACACAAGGCTCATGGCTATCTAGTGGTGACTGGTAACTGAACACGGATATATTCTTTCTATATAAATATACTGTATAATCTCTAAGTATAAATACCATATATCTATGTATACATATGGGATATTTTTTGGATATCTCCTTGTGTATACATATATGGTGTATTCTCTATGTATATGTATGGTATATATTTACGGTATATACGCCTACAGGTGAATCCCTACCAACACCTTGATCTGTTTTGATTGAGGTTTTGGAGGTAAAATATTTAATATTTTGAAGGCGGAACACGTCAGGTTTTGAAAGCACTTTTTCATCAGGCGGAAATAAAACTTTGGCAATTTTAAGACACAGCAGAACGCATGCGACCATAACTTTAACTCAGACCATAAAAAAAGCCGCGGCAAAACCCCCCTGAGAGAGACATTCCACCCTAGATGTTGTCAACACTAGGAGTGGGTCAGTCGATCTGCCAGCGGGGGCCATTACGGGGGAACACGGGCTTAAAGTTTGACCATTTCATCATCTTCGGGTAATTTTATTCAAGCTTTTTTTCTCTCAATTCCTATTTTATTTTTCTTTCTACTTTATTATTTATTTCATTTAATCTTATCATTAACTTATTTTTTATTCATATTAATTTTTATTGATAATTTGAAATGACGACAAAAATAGTATTTCATACATGAATTATATTTGTTATTTAAAAATACATACACATATCATACTGATTCATACTGCTTCCCGATCTGGTGTGTATGAGACCCAGCTACAGGCATACACGGCTTCTTAGTGGTCATACAAGGGTCCCGAGTGGCCATACGAATGTCTAGAGTGGCCATACACGGGTCCACAGTGGCCAAACAACCATTACAACAGTGGTATATTAGAATGACAAACACACAGAAACAAACAAACACAAAGTGAATTATAGAACAATGAGTCAGATGATTAAGCAAAGATAAAAGATTAAATATTTATATCAACAAACACAGCCACCTCTCTCTCTCTCTCTCTCTCTCTCTCTCTCTCTCTCTCTCTCTCTCGTTATAATATATTCCAATTACTTCAACAACCAGTAATAAACTTTATATAATACAAATGTCATTAGAGGTGTCAAATGCTTATCTCACCTGAAGATTAGACACTCTAATACAATCTGCAGGGGTTGGGTTAGGGTAGGTTAGCGTTAGCTTAGGTTAGCGTTAGGGTAGGTTAGGTTAGCGTTAGGTTAGCGTTAGGGTAGGTTAGGGTAGGTTAGGTTAGACCATAAAAACATAAGAAAATATGGAGTCTGCAATAGGTCGGTTGGCCTGTGCATGGCAGCTCCTGTCGAGAGTTACTACCACTCTCTATCATCCATGAATCTATCTAGCCTCCTTTTGAAACTTTCCAGCGTTCCAGCACTTACTACAAAGTTGCTAAGCTTGTTCCACTCGTCCACCACCCTATTTGTGAACCAGTTCCTTCCTATCTCCCTCCTAAACCTAAACTTATCCAACTTCAATCCGTTGCTCCGAGTCCTATCCTGCTCGGATATTATAAGAACTTTATCTATATCCCCTTTATTGATTCCTTTCACCCACTTAAATACTTCTATGATATCTCCCCGCACTCTTCGTCTTTCTAGGGAATGCAAGTTTAGTTTCTTTAACTTATCCTGATATGGAAGGTTTCTAAGTCACGGAATCATTTTCGTCATACTTCGCTGCACCGACTCCAGTGAATTGATATCCATTCTATAATTAGGGCACCAGAACTGAACCGCATAATCGAGGTACGGCCTGACTAGTGCAAGATATAGTTGCAATAAGACCTCTGCACTCTTATTACTTACACTTCTAGATATAAAACCCAATACTCTGTTTGCCTTATTTCGAACATAAACGCACTGTTTTCTAGGCCGTAGGTCCGGGCTTACAAGTACCCCTAGGTCTCTTTCACAAGTCGACTTCTCTAGGTTGATGTTGTTAAGGCTGTATACATTGACAGTATTTGTTCTTCCAATATTAAGTACGCTGCACTTGCTGGTGTTGAATTTCATTTGCCATTTTTCAGACCACCCCTGCAGTTTATTTAGATCCTCCTGTAATGCATTTGCATCCTGCCCTGAATTAATCTGCCGCCCTATTTTGGTGTCATCTGCAAACTTGATTATGTCACTGCTGATCCCGGTATCTAGATCGTTTATGTAGATTATGAACAAGAGTGGGCCTAGTACTGACCCCTGGGGAACCCCACTGGTTACACGGCCCCACTCAGCTTTAACACCATCTACGCTGACCCTCTGCGTTCTATCGGTGAGCCATGATTTTATCCAATTTAAAACTTTCCCCTCGATACCATGAGCCTTAATTTTTCTCAGAAACCTCTGATGCGGTTAGGTTAGGGTAGGTTAGGTTAGGGTAGGTTAGCGCTAGGTTTGGTTATCGTTAGGGTGGTTAATCTTCAGGTGGAACAGACAGATGAAATAAGGTGAAATAAGCCAGGGTGTCTAATCATCAAATCATCCCACAACACAGAGTTACATTACACATTCAACCTTCAGAAACAACAATTGGGTTCACCTCGACCAAGTCACAAACAGGAGAGACCCAATTATCAGGAGAGTGAGGGCGAGTGACTTCAGACGTCCACCACCAGGAAGCTCTACCTGGTGGATGGTGTAGGAAAGTTTGGTCCGTGAGTCAGGTATGTGGCGGGGAAATTTGTGTTTATTTTAAGGAAAGTTTATTATTTTGACGGGGAGATTTTGGGATGGTACGGGGGGGGGGAGATGGGGAGGGGGTAGAAGAGGAGGAAGGTAGGGGGAGGAGGGGGTAAAATGGGAAAAAGAGGGGGCGGGGAGGGGATAAAGGGGAGAAGGAGGAGTAGGAAGATAAAGAAGAACTAGAAGAGGAGGAAGAAGAGTTTGATAGAAATGTGGTGTTATTCTTGAAGGAACTAATATTGTTCAGGGAAAATTTATAGACCAGGGAGAAATGTATGATATAGGGATATTTGTTGCCTAGGGGAAAAATGGAGGTCTGGCATATGGATTTAGGGAAATTTATCTTCTTTTTTAGGGAATTTTGATGATTTGAGGAAATGAAGGCTATAGAGACGAGGGAATATTTCTTACTCTTTTTAAGGTGAGGTGAAGTGAGGTGAGGTGAGGTGTATTGATGTTTTGGTGAATAGTAAGTGATGTTTGTATTGATAATATTATATATCCTCCCTCTTCCCTCCAACCATCATCACTCTTCCTCCCCACCCCATCACCTTTCCTCCCCACCCCATCACCTTTCCTCCCCACCCCATCACCCTTCCTCCCCACCCCCATAATCCTCCCCACCCCATCACCCTTCCTCCCCACCCCATAATCCTCCCCACCCCATCACCCTTCCTCCCCACCCCATAATCCTCCCCACCCCATCACCCTTCCTCCCCACCCCATAATCCTCCCCACCCCATAATCCTCCCCACCCCATCACCCTTCCTCCCCACCCCATCACCTTTCCTCCCCACCCCATCACCCTTCCTCCCCACCCCATCACCCTTCCTCCCCACCCCATCACCCTTCCTCCCCCCCACCCCATAATCCTCCCCACCCCATCACCCTTCCTCCCCACCCCATCACCCTTCCTCCCCACCCCATCATGCTTCCTCCCCACCCCATCACCCTTCCTCCCCACCCCCATAATCCTCCCCACCCCATCACCCTTCCTCCCCACCCCATCACCCTTCCTCCCCACCCCCATAATCCTCCCCACCCCATCACCCTTCCTCCCCACCCCATCACCCTTCCTCCCCACCCCATCATGCTTCCTCCCCACCCCATCACCCTTCCTCCCCACCCCATAATCCTCCCCACCCCATAATCCTCCCCACCCCATCACCTTCCCTCCCCACCCCCATAATCCTCCCCACCCCATCACCCTTCCTCCCCACCCCATCATCCTCCCCACCCCATACTCCTCCCACCCCATAATCCTCCCCACCCCATCACCCTTCCTCCCCACCCCATAACCTCCCCACCCCATCACCCTTCCTCCCCACCCCATATCCTCCCCACCCCATAATCCTCCCCACCCCATAATCCTCCCCTCACCCCATCACCTTCCCTCCCCACCCCATAATCCTCCCCTCACCCCATCACCCTTTCCTCCCCACACCCCCCCCCTAGTAGCCAGACCAGGGCAGCACTACCACCGCTCTCAAAGGCCAGCCAGAAATTGCTTTATCTAACTTTGCCTCTTAAATCTACACCCCCCTCCCCTCCCCTCCCCTCCCCTCCGGAGACCAATAACTCACAAAGTTACCCCTTCGTAGTGTTACCCCTCCCCCCCCCCCCCAGGATGACCTACAAGTGAGAGGTAAACACGACAGTCAGACACACACAAAAATAATTAATGCTTTACCTTTAAATTTTGGTGAGGTGAGGTGGGAAGGGGGGAAGAGAAGATGAGGAGGGGGGGGGGTGAAGGAGGGGAAGGGGAATAGGAGGTGGGAGGAGAACAGTAGTGGGGAATGGAAAGTGAGTGGGAAGGGGAGAAAAGATGAGGGGAAAGGGGTAGGGGATGGGAAAAGGACGGAAGTGGGGGGGGGGGTGGGAGGGAAGGGGGGAAAGGAGGATGAGGGAGGGAAGGATGTTAAGAGATATCTATCCCATGGTGGCGTCAAGTAACTATCCCACAATAACAACATCTCACCCCACATCATCCCACACGGACAGTCAAGCTACACCCCCTATCCCACACGGACAGTCAAGCTACACCCCCCATCCCACACGGGCAGTCAAGCTACACCCCCCATCCCACACGGGCAGTCAAGCTACACCCCCCATCCCACACGGACAGTCAAGCTACACACCCCCCATCCCACACGGACAGTCAAGCTACACACCCCATCCCACACGGACAGTCAAGCTACACACCCCCCATCCCACACGGACAGTCAAGCCACATCCCTCGTCCCATCCATCCCACAGCTAGAGCCGAGTATTCCCACCTGCGTTACGGTCACATCATTGAGATTACAACCAAATGAGGATTAGTCCAATAAGGGGACAGAGAGGCTTGAAAAATCCTCTTAGATAATAATATAGTCTCACAGTAAGTGGTATAGGCTGAAGTTACTTACAGACAGACAGGTAAGCAGACAGACAGACAGACAGACAGGTAAGCAGGAAGACAGACAGACAGACAAACATACAGACAGACAGACAGACAGGTAAGCAGGAAGACAGACAGACAGACAGACAGACAGACAAATCATAAATGAAACTCAATCTAATATTTGGATAGCGACTGATTCTAAAGACCCACAGAAGACAATTAGAACAGGTTAATCACCGATAATCACCTGTACGACATCATTTAACACCTGTATGTTGTTGTTTATCATCATTAAACACCTGTACAACTCAGCTAATACATCTCCTCCATAACTTAACATCATAAAATTCTCTAATTAACTCCCGTAATTTACACTAATTTCAAATTCCACTAATTACCAGTATTATTATCAACTAATTCCACGCATCGAGTATTCCAGCAATAAATCGAATCTAAATATTCTTTTTCTAGTTGTGTTTTTGACTCGAATTTTCTTTCCAAAATTATGATACACACATATTATGGATCTGACTGTTATTGGGGTAATTTCAACGACTGTAATAATTAGACTGGTACAGTATATAATGTAATATAGTAAAATAGAGATAGGTTAGTTACCCCCTTCCTCTCACACAGTCAAAACAGAGTACATAGATAACGGATGTAAGTACGGGGCAATAAAGGGGTAAAATTATCTCAAAAAAAGGAGGGAGGGAGAGAGAGAGAGAGACTAGCCTAACCTAACGTTGAAGAACTACTGGAGAAAACTTTGCACTGATGTCCCTGAGGAATTGAACATCGGGTGGCGGGACAGAGGTATGTAAACAAGTGTGGGTGCGTGTGTGTGTATAGGTGAGCCAGTCTCCAGCTGATGGGAGGTGGACACAAGAAGGAAGGAAGGAAGGAGGGAGATATGTAGGATAGAAAGACGAGAAGTTGTATCGTTGTATGATTCTAGGAATGTATGATTGTCACGTGTATAACCTCCTTCACACACACATCCTCTCTCACACGCACTCTCTCCTTGCACACAAGCACTCTCCCTTCACACACACCCTCCACACACACACACCCTCACACCCTTCCTCACACACACACACCCACTCAGTTCTGGGCGTTCATATGACATTCAGGAAGCAGTGGGCTGAGGTGCCAGTGTCTTAAT
This sequence comes from Homarus gammarus, assembly GCA_958450375.1. Lineage (NCBI taxonomy): Eukaryota > Metazoa > Arthropoda > Malacostraca > Decapoda > Nephropidae > Homarus > Homarus gammarus. The sequence goes on along the minus strand of CAUDMG010003049.1, from coordinate 2,236,028 downwards.
TCAATCTAGGATGGTTTCAATGACTCGTAACCAAGGCCTCTCTCTCTCTCTCTCTCTCTCTCTCTCTCTCTCTCTCTCTCACACACACACACATATATATACAAGGAGTTTGCAGTCGAACTTGCCACCCCCCTCTGTTCTATTATTAATGCATCCCTAAGACAAAGCAAATGCCCTAATGAATGGAAAACCGCATTTGTCACCCCCGTCCCCAAGGTCACCACCCCACAGTCCCCTAACGACCTCATGCCAGTTGCCATTACCCCCATACCCAGTCTACTCTGTGAAGACTTTGTTTTTGAGTGGGCATTTGCCAGAATCTATCAGTCAATTGATCCACAGCAATTTGGCAATATGAGGACCTCCTCTACATCACAATGCTTGGTGAGCTTTCTGCACAAAAACCTGCAGAAACGTAAGACATCACTGGCCGTTGCCCTTGTTGACTTCAGGAAGGCCTTTGACCTCGTTGATCACTGCACTGTTATCAACAAGGCCATTTCACTAGGCGCTGCCCACCAACCTGGTCTCGTGGCTTACTGATTTCTTGAGTGGACGTTGCCAGGCAGTGAGGTATCAGGGCTTGGTCTCCACATTCCAACACCTCACCTGTGGTGTTCCCCAGGGGACCACGATGGGCCCACTGTGCTTCCTCATCCTGATCAAGGACGCTCTATCGGACACTCCTCACAGGTGGAAGTACGAGGATGACTGCACTGTGGGGGTTTCAGTGGACAACACCGCACCAGACTACTCATCACTACAAGGCACACTGGACAGGCTACAGGCATGGACTACGGAGAACAAGGTCACCATCAACCACACCAAAACCGTAGTCATGCACATCAATACCGCCACCACTCCAGTGCAAGCCCCAGCAGTCACAGTGGGTGCCCATCCTCTCCAGCTGGTGCAGTCTGCCAAACTCCTGGGTGTAACTATAGACAACAAACTTGACTGGAAGGCCCATGTAAATAACACAGTCAAGGCAGCCTCGTACCGTCTCTACATGCTACGACGACTTAGGTCACTTGGGACACCCACGCCAGAGCTGAGGACCATCTACAAGGCCTTTATTCTCCCTAAACTATCGTATGTGTCACCAGCCTGGTCGTCTTCCCTCAACTCCACCCAACAACGTCAACTAGAGAAGGTACAGAAAAGGGCCTGCAGAATCATGCTCGGCACAGAATACTCCGGCTACACCAACGCTCTCTCCACCCTGGAAATGCCATCCCTCAGTGACCCCCACCACCAAGCACTGGAAAGGTTTGGCCGTGGACTACTGCACCACCCTCGTCATCGCCACCTCCTGCCACCAGCAGCCCCCCACCCAACTCGCGCAGTCCGCCACTACAACAAAATTCAGCCCATAAGAGCCCGCACCGATAGATATAAGAACAGCACCATCCCATCTATTGTTAAAATAATAAACAACTCCTGATTTATGTACTGTACAGCCCTGTAAATGTATTCAATGCATATTATATCATTATGTCTAAATCAAATGTAAGTCTGTATATTTTCAGCCACCGGCTGCAACTCTATTAATAAACCGTTTATTATTATTATTATTATTATTATTATTATTATTATTATTATTACACACACACACACACACACACACACACAAGAATAAAACAATAATAACAACATTTAAAAAATAACCCTCTACATTTCATCACATTACGTTACTTAATATTGTGAAGTTAACAGTGGAGAAGGAGGTTCAATTGTGTTATAAATGTTAATATAATTCTTGAAGATTGGGTTAAATTATGTTGTTTGTTAGTGAAAGGAAGACTGTAGATAAGGTTAAATTGCGTCTTCAAAGGGTTAAACCATCGTCCTCAAAGGGTTAAATCATCATCCTCAAAGGGTTTAACAATCATCTGATAAACACCTTTGTTAACTTCTGTCCTGTAATCCTTTTTTTTTACACCTCCGTTGACAGGATAAGTATGGGGTGCACAATAAACTAGCTGTTGTCCACGGCCAAATTCAATTTCAAATTCCCTTAAGCCGAAACCACTTAGCTTCCCTCACCTCTCCAACACCATTACCAACCAATACTATACCACTCAACACCACCAGCCTCTTCACCACCACCACACCTACCCTCCTCATCACCATTTCTACTCATCTCTGCCTCCTCTTCTTCCCTCTTCCTCTTCTCATCCTTGTATCTTCCCCCTTTACCCCCTCGCTGCTGCAGGTGTTGGACGAGGCAGATTAATGAGAGGAGAAGTGTTTTGAGACCCTGGGAGGAGGAGCGAGAGTTACTGCCCCAAAACTTCCTGAAGAAGACGACACCTTCTGCAGTAGTAGCTCCTCCTCTTCCTCCACCCCCACCCCCTCCTCTTCCTCCGCCTCCTCTTCCACTTCCTCTTAATATCGTATAGCCTTACCGTGTTGACACCCGTATAGCAGGGTGTGTTAGGGTGCGTTAGGGTGTGTCTTGAGGCATGTGCTACAGGGTGAAACATTGCTTTAAGGTTAGGTTAATAAGTGCTAGGGTGTGTTAGGGTGTGTTAGCTGTTAGGGTGTGTTAAGGTGATAAGTCCTCCCGATATTCTCGTCTCTCCAATTGATTCCCAATGACCAGGGTGTGTTGGAGTGTGTTCACGAGGGTCAAGGTGTGTTATATTGTGTTAGAGGGTGTTAGGTTGTGTCAGGGTGTATAGTATAAGGTAGTGTTAGGGTGCGTGAGGTTAGGTTAGGTTAGGTTAGGTTAGGTAAGGTTAGGTTAGGTTAGGTTAGGTTGGGTTGGGTTAAGTTGGGTTGGGTTGGGTTATGTTGGGTTGGGTTGGGTTATGTTGGGTTGGGTTGGGTTGGGTACAAAATTTGGGACGAAGCTACTAAACCATCCTCCCACCGTCACCTACTCCCACCTGAGATCCCTCGTCTGGGAATTACTGTTAGACACCACAACAGCAGCATCCAGCCCATACGACCACGTAACAACCACTGTAACAACACATCCCCACCATTGTAACAATCATCAACAACTCGTATATAACCTGCATGTTTACTGCCAGTCAATCTTACTGTTGTACTCTTAACTGTGCTCATATAATTCCTTGCTAATGACCCTTACACCTCTATCACTACAATATATGTAACCACTTATGTCATTTGTGTAATTTTAGCTTATTGTTGATGTATTTGTTAATAAACCATTAAAAATAAACTACAGTATTATTATTATTATTATTATAAACATATATACAGGTATACATAATCACATCTACATAATCACATACAGGTATACATAATCACATACAGGTATACATAATCACATACAGGTATACATAATCACATACAGGTATACATAATCACATGCAGGTATACATAATCACATACAGGTATACATAATCACATACAGGTATACATAATCACATGCAGGTATACATAATCACATACAGGTATACACAATCACATACAGGTATACATAATCACATACAGGTATACATAATCACATACAGGTATACATAATCACATACAGGTATACATAATCACATACAGGTATACATAATACAGGTCACTAATGATGAATTAAAGTTATATAAGGCCAAGAACACAGCCCCAGGGTGATGGGTGGACAGCTGACCCTTGTTCAGGAGTAATGGGATCATTAGGGTGACTTACTGTGCCTCAGGTGGGTGGTGGGGTGGGAGGGAGAAGTGAAGGAGGGAGGGATGATACGATATTGATGGAGGAGGGAGGATATAGATGGAGGGGGAAGGAAGGAAGGAAGAAGAGAGAGAGAGAGAGAGAGAGAGAGAGAGAGAGAGAGAGAGAGAGAGAGAGAGAGAGAGAGAGAGAGAGGCCACCTGTTAACGCCGGAAGACAGTGTGCAGTGTGGGGGAGTTTGTGTGTAACTTACTACAGGGATAACTATGTCAATCTCTCCGGGGCTACACCCACACTACACCCGCTGGGCTACACCTCCTAGATTACACTTCCTGGACTACACCCGCTGGGCTACAACGCGAGAGTTACACCTGCTGGGTTACACCATCACACCTACCTGTTGAGTTTCAACGCCAGACCTACACCTGTTGGGCTGTACCTCCTAGACTACACCTGCTGGACTACATCTCCTAGATTACACCTGCTAGACTACACCTCCTCTAGACTACACCTGTTGGGCTACACCTCCCAGACTACACCTGTTGGGCTACACCTCCTAGACTACACCTGTTGGGCTACACCTCCTAGACTACACCTGCTAGACTACACCTCCTCTAGACTACACCTGTTGGGCTACACCTCCCAGACTACACCTGTTGGGCTACACCTCCTAGACTACACCTGTTGGACTACACCTCCAAGACTACACCTGCTGGGCTACACCTCCCAGACTACACCTGTTGGGCTACACCTCCTAGGCTACACCTGTTGGGCTACACTTGCTGGCCTCCACCTCCTAGACTACTTCTGCTGGCAAGGGCAGGGTGGAGGGAAGAGAAGGATGAAGAAAGGGAGAGAAGGAGAAGAAGGAGGAGGAGGAAGAGGCGAAGAAGGAGGAGGAGGAGGAGGCGAAGAAGAAGAAGGAGGAGGAGGAGGAGGAAGAGGAGGATAATTATACCCAAAACAACATTAAAGAAAGAGAGAAAGAGGATAAGGGCGTATGCTCAGTGTAACTTCTGCCTCTCATAAACTGCGACAAGGTGTGTCTGTTTCGCATACACAGAACACCAGCAGTCAATAACACCCCGTGACTGTGTAAGAGAGAGAGAGAGAGAGAGAGAGAGAGAGAGAGAGAGAGAGAGAGAGAGAGAGAGAGAGAGGTGTGTGTGTGTGTTTGAGGTGATGTTAGCATTATTTCAGTCGCTGTGGAAATATAAGTTGAGGAACGTGACTTAACAGAAGCGATTACACTCATCCCCCCACCCATTAGACAGAAGTATGTATGCGTGTCAGCGTACCTCCAAGGATGATCTGACTGACTGACTGACTGACTGACTGACTGAATGACAGTATATTCTCTCTACTCAGGTGTATACAGTATACTCTCAGCATACACCAATAACAGTATACCCAGTGTAGGTGTTAACAGCCTCGAGGTTAATGCTGTATCAACAATATTGTGTTACTGTGACACTTCCATATAATCCGTTATTAGTCTCTCTCTCCATATAACGAACCCTCGATATAACGGAATTTCCTCTCAATGCAATTCGTTAAATAGACGCTTCACTGTAAGTAGATCCGTCACCCCTGTATTCTAACCTAACCTAACCTAACCTAATCTCATTATCCACAAAGAGACAGGTAAGACGAATTCCATTGGTCTTGGAAGTAATAAACTGGGCCCATTAGTACTGGGGCCCATTAGTACCGGGGCCCATTAGTGCCGGGGCCCAATAGTACCGGGGCCCATTAGAAACTGGGGCCCATTAGTACCGGGGCTCATTAGTACCGGGGCCCATTAGTACCGGGGCCCATTAGTACCGGGGCCTAATAGTACCGGGGCCCATTAGAAACCGGGGCCCATTAGTACCGGGGCCCATTAGTACCGGGGCCCATTAGTACCGGGGCCCATTAAACCATTCAATCATACCATTACCAAGAGAAATAAGGTCAATAAAAGAGGGAGGAGAACGTTCATATGGCGCCCCACACACACACACACACACACACACACACACACACACACACACCTGCGGCAAGTTGAAGCAGATCTCACCACAGCCTCTCAGAGTAGCGCTAGGATGAGAATATAGAGGGAGACGAAGAAGGAGAGGGAAGGAGGGAGAGAAGGAGGGAGAGGAGGAAAGGGGAGGGAGAGGAGGGAGAGAGGGGGGTGGGGGTAGAGGTGTTGATAAGGTAGGGGGTTGATATTGGATTTTCTGAAGAGGAACATTGGTTACCTGAGATTGGTTACCTGAGGCGAATTCTATAGGTGTGTAGCTGTGAGGACAATGTTGTGTAGGTGTGTGGCTGTGAGGACAATGTTGTGTAGGTGTGTGGCTGTGAGGACAATGTTGTGTAGGTGTGTGGCTGTGAGGACAATGTTGTGTAGGTGTGTGGCTGTTAGGTAGTAGGCAGCTACCAAACAGGGAGGTACTACCGCCTGGGAAGATATTGGAAGCATAATGTGTTGTCTAATGGTAGACCCTGCTGCCATATGTGACCAAGTCCAGGTTGATGATCTGACTTTCTGCCACATTGACACACAATTGCAGGGTCTCAATTGTTTCTCTTGCTATTGACAACACAACATACATATATTGTTTCTCACTCTTGATCTTTTGTTTTTCATCTTAGTATTTCTTTATGGTTCTTTATGGCTATTATTATTAGTAGTAGTAGTAGTATTACAATGTTGCTATTATTATTGTAATTATTATTTTATTATTTTATTTTCAATTTTGTAATTTTTATTTTAAATTTTATTTACTATGAATTATTATTATTTTTATTATTATTATTATTATTATTATTACATCATTATTACTACTACATTTTCGCCCCCAGGCCCCGATGTGGGTCAGTGACCTGTGCCCAGGTGGGCTAATCCCCGTAAAAAAAATAATAAATAATAATAATAATAATAATAATATCTCTGCAGCTACAGACATATCACACAAGACAATCCTCACCTCCGCCAGACGAACCTCGGCTCACCTTCTGCCCGTAGTGGCAATACTAAACGACACGGTGCAATATTTATTACACGGGGTAATATTTCTAACACGGGGTAATATTTCTAACACGGGGCAATGTTTATAACACGGGGCAATATTTATAACACGGGGCAATATTTATAACACGGGGCAATATTTATAACACGGGGCAACATTTCTAATACGAGGTAATATTTCTAACACGGGGTAATATTTATAACACGGGGCAATGTTTATAACACGGGGCAATATTTATAACACGGGGCAATATTTATAACACGGGGCAATATTTATAATACGTGGTAATATTTCTAACACGGGGTAATATTTCTAACACGGGGTAAGTTGAGTTGGGTTGGGTTGACTTTAGTTAGGTTAGCTTAGCGTTATGTTAGGTTAATCTTTTGGTAAAATAAGTTAGGGTGTCTAATCATCAGGTGATCCGAGAATTAACATAAGGTGTATAACTCGAGTTAATATCAACAAATCATTAAATCTTCCTTTAGCTGATGACGTCTAATATAACGAACTAATGTTAATCAACCATAATTAACAGGTGAGGTTTATTAACACCCACGAAAATCGACACAAGATGTAAGTTTGTATACGCACACAACCTACACCAGTCGCTTCTCCTGATCAGTGTTATTTACCTTATACACAGACGTCACCACACCCTGAGGAGAGAGAGAGAGATCCGTGTTAGTTTAAATTCATCGTCTAGGTTAACTTTATTTAACCCTGATATAGAGATATTGGGGATAACAACACTGACTACTAATCCTTTCATTGGGGTAAACACACACACGTCCTGTCCAAAGTTCTGGCAGCCTCCACGATATTTACAATGCTAACACGTTGGGGACCACTGACCTAAGTTGTCTTGTTAGGTGACCTCGGATGCGAACTAGTGAACTTTAATGAGAGAAAGTGAGTGATATATCCACTTAGCCACCTCAACCCTCAATATATAATAGAATAGAATTAGACAAAAAAAAAATTTCCCCCAAATTAACTTATATAAACAGTTATGACGAGGCAATATTTTGAGTACTGCGAGGGTTAAGTATCTGTCTGTCTGTCTGTTACACACACACACACACACACACACACACACTAGATATGTCTTGAGAGATAGATAAATTAAGACCTATATATTTATTTACTTAATAATTATCGTGTAAGTGAGTCAGTCGCCAAATTTTTCCTGTATCACTGAAGAGACGTCAACTTACTTAGTCAACTTATAAGTAATATTAAAGTGAATATTACATTATAAGTATACTTGAGACGAGGGAAGTGTACTTGTTACATAGAGTTAACTCATTATTACCTTATTTTCAAGTCATAGTAATTACATAACGCAAAACTTATTATTTATAAATCTAATTCTTTAAAGCATATGGTCACCTTAATGCTAACCTAACGCTAACCTAACTTAACCTAACCTAACGCTAACATAACGCTAACGCTAACCTAACCTAACCTAACACTAATCTAACCTTCAGCACACGTAGCTGTCATTGGTTGGAGATATCCGTGACGGCATCAGTTGAAAAATACGACTGCTATTCCCATCCCATTTTACACATATATACCGTATGTGATATTATGTATGATTCTGTTATGCTATGAATGATTCTGTTGTTATGTTATGTTATGTAGGAATGTTATATTATGTAATGTTATTTAATTTAACCTCCGGTCGTTATATATAATTATAATAATAATTACCTATATTAATGACACCTATTTCGTTTAATGTTTATAAATTATATATTTATTTTATTTCCTTTTTAATTTTATATAAAAGTATAGAAGCTTCCTACCCCAGACTCCTCATCTCCCCGGAAACCTCCTCTCCCCGGAATCCTCCTCTCCCCGGAATCCTCCACTCCCCGGAATCCTCCTCTCCCCAGACTCCTCCTCTCCCCGGAATCCTCCTCTCCCCGGAATCCTCCTCTCCCCGGAATCCTCCTCTCCCCAGACTCCTCCTCTCCCCGGAAACCTCCTCTCCCCGGAATCCTCCACTCCCCAGAATCCTCCACTCCCCGGAATCCTCCTCTCCCCGGAATCCTCCTCTCCCCGGAATCCTCCTCTCCCCGGAATCCTCCTCTCCCCGGAATCCTCCACTCCCCGGAATCCTCCTCTCCCCGGAATCCTCCACTCCCCGGAATCCTCCTCTCCCCGGAATCCTCCTCTCCCCGGAATCCTCCTCTCCCCGGAAACCCTCTATTCTGTACACCTATAATGGAACAAAAATATATATTAAAAATTTTCTTAAGACTTAAATCAATTTAACGCCATTTAACAAAAACCTAATACTCATCACCAACATTCACCAACAATCACCAACACCCATCACCAACACCCATCACGAACATTCACCAACACTCATCACCAACAATCACCAACACTCATCGCCAACATTCACCAACACTCATCACCAACATTCACCAACACTCATCGCCAACATTCACCAACACTCATCACCAACATTCACCAACACTCATCACCAACAATCACCAACACTCATCACCAACATTCACCAACACTCATCGCCAACATTCACCAACACTCATCGCCAACATTCACCGACACTCATCGCCATCATTTGTCACCAACATACTGCTGTGTCACTGACGTATTGCCAGATGATTTAATGTAACATCCATCATGGTGTGTGTGTGTGTGTGTGTGTGGAGTGTGTGTGTGTGTGTTAGTGATGAGTGTGTGTGTGTGGTAGCGGAGTGAGTGTGTGTGTGTGTGTGTGTGTGTGTGTGTGTGGTAGTGGTGTGTGTGTTAGTGATGAGTGTGTGTGTGTGTGTGTGTCAGTGATGAGTGTGTGTGTGTGTGTGGTAGTGGAATGAGTGTGTGTGTGTGTGTGTGGTGTGTGGTGTTAGTGATGTGTGTGTGTGTGTGTGTGTGTGTGTGTGTGTGAGTGTGTGTGTGTGTGTGTGTTAGTGATGAGTGTGTGTGTGTGTGTGTGTGTAACTAATACTAGTAAAACCAATAAACGTTAATCTCTGGAAAAATTAACTTACATCCATACAGGTTGACCCGCTCCCATGGCGGTGTATGTTACCAGTATCATACACACACACCAGCAGTAACATACGTGTGTGTGTATATGGTGTACGGTGGTCGAGTGTATACAGTACTCGCCTCCTGCTAGTCGACCCAGCTGTAAATATTGGTACCTTACTTTACAGTTTGGGTAAAAGGTGGTCGAGTACAGTGTCGGCCATGCTGCCTTAAAATACACGATAAATAAAAAAAAAAAAAAACACAACTTCTCCCTAAACAGACAAACAAATAATAACTTTACCCTACACTAAGGCTAAAGTCTGACTCAGATTACCACGAACTACAGTACAGTAAGGCTCAGTGGTCCGTTCCTGCTACACTAACACCAGATAAAAGTCAATATGTTGCTTCAATTCTCCAGAGTCTTTGAGTGATGGGCAATGACATAATGGGGCATATATTTTTTTCTTGTTATTGTAAATTCGATCGAGATTTTTTTTCCTATTAAGTGTTATTCATTTTATGCCCCATTTATGCCCATTTTTAAGGCACATACAGAAAAAAAGTTATATATATACTACCCCCCCCCCACACTGACACCTCCCCCCCCCCCCTCTCACGGAAACTCCCTCAGGCACCAAACAGCTCGAGGGATTTCCGTAGGTGGACCTGAATGGGATTAGATAAGTATGCAAATTTATTCCTAGTGAAGCAAGAGAGGTTAGTGAAGCAAGAGAGGTTAGTGAAGCAAGAGAGGTTAGTGAAGTAAGAGAAGTTAAAAAAGGAATTACATTAAAAAAAGCCTTTGCTAGAGTTTGCATCTGGGGGACGGTAGAGGCAGGAAGGTTCATTTAGGGTAACGTGGAGAGGAATATATTAATGGGGGGGGGTTAGTGAGGGGGGTGAGTGGGAGGGGGAGGGGGTGAGGGGGAGGGGGAGGGGGTGAGTGGGAGGGGTGAGTGGGAGGGGGGGTGAGTGGGAGGGTGAGTGGGAGGGGTGAGTGGGAGGGGGTGAGTGGGAGAGGGTGAGTGGGAGGGGGGTGAGTGGGAGGGGGTGAATGAGGAGAGAATTGGAGTCGAGGGAGACAAGATAAGAATGGAGGAAACTGCAGCGGGTCTATTGGTCCATACGAGGCAGTCCCGTTTATACCCAACCCCTATCACTCATATAAGCATCCAACCTATGTTTGAAGCTATCCAGCGTATTCGAGTTAATGATGATATTTGGTAACTTGTTCCACTCAATGTTTACCTGTCTCGAGCCTAAATCTAAATTTGTCTAATTTAAAACTATTCCTACGAGTTCGCTCCTGGTGGGATAGTTTAAGTACCTTTGTTATATCACCTTTGTTTAGAAGGGAAGAGTTGGGGGGGGGGGGGTTCTTTTGAAAGCTAGGTGGAATATGGTGTATGTGTTAGGGTGGGGAAGGGTGGGGAAGGGTGGGGGAGGAGGGAGAGACTGTCAACACCATCTAAGGAAAAATGATTAGTATCTCTCTCTCTCTCTCTCTCTCTCTCTCTCTCTCTCTCTCTCTCTCTCTCTAATACACAGGGAGGCACAGAACTCCTATACACAGTGGGGAAGATCCTCATCGTATATCCCCATCTAACCTAACCTAACCCAACCTAACCTAACCATCCAGAGGTAGGTTAGGTTAGCGTACCGGGAATTATATAAAAGAAAAGACTCGTATATTCTGAGGCCCCTACCAAGACACTGTACCAGGGAGTGTGTGTGTGTAGCAAGTCTCCACACACACACACACACACAGACAGCCACAACGTACACACACACACACACATAGCCACATCGTACAGACACACACACACACAGACACCAGCAGCTGGGTCTCAACGGGTCCAGAGCGGCCATCGTGTACACCCCACGGCCCAGAAACTGATATACCACCCCAAGACATTTCCAATATGGTGTTAGAGCCCAGATGTCAACACCGCTAGCTGGGTACCGCCTCACACCCGCGCCCACACATTTCTCACCACCCTCGCAGTGCAACACAAGTCGGCTCCTCACGACACAACGCAACACATAACAACATGGCAGGTAGAGGAAGCATGACAGGTGAAGAATGACAGAGACGTATGACAGAGACGTATGACAGAGACGCATGACAGGTGAAAAATGACAGAGACGCAAGACAGGCAGATTGACATAAAAACAATAACTCATATCGTGAAACACTGGTAAAGACATATCCAGAGAGAGAGAGAGAGAGAGAGAGAGAGAGAGAGAGAGAGAGAGAGAGAGAGAGAGAGAGAGAGAGAGAGAATTGAGGAATCGTCAACGAACTGTTAACCAATAGTCATTTTATATACTTTTCAGAGGTGTTTAACTGCTGAGTACGATGAGTATAACTCTTGAGTACGATGACTTGATCCCTTGAGTACGATGAATTAAAACCTTGATTACAATAATATAATCCTCTAAGCACTTAAATACGATGATCTAAGCCCTTGAGTACGAAGACTTAACCCTTCGAGTACGATAAATTCAAAAGGTTAAGGTAATGTTCTCGAGAGGTTATGAAATCGTACTCAAGGGATCAAGTCATCGTACTCAAGTGGTGAAAATGGCATCAGAAGTTAATATCAATTCTACATCGTGTTTCCATTATCAGCTTCATCAGTAAGCTAATGTAAGTAAATTTCTCTTAAATAACTCAATTAATTACAATACTTCAGGAGTTTTGGCAGTCTGGTGAGGGAATTTATCCCCTGAACACACACACACACACACACACTCTCTCTCTCTCTCTCTACTCCTGGCACAACGAGAATAGCTGGAACCAACTTGGGAATGTGGCGCACGGTACCCAAGTGGGCCTCCGTCAGTATGGTCCAACTTCCCTGGCCGTCAGTAGTCGTAAGCGGTGTGGTATCGTGGTCCAAACTCCTCAGTGGTCTACCCAGCTCATCTACCTGATCTAACCATTAATGGTCTAACTTACCACTGGGCCACTAACCGACAGCGTGTGTAATGTAGCCAAACTTTGAGCCAGAGGACAGCAAGTGTGGCGGTCATGTGAGCCATTACACGTGTGCCAAACTTCCTAGTAGTAAACAATACAAGGCCTCGACATGTGCTACACTTCCCCGGTGGACTAGAGACAGACTGTACCTAGTGTTAGTGTAGATGACATTATGGCGACTCTTAGATAATAGTTCTAGGAGTTGGTTATTTAAATATGACCTCCTCTTTCAACGCCTTATTAAATATACAGTAGGGAATGTGTGACACACACACACTTAGGACTGAAGCGTAATTCTGCTCCTGGAAACCAGGTTTTTGGGGTTTGGCTTCAGCTTCGAAGCATTCTAAAGGCTTCGGCTTCGAATCCAAAGGCATGGCACCGTCTTCCACTTCGAAGCCATGCAATGTGATAGAGGTGTATAAATGGAAGTCAAGGCTAAGCAAAGGTGATATATCAAAGGTACTCAAACTATCCAACTCATAGCAATGGTTTTAAATCAGACAAATTTTGATTTAGGCGCGAGATAGGTAAACATTAGTTTGGAAATAGAGTAGTGGATGAATGGAACAAGTTACCAAACATCATTATTGACTCGAATACGCTGGATAGTTTCAAACATAGGTTGGGTGGATATATGGGCAATAGGTGTTGGGTGTAAACGGGACTCTCCAGTATGGACCAATAGGCCCACTGCAGCTTCCTTCATTCTTATGTTATTATTTAGATAGACACACTGACCATATTGTGACGTCACAGATGACCTGATTCCTGACTTTTCGGTTCCCACAATGACCTGACCTGAAACCCGGACAAGTCCCACCTCTGCCTCCTCAGCCCCAGGTGCTGTTGGCTGATTGACAGAATCTTTGAAAATCTTCAAAAAAAATCGTTGCAATTCGTCTCTGATTTGTGGCTGTAAATTGGCTGACTTCGGCGTCGGCTTTTTTTATTTTCCAATAGCTTCGGCCACAGGTCTGGTGAGGGATGCCATCTTTAGTGTCACTCAAAACTGGGTCTCTTTGAAATTGTTATTTATATTATTTGTTTTAAGGTTAGGTTAGGTTAGGTTACATTATTACAGTATTTAGATTAGGGTGGGTCTGCAGCACGTCTTAACTTTACAGAAACTATTAATGCCTTCTGGAATATCTAGTTAAAAAAATTAACTTCCCCATAAATAAAAACCGCGTCTGGAACACCTGAGTCTGGAGCCTGGAACGCCTGAATCTGGAACACCTGAGTCTGAAACACCTGAATCTGGAACACTTGAGTCTGTAGTCTGGAACACCTGAGTCTGGAACACCTGAATCTGGAACACCTGAGTCTGTAGTCTGAAACACCTGAGTCTGGAGTCTGGAACTAACCTTACATTTCCAGTTATAAACAAAAAGATAATTTCTGCTGTTGTTTAACCACAAATATCACCAACGTTTAAAATATTTCTTCCATAAATTCAAATTCCCTCTCGTATAATAACTGAGAACAACCTGTACCTGTGCTCTATATGTGCATGTATTAACTCCCTCTACAACACCCACCACATTCTACACCCGAGGACTAACTGGCCCTCACCCTGGAGTCTTTAATAATACGTTTGGAGCAGATGTCGACATCGTCCCTGGGTGAACAGCTGAAGACTTTCATTTGAAGCACCACATTTCTACCTCACAGCGGGACACACAGACCTCTGACTCCCGGGCGGGCAATTGGTAGTGTTTATGAGGCACAAGGGAACTGCCCTACCACCCCAACCACCATGTTATGTTACCACTGCTTATGGTTAACTGACAAAAACAAGGGCTTGTAAGCTACTGACACATCGCGGCAGTTTTACCTATGAATATCTTGTTGAGGGTAACCGCGATGACCTTTCCTGACCCGACGAGGGTAAGGTCGCGGCTCTCGAGTCATCTGGGTCAGACAGATCATGTGGTTTCAGAACAAAAAGGACTTTAGAATAATACGTATCTGTGTAAATCTATCGAGAAATTTCCAAAGGGAGAATTAGCACTGAATCGTGTAGTTTTATGTAAAGAAGTGATAACATTAAACCAAACGTCATCTGAGTGGATATAAAAACCGCCCCTGAATCGTTACAATGACCGGGTAAAGATCTAACTAAAGCCTAATAAGTCACCAGGTCCCGATGAGATATTTGCCAGAGTATTAAAGGAATGTAAGGAAGAGCTTAGTATACCCTCAGCAAAATTGTTTAACATGTCCTTAAAAGCAGGTGTAGTACCAGAATCCTGGAGAATAGCGAATGTAATACCGATTTTCAAGAAGGGAGATAGATCACTATCCTCTAACTACCGCCCAATCAGTCTAACATCAATAGTAGGTAAATTACTAGAATCAATCATTTCAAACTCTATTCGAAACCACCTGGAGAAGCACAAGTTGATCAATGATTCCCAACATGGCTTCACAAGCGGGCGTTCATGTCTAACTAATCTATTAACATTCTTTTCATCAGTTTTGGAATAGGTGGACGAGGGGCACAATTATGATGTGGTATATCTCGACTTAAGCAAAGCCTTCGACAGAGTCCTCCACGAAAGACTAATTAGAAAGGTAGAAGCACATGGCATCAAAGGTAATATCCTTAAATAGACTAGGGAGTGGTTACGGGACAGGAAACAGCGAGTGAGCATAAACGGCATTAAATCGCATTGGAGCAACGTCACTAGTGGAGTTCCCCAAGGCTCAGTACTTGGATCATTATTATTTATTATATACATAAACGACATAGATATCGGCGTAGAGAGCAACATAAGTAAATTTGCTGATGACACTAAAATAGGACGTGTTATTAAATCTGACGAGGACTCTGCAAAAACTACAGGAAGATCTAAACAAATTTTTCGAATGGTTGGATAAATGGCAGATGAAATTCAATGTGGACAAATGTAAAGTACTCAGTATAGGAGATGTAAACAGTGAAACCAGATACCAGATGAACAACGATGCCATAGAGAAATCCGACTGTGAGAGAGATTTAGGAGTAATGATAAGTAGGAACCTTAAGCCAAATAAACAATGTGTTTTTGCTCGTAACAAGGCTAATAAAGTACTTGGGTTCATACAAAGGAGTGTTAGTTACAAGACTAGTGAGGTCATCTTAAAATTATATCTAGCGCTTGTGAGACCTCACCTGGACTAAGCAGTTCAGTTCTGGTCACCGTATTACAGAATGGATATAGAATCATTGGAAAGAATCCAGAGGAGAATGACAAGACTAATCCCAGGCATTAGGAACCTTGAATAAAGAGACAGGTTAAAGCATCTTAATTTGCACTCCCTCGAGAGACGTAGAGCGAGGGGCGACCTGATAGAGGTGTATAAGAGGAAGTCAAGGCTAAACAAAGGGGACATTACAAAGGTACTCAAACTATCCAACCAGGAGCGAACTCGTAACAATGGTTTTAAATTAGACAAATTTAGATTTAGGCGTGAAATAGGTAAACACTGGTTTGGAAACAGAGTAGTGGATGAATGGAACAAGTTACCAAATATCATCATTAACTCGAATACGCTGGATAGCTTCAAACATAGGTTGGATGCTTATATGAGCAATAGGGGTTGGGTATAAACGGGACTGCCCAGTATGGGTCAATAGGCCCGCTGCAGTTTCCTCCATTCTTATGTTCTTATGTTCTCCTTCTGCTCCTACATCTACAGTTCATTAAGAAGAATTAAAGATATGCAAATTTCTGACCTGAATTCTAACGTTCTATTTGTATCGATAATATTTGTTATAATTTATATACTAATTTATACTCAAGTTTGTATCTAGGGATATAAGGGAATTTTGAGGCGCGGTTAGGTCAAGTCAGGTCAGGTCAGGTTAAGTTAGGTCAGGTCAGGTTTTGTCCTTTTCAGTAAATACGCCATCTACCTGTTAGGGGGGTGGAGGGGGGGCAGGGGCGAGAAGGGGGAAGGAGGAAGGGGGAGCAGGAGGAAGGGGGAGAAGGAGGAAGGGGGGAGAAGGAGGAAGGGGGAGCAGGAGGAAGGGGGAGAAGGAGGAAGGGGGAGCAGGAGGAAGGGGGAGAAGGAGGAAGGGGGAGCAGGAGGATTGGGGGAGCAGGAGGAATCGGGAGCAGGAGGAATCGGGAGCAGGAGGAATGGGGGAGCAAGAGGAATGGGGGAGCAGCAGGAAGGGGGGAGCAGGAGAAAGGGGGGAGCAGGAGGAAGGGGAAGCAGGAAGAGAGTGTTGAAGAGAGAAGATGACCCCCACGGTGATATAAAAACATATAATGGTTTATGTCAGTAGCCACCCAGGACACACGAGGGCCTATATACATATTGGACATGTCAAGTGAGGTGAATCCCAAGTCGACATGTAAGAGATGAGGTCCAACAGTGTGGTGACCCAAAGCTGATGACCTGAGATAAGGTGATGGTAGTTGGTGAGGTGAGGTCGGGTTTGAGGTGAGGTTGGGTTTGTGAGGTGAGGTTGGGTTGGTGAGGTGAGGTTGGGTTTGAGGTGAGGTTGGGTTGGTGAGGTTGGGTTGGATTAAGCGTATTTCACCTGTAGAGTCACCGAACTAGTTTATTTCACAGGAGTCTCCCCCATAGTGCTGAGTGTCCCGATGGCCCTGAGTCTCCCCATAGTGCTGAGTCTCCCCATGGCCCTGAGTCTCCCCCTGAGTCTCCCCATGGCCCTGAGTCTCCCCATGGCGCTGAGTCTCCCCTTGGCCCTGAGTCTCCCCCTGAGTCTCCCCATGGCCCTGAGTCTCCCCGGGTGCAGGAAGACAGGAGATATATGTCGGGGAATGTTGCACTCTGCCGCCTGAACCAACACACTGGACACGTCTTTGGCCGCGAATATCGAGAGGAGTGAGAGAGGTCGGTGGGGCGTGTAGGGGAACCACTAGCACTTCCCTTCATGATCACTTGGGTCTGAACCATGACCTATGTTTTTGACGCTACAGTTGGTGGTGGTGGTGGTGTGAATAATGATGGTGGTAGTGGTAATGGTGGTAGAGTTAGTGGCGATGATGGTAATGTTGGTGATTGTGGTATGGTGGTGGTAGTAGTAGTAGTAGTAGTAGTAGTAGTAGTAGTAGTAGTAGTAGTAGTAGTAGTGGTGGTAGTGGTGGTAGTGGTGGTAGTAGTGGTGGTGGTGGTGGTCAGTTGAAAAGTTTGGACAAGTTCCAGTGGACGGCAGCGTCTCCTCAGGGTGTTGAGGTGACAACTGAAGCAGGGAATGATGGCGAAGATTGGTCTGTAGAGGAGGGGGAGGAGGAGAAGGAAGAAGCGAAGGAGGAGGAGGAGGAGGGGAGGAGGGAAGTCGAAGGAGGAAGAAGCGAAGGGTGTCGTGGAGGAGGAGGTGAAGGAGGAGGAGTGAGGGAAGGATAGGCGAAGGAGGAAAAGGAGGCGAAGGAGAATAAGGAGGCGAAGGAGACTGAAGAAGAGGAGGAGTAGGAGACTAAAGAGGAGGAAGGGGGAAGAGAAGGAGGGAAAGAAGGAAACCTGACCACCCCAGCTGCCAGACTTCCTCGAGTACCTTCTTGACGACCACCACCACCCACCTGGACTGAAGGGCGACCTCCTTCACCTCTCCCCTCCCTCCCTCACCCTCCCCCATCATCCAACCTCCTCCTCCAGTATCCAGTTACCTCCCTTGACACGGATGGACGGACAGACACACAAACAAAAATTCTCCTCACGTTGAACGAAAAAACAATATAGTCAACCAAGGGAAGTTTACTCCAAGCGTACCTCTGAATGTTGCTACAAGTATACTGGACAAAATAGAAGCATACTAATTCAGGCTATAACCATTATACTATAAGTCTAAAGGTTGAAAGATATGATTAGTCTACTGGGAGTCAAAAATGTATGAGTGGTAAGTTAGTATACTGGAGTATGATGAACGTCTTCG
Source organism: Homarus gammarus (assembly GCA_958450375.1). Lineage (NCBI taxonomy): Eukaryota > Metazoa > Arthropoda > Malacostraca > Decapoda > Nephropidae > Homarus > Homarus gammarus. Next base: position 2,217,493 of record CAUDMG010003049.1, on the reverse strand, counting down.
TAATATATGTCAACTATTATGCTGGAATATGCTTGAGTCTAATACTGTGAAGCTATAACTAGTGTCCTGGAGTATGATGGATTGGGTGGCATTATAACGACAATGATAATAATAATAATAATAATGATAATAGTAATGATAATAATAATAATAATAATAATAATAATGATAATAATAATAATAATAATAATAATAATAATAATAATAATATAACTTTTATTTATATGAAGACAATGAGGACGATGACGATAGCAATCACGATAATAGCGATAGCGATGCAGAGTATACCTAGAATGCACTTATAAGAACATAAGAATGGAGGAAACTGGGCAGTCCCATTTACACCCAACCCCAATCGCTCATATATCCATCCAACCTATGTTTGAAACTATCCAGCGTATTCGAGTTAATGATGATGTTTGGTAAATTGTTCCACTCATCCACTACTCTATTTCCAAACCAGTGTTTACCTATTTCTCACCTAAATATATCCCAGGTAAATATATATTGTTGGACATGAAATATATTTTTTCTTTAAGTATCATAGGAAATTATATATTTCTTTCTACATTAATTATATGTTTGTTTACAAAGGTATTTTACATTACCTGTCTATTCCAAACTTCTTTTCTACACAGGTTATATATTTTCTGGGTAAATAAAATGTAAATAATGTTAAAAAAAAAATTCATATAAATTTATCGTATAAGATTTATCAAAAGGCGTTATTGTTTAGTTAATTTATGAAAGTGAAATACTTTTGGTGTACTCATGTGAATGTTGTTAAAGTAAAGCAATATTTTTTTATTATAACTAAATGGTTAAATAAATTAGTTTCAAGATAGAGAGAATTTTGTATGTTAGGTTAAGTTAAGTTAGGTTAGTTTAAGTTAAGTTAGGTTAGATTAAGTTAGGTCGGATCAGGAATGGTTGGGGTTAGCTGGGGCTGGGTGAGGCTGGGTGACGTTGGGTGGGACTGGGTGACGTTGGGTGGGACTGGGTGACGTTGGGTGGGGCTGGGTGACGTTGAAGGGGGGGGGGACTGGATGAACTGGGTAGGGATGGAGGGCTGAGTAGGGGGCTGAATTTATTAATCATTGAGCATTATAAAAGATATCTACACCTTTAGGTTCGGAACACTCGACAACTCTTACAATATATCCAATAGAACCCCCCCCCCCCCCCCCGCCACACACACACCCATACACACACACACACACACACACACACAAATACAACTAATTAACGTAAGCAGATTATACAGGTGAATCCTTACCAGGTATGTACTTTACTAACATGACCTGGGGGGGGGAGGGGGATGTTGGGGGGTAGTGGGTGATAGGGGCAGGGGGGTGTGGGGTGGTGGGGGTGTGTGGGTTGGTGGGGGGGTGTGGGTTGGTGGGGGGGTGTGGGTTGGTGGGGGGTGTGGGTTGGTGGTGGGTGTAGGGGAGTGGTGGTTGGTGTCAGGTGGTGGTGGTGGATGGCGGGAGAGGGTTGATGGAAGGAAGGAGAGGAGGTGGATGGAAGGGGAGGGGGTGGATGGAAGTGGAGGGGGTGGATGGAAGGGGAGGGGGTGGATGGAAGGAGGGGGTGGATGGAGGGAGAGGGTTGATGGAAGGAAGGGGAGGAGGTGGATGGACGGGAAGGGGGTGGATGGAAGGAAGGGGTGGATGGACGGGGAGGGGGGAGGATGGAAGGGGGTGGATGGGCGTGGGAATATCATGGAATATTCCCGAAAGAGTTGTGATTCCTCCTTAACACAAGCGAACGTCAGCCGGATTATGTAAGCGCGTTGTTGATTGGCTGGATTTTTTTTTTCTATTGGGCACTCCCCTACAGCCTTGTGTAAGGTGAAGCGCAGAAGCGTTTACAGCGCCCAACAGGGAAGCATGCTAAGTTCATGCTTGCCTTTATGTCTCACGAGTTAAGGGCGTAGAAGCCTGAAGAGTCAATGGTTTATGTGATCAAGTTATTGGAAGCTCCAACAACTTGTCCCTGAATACGAATTCGCAACTTTCGACTTACAACAGATACCTACTTTACTGCTAGGTGAACAGGGACTAATGGGGGCTAGGAAGTGTGTCCAAACAACTTCCACCGGACCGGGAATCGAACCCGTGACATCTTGCTTGCGAGGAAAGAGCGATACCACTTCTACCACTGGCCCCCCTTGGCTGGATATGTAAGGGCGTTTTTGATTGGCAGAGGGGTTTGTTTACTCAGGGTGTTGCCGTTTTCTCTCGCTGTGCTCCAGAAATCAAATCTCACCAATCAAAACACGTGATGCAATAAGCAGTGTGTGTAAAGAGCTTCCTTGACTGGCTTCAACCAACGGATGGAACATATCTCACTAGTTGCCAGTTCCTTCAGCGGGTGTCGGGTGGTGGTGGTGGTGGGTGTCAGGTGAGGTGACAACACGAGTGAAAATTATTATTGTTATTGTTGGCTAAGAGGGAGGAGTGTGTGTGTGTGTTTTGGTTCGATTTTTATTTTGCTATAAGATCTAAAGGAATGTTTTACGGCTTTGTGTGTCTGTCTGTCTGGCTGAATCTTCTCTTCAGGGGGTAACTTCAACAGCATAACATTACGGGTTATAAGGGAATATTATTAGTTAAGACAACAGATGTACTAACTCACAATCCACCTTCCCCTAGGCGAGATTTCATAAGTGGAATCCTCATCTGAAGTGGACGATGATATTGACTTTAACGAAGTATACTCGAGTAAATCTCCACATTTCCCAAATAAGCAAGAAATGGATAATTAAATGAGGAACTTGAGTCTTACCTAATCCAGTGTGGAGCGTTTGACATCTCGTCTCAAAAGACATGTCACTATTAGAAAAGATCATCTGACTTCTGCCTCTTTCTACTCATTTTCAGGTCCCAGTTATCTGTGTTACTGCTCTGACGTGATTGGCCTTTCCGAAAATAAATAGACAGTCATTGAGTACAACCCGTCAGATTAGCGTCTGTTCTTTGTCAGCTCAACAAAAATTCTTAAGGCTGTTTTGCTTTACATAAACTCCTGTAACTCATTCAGTTCACACGAAGGAAGACTTGGGGAAATGTGTAGCATTTGTTGGATAACAGTAACAAAGTATGGATAACATCAACGTATGGATAACATCAACGTATGGATAACAGCACCAACGTATGGATAACAGCACCAACGTATGGATAACAGCACCAACGTATGGATAACAACACCAACGTATGGATAACAACACCAACGTATGGATAACAACACCAACGTATGGATAACATCACCAACGTATGGATAACAACACCAACGTATGGATAACATCACCAACGTATGGATAACACCACCAACGTAAGATAACATCAACGTATGGATAACACCACCAACGTATGGATAACAACACCAGCATATGGATAACTTAACCTAACCTAACCCCCACGGTAGCATTAGGATGGGTTAATTATATCAATTGAAATATTACAGGGTGTCTATTCTTCATGTGAGCTTATATATACATTATTTTACATATACATAATATAAATATACATAATATACTACATGCGACACGACAAATCACAAATATTTATAGAAAAAACATCAAACACTGTAGTCAATATTGTGATTATTTTCTTCAATAAGTGTGCGACTCCGTGCTGACAAGACCTTAGTGCTGAAGTATAAAGGCTAACGAAAAGGTATTGGATCTTACTATTTATACCGTAAGGACTCGAGTTATAAGGTAGACATGTATCGGTGTAGTGTTCGATTACTAAAGGGTGTTGGGTGTTACTAAAGGGTGTTGGGTGTTACTAAAGGGTGTTGGGTGTTACTAAAGGGTGTTGGGCGTTACTAAAGGGTGTTGGGCGTTACTAAAGGGTGTTGGGTGTTATTAAAGGGTGTTGGGTGTTACTAAAGGGTGTTGGGTGTTACTAAAGGGTGTTGGGTGTTACTAAAGGGTGTTGGAATCGTTTAAAAGGCGTCGCATTCTTTTAAAGGGGGTTTGATTCCTTTAAAGGGTATTTGGCGCCACTAAGCCTTTACTGTGCCCTCTGTTACTCTGATACAATTAGGTGGCCGCGTCTTGGTTTTGTGACAAGATCCGCTCTGGTGACGCTAACGGTAATGATGGAGAGGAAGACGCAAAAGTTACAATGAGGGGGGATAGAATTACCAAGATAAGGGGAAGAGGGGAAAGGGGGAAGAAGGAGGGGGGGAAAGGGTAAGGGGGAGGGGGTTAAGATGAAAGGGGATAGGGTTACGATGAGAGAGAGGGGGTTAGTATGAGGGGGAGGGGTTAGTATGAGGGGGAGGGGTTAGTATGAGGGGCAGGGGGTTAGTATGAGGGGCAGGGGGTTAGTATGAGGGGGAGGGGGTTAGTATGAGGGAGAGGGGGGTTAGGATGAGTGGAGTAAGGGGCAACACACATGCTTCATTACACACATGGGGGACGGGATCCGTTTTCTATGATACTTTACTCAACAGACACACATACCTGCAGCACCTATAAGTCAACAGTAGTGTGTCGCACACAGGGTGCTGAAATGCGTCTAATGTGGCAGCACTATGTTAGTGTTAAGGTGCAAGCGCTGCTTGCTCCCTCTCGCTTTCAGCTGCCGCCGCTGGCTAGCCCTCATGGCCAAACAGGGAAGCAACTTGCATATGTCTTCCCTGCCAGTACACAGCCTCCTCACCGTCAAGATTCCTGCTGTGCCTCCTCATGGCAACACACGGTAACTGGGTGCCTCGTGGGCCCAGGCTAGACCAGCAGGCGATGTCGGAGTAGCAGTGGGCCCCAAAGGGACGTCACATAGACCCACTGGCATGTGGACACGTCCTGGCGCCTACCAACCACTGCCACGCTGCCCTGTGGATTAACCTTGGTAGGTATGAGGCTACGGGAGTAAACCCCGAACGAAAAATCTGCGGTGGAGCCCCGCATCAGGCAGACATGCTTACAGAGCTCCAACAAGACCCCATTGGCGGTGTAGGCGGAAGAGGTGACCACCGTGGGAACCCAACGACTACACCGGCGGACAAAGGCAATGCCTGATGGACAGGCTACTAAGGCGAAACCCAACAAACTGGGCTATTGGCAGTCCATTGCAACTCTCCCTCTCCCCAGTCATTGCAACACTTGCACCACTGGATCAGGAAAAGGGAGAGCCAAGATGTGTGGTTGCAGCCTGCGCTCCTGCCTCACCACATAAATCAACTCACGGGCAGCCATCACCCAGCTCATCATACGTCTCATCATCATCAAAACCTCTATACCCCCAAAAGTCCTATGGCGACGAACGAGTGGCGACGGGGACAAGCAGAGATGACTGCCGGGAGTTAATGATCCGCACACACACACACACACACACACACACATAAAGTTGGATGCGGTGGATTTCAAACTGAACACAAGAACACAACTTCGTTATTAGTTATTTTCCATTCAATCTATATTCTTCAATTAACAATAAACTTAACCATTTTAGGTTTACACAGAAAAGGATATTACATTATGACAGCAATAGTGACACTGACGGCTCCAAATACCTCCCTATAAGGACAGCAGGACTACCTATGTCAACCCAGATGCCAGGGCTTAGTAAGGAAATTTTCTCTGGTGTGTAAGTCAGATATTGTGCAGTAAGGGACAGATATATTCTTCGTGTTGTCTGATCCTTCTCTTAAAGGTGGCGAGACATAACCAAAGATTTACCTCGGCTATATATGAACAGATGGTACGTCTGTCTGCCTGGGTCGGAGCTGTGCCCACCAGCCAAGTCCCCTCTCCGCATACATAAATACAAACACCACTGGCCGCCCTACTCATACGACGTGTGTGTGTGTTCTCCATATTAATCGACCATTTTCACAATGATTTATTATTTCTTACCATTACCTAACCATCACAGCTCAGGAACTCCCAGTAAATGATTGAAGTGACTTTGGTAAAAAATCCACTTATGTGAGGACAAAAATAAGACTATTCATTCGTGTGTGGGCGAGAGAGGTGGAGGAGGAGGGAGAGGAAGAGGAGGAGGCGGTCAACAGTGGTGTCAAGGGGCGAGGTCAATGGGGTGCAAGAGGAGTTAGAAGATGTCAAGGGGTGGAGTCATGGTGGTGTCCAGTGGATGTCAGTGGGATGTCAAGGAGTTGTCGATGGGATGTCAGTGGGTGAGTTAAAGGGTTGTCAAGAAGTGTCAAAGGGTATCAAGAAGTGTCAAAGGGTTATCAAGAAGTGTGAAAGGGGTGTCAAGAAGTGTCAAAGGGGTGTCAAGAAGTGTCAAAGGGTTGTCAAGAAGTGTCAAAGGGTTGTCAAGAAGTGTCAAAGGGGTGTCAAGAACTATCAGAGGGTTGTCAAGACGTGTTAAAGGGGTGTCAAGAAGTGTCAAAGGGTTGTCAAGTGCTAAAGGGGTGTTAAAAAGTGTCAAAGGGTTGTCAAAAAATGTGAAAGGGGTGTCAAGAAATGTCAAGGAGGTGTCAAGAACAGTGTCAATGAAGTGTCAAGGGGGAGTTTGTCATTACCACGACGTGTCATGAAATTACAATACACTGCCATTAATTACAGACGTGAGTGACAGTAATTACAGGTAGAGAAAGATGAGCCTCGTCATGGTAACAAATACCCAGTCCTTCCTGACACCACGTTCCTTACACAGTCATTACGTTCCTTACACTGTCACCACGTTCCTTACACCGTCAACACGTTCCTTACACCGTCAACACGTTCCTTACACTGTCAACACGTTCCTTCACCGTCAACACGTTCCTTACACAGTCAACACGTTCCTTACACTGTCATCACGTTCCTTGCACAGTCATCACGTTCCTTACACCGTCAACACGTTCCTTACACTGTCAACACGTTCCTTACACAGTCATTACGTTCCTTACACCGTCAACACGTTCCTTACACCGTCAACACGTTCCTTACACCGTCAACACGTTCCTTACACAGTCATCACGTTCCTTTCACCGTCAACACGTTCCTTACACTGTCAACACGTTCCTTACACTGTCAACACGTTCCTTACACTCATCACGTTCCTTACACTGTCAACACGTTCCTTACACCGTCAACACGCTCCTTACACTGTCAACACGTTCTTTACACTGTCAATACGTTCCTTACACTATCACGTTCCTTACACTGTCAACACGTTCCTTACACCGTCAACACGTTCCTTACACCGTCAACACGTTCCTTACACAGTCATTACGTTCCTTACACTGTCAACACGTTCCTTACACCGTCAACACGTTCCTTACACCGTCAACACGTGCCTTACACTGTCAATACGTTCCTTACACCGTCAAACCGTTCCTCACACTGTCAACACGTTCCTTACACCGTCAAACCGTTCCTTACACTGTCACCACGTTCCTTACACTGTCAACACGGGATGAGGCAGGGTGGTGTGGGGTGAGGCAGGGTAGTGTGGGGTGAGGCAGGGTAGTGTGGGGTGAGGCAGGGTAGTGTGGGATGAGGCAGGGTAGTGTGGGGTGAGGCAGGGTAGTGTGGGGTGAGGCAGGGTAGTGTGGGATGAGGCAGGGTAGTGTGAGATGTGGCAGGGTAGTGTGGGGTGAGGCAGGGTAGTGTGGGATGAGGCAGGGTAGTGTGGGATGTGGCAGGGTGGTGTGGGATGAGGCAGGGTAGTGTGGGGTGAGGCAGGGTAGTGTGGGATGAGGCAGGGTAGTGTGGGATGAGGCAGGGTAGTGTGGGATGAGGCAGGGTAGTGTGGGGTGAGGCAGGGTAGTGTGGGATGAGGCAGGGTAGTGTGGGGTGAGGCAGGGTAATGTGGGATGTGGCAGGGTAGTGTGGGATGAGGCAGGGTAGTGTGGGGTGAGGCAGGGTAGTGCATCAGGAGATTCGTGTTCCTGAAGGGCTCGGATGAGTGACCCTCGCCACTGTCTTCTAGATGGAGGTCGGTCTCGGACAGCAGGAGTCAAGTTAGTTTGGACATAGTTGCCCCGAGGATCCCGTAGAATGAAAACGGCAGTTTTTAGGTAAAACTCCTGGATACGATCCTGTAAGGGGGAAAGACCAAGTTCGGTATATAGAGAAGTAGAGCGTGTCCACTGAGGAGCCCCAAGGATGATACGAGCAGCTTTCCTCTGGATAACTTCGAGACGGTTGAAAGCAGTCCGACTAATGTTGACGAGGGGCAGGGGCGGCGTAGTCGACACAGGAACGGACAAAGGACTTGTACAAGGTGAGAAGTACAGAGATGGTGGCACCAAATCACATCATTTGCCATATTTTTTTAGGTTATATTAGTTATGTAATTAATAAGCTAATAGTCCTATTTGCTATACAAGGTTGTAAGGAGCCTGGGCACGATAATAGGGCTTAGATATTATAAAAAAAATATAGGAATTAAGACGATTATTATTTTTTACTCTCTCTCTCTCTCTGTCTCTCTCTTACGCCGTGTTCCTTTCTGTCAATCTATCTGTCATTCTCCCTGTCTTTTCTGTCTATCTGCATCACCCCCTGTCTGTCTGTCTGTCTGTCTGTCTCATTACCCTTCCTCTATGACAGTCACCCGATACACTTTCCTCTCAGGTAACTAATTGAGAGAGAGAGAGAGAGAGAGAGAGAGAGAGAGAGAGAGAGAGAGAGAGAGAGAGAGAGAGAGAGAGAGAGAGAGAGATTTTATAACACAAAATATGAAAAACAAAGCAAAAAAACAAAATTTTCCTGATATTTGATTTCGAGTTTTGATCAAATTACATAGAATTGAATTTGTACTGTATGAATTCATTCCGGCTGTAACCCTCTTTTGGCCGGATACTTTTTTAATAGGAATACAGAAACTATTGCCTTGGTTGCTACATGACAAACGAACGGTATAACGTGTTTCATATTTTTTCAGTTATTTACTAAGTGTAAATATTCTGAAATAATATAATACACTCGAAAAAAAAAACAATATATATCTTACTTAAAATAAATCAATATCTTATACAATAAATTTTGAATAATAATAAAAATTTAACTAAAACTAAATTACCAAATAAATAAATAAATAAAAATCTACAAAAATAAATTGAAAAATATAATAAAGAAATTGTAATGAAAAATAAATTAGCAAAAAATATGATGTATTCTGAAATAAAATCAATAAAAACAAATTTAATTCCTCACAAAACTAAATCATATGAAAGTGAAATAAATTCTGGTGTAAATGAGCGACTAACGAGAAGATAAACGAAGGTTAACGATCATCATCTCGTTGAACCATGACATAATATTCAAATTCATTCAAATTCAAAACTTTTCAAATATTACCGTCAAAATCTTACAAATTTATGACTTGTCTAAATCAAATTCAAAACTTTTTTACAATTAACTGTGTCTTCAAATTCGTAACTTTTCAGTAATCGGTATTTACGTTGTCTGGTGGGGAGGACAACTGGCGGGGAGGACAACTGGCGGGGAGGACAACTGGTGGGGAGGACAACTGGCGGGGAGGACAACTGGTGGGGAGGACAACTGGTGGGGAGGACAACTGGCGGGGAGGACAACTGGCGGGGAGGACAACTGGCGGGGGCTAAGAGACCCGACTGCTAGACCAAGTTGTGTTCTCTTATTTGTTATGACATATTTACCTGTTCACCTGGTTACTTGATTAGCTGGTCAACAGGTGTTCCTTGGGATATATTACCCACCACCTGAGTCACATAATTTACTGTTCATGTTTTTTGTACCGTAACTATTTTGTAGTCTATGCGTCTAATTAAACCTGTATCGTGGTTCTGGGATCTTACTGTAACTCTAACTGTACCTGTGTTAGTGTTAATTTATAAAGAAACTGTTAGCTAACTGTAACCTTTAATTGTTGTTTCTCAATTAATTAAACAAACACGGCAATAGTATAGTTCGTCCCGTGTGTGAGTCAGTACTCCGTGTGACCAGCTGGCAGTAGACGAGTCATTCATCTCTACCGTGTGACCAGCTGACAGTAGACGAGTCATTCATCTCTACCGTGTGACCAGCTGGCAGTAGACGAGTCATTCATCTCTACCGTGTGACCAGCTGGCAGTAGACGAGTCATTCATCTCTACCGTGTGACCAGCTGACAGTAGGTGAGTCATTCATCTCTACCGTGTGACCAGCTGACAGTAGACGAGTCATTCATCTCTACCGTGTGACCAGCTGACAGTAGACGAGTCATTCATCTCTACCGTGTGACCAGCTGACAGTAGACGAGTCATTCATCTCTACCGTGTGACCAGCTGACAGTAGACGAGTCATTCATCTCTACCGTGTGACCAGCTGACAGTAGACGAGTCATTCATCTCTACCGTGTGACCAGCTGACAGTAGACGAGTCATTCATCTCTACCGTGTGACCAGTTAACAAGGGCTTACTTCAGCTGATCTTCCTGTGTGAGTATAGTGACTCTCTCTCTCTCTCTCTCTCTCTCTCTCTCTCTCTGTTGATGAGAGAATTTCACACCTAACGGACCCTTGATATAACGGACTTTCATCTATATATAATCCATTGAATAGAGTTTAAACCATAACTACTAAGACTCAATGAAAATACCAACAATGGCATTCTGTCACGTGTTAACATGCCCTTGTTTGGTCACCATAGGCCTATACACATTCTATCCTTTCTTTACGCCTATACACATTTTTTTTATAATACAATCATTAAACTAGTTTGCTGAGTTAGTTTACGGTATTCTAAACTTTGAAATGTTTAGTCATTAATGATATTCTGAACCTATTTAATTTTTACTATATAAAGCAGTGTAACAAAATAATGTCTTGTTTAGAGTTCTTTGACATTTTTAGACACTGGGATGTGGTTTTAGACACTGGGATGTGGTTTTACACACTGGGATGCGGTTTTAGACACTGGGATGTGGTTTTACACACTGGGATGCGGTTTTAGACACTGGGATGTGGTTTTAGACACTGGGATGTGGTTTTAGACACTGGGATGTGGTTTTACACACTGGGATGCGGTTTTAGACACTGGGATGTGGTTTTAGACACTGGGACGCGGTTTTAGACACTGGGACGCGGTTTTAGACACTGGGATGCGGTTTTAGACACTGGGATGCGGTTTTAGTGCTGGGATGCGGTTTTACACACTGTGATGCGGTTTTAGACACTGGGATGTGGTTTTACACACTGGGATGCGGTTTTAGACACTGGGATGCGGTTTTTGACACTGGGATGCGGTTTTAGACACCGGGATGCGGTTTTAGACACTGGGATGCAGTTTTAGACACTGGGATGTGGTTTTAGACACTGGGATGCGGTTTTACACACTGGGATGCGGTTTTAGACACTGGGATGCGGTTTTAGACACTGGGATGCAGTTTTAGACACTGGGATGTGGTTTTAGACACTGGGATGCGGTTTTACACACTGGGATGCGGTTTTACACACTGGGATGCGGTTTTAGACACTGGAATGCGGTTTTAGACACTGGGATGCGGTTTTAGACACTGGGATGCGGTTTTAGACACTGGGATGCGGTTTTAGACACTGGGATGTGGTTTTAGACACTGGAATGCGGTTTTAGACACTGGGATGCGGTTTCAGACACTGGGATGTGGTTATACACACTGGGATGCGGTTTTAGACACTGGGATGCGGTTTTAGACACTGGGATGCAGTTTTAGAAACTGGGATGCAGTTTTAGACACTGAGATGCGGTTTTACACACTGGGATGCGGTTTTACACACTGGGATGCGGTTTCAGACACTGGGATGTGGTTTTACACACTGGGATGTAGTTTTACACACTGGGATGTGGTTTTAGACAGTGGAATGCGGTTTTACACACTGGGATGCGGTTTTACACACTGGGATGCGGTTTTAGACACTGGGATGCGGTTTTACACACTGGGATGCGGTTTTACACACTGGGATGCGGTTTTACACACTGGGATGCGGTTTTACACACTGGGATGCGGTTTTACACACTGGGATGTGGTTTTACACACTGGGATGCGGTTTTAGACACTGGGATGCGGTTTTAGACACTGGGATGCGGTTTTAGACACTGGGATGTGGTTTTAGACACTGGGATGCGGTTTTACACACTGGGATGCGGTTTTATCTTCAAGCATTTGTGGTGGCTGAGAGAATGATAGTGTGTGTGTGTGTGTGTGTGTTCACCTACCCAACCACGGTGAATTTTTTTTGTACATTGTTTAAGGGGGATACGTGGTGATACATATACATACAGACACACAGGTATTCATACATATACAGGGATATTCATACATACATAAGCACAATCAAATTAATACCCTACTTGAATAAACATACACTCATTGATAACGCACACAAGCATACAAACAAATGTATTGCTTCATACACAAACTCAATGGCATTAATACATACACACTGTCAGTCATACGCACATTGATATATACACACTTGTAATGAGAAGCACACACACACACACACACACACAGAGAAGTTATCAGTCATGCTCATAAGTTATATTTTACAATCTTGTTTTTTAATATAACTAATTTTCTTTCAACGATAAAGACGTAGGTTATCGACGCTGTCAGAATTGAGATTAAGAGTGAATAAATGGGAGTGAAAGTGAGTGAAAAGTGAGTGAAAGTGAGTGAAATTGGGTAAAAAGTGAGTGAAAAATAGTGAAAAGTTAGTGAAAAGTGAGTGAAAGTGAGTAAAAAGTGAGTGAAAAATAGTGAAAAGTGAGTGAAAATGAGTGAAAGTGAGTGAAAAGTGAGTGAAAATGAGTGAAAGTGAGTGAAAGTGAGTGAAAAGTGAGTGAAAATGAGTGAAAGTGAGTAAAAAGTGAGTGAAAAATAGTGAAAATGAGTGAAAGTGAGTGAAAATGAGTGAAAGTGAGTGAAAGTGAGTGAAAAGTGAGTGAAAATGAGTGAAAGTGAGTAAAAAGTGAGTGAAAAATAGTGAAAAGTGAGTGAAAGTGAGTAAAAAGTGAGTGAAAAATAGTGAAAAGTGAGTGAAAATGAGTGAAAGTGAGTGAAAAGTGAGTGAAAATGAGTGAAAGTGAGTGAAAGTGAGTGAAAAGTGAGTAAAAATGAGTGAAAGTGAGTAAAAAGTGAGTGAAAAATAGTGAAAATGAGTGAAAGTGAGTGAAAATGAGTGAAAGTGAGTGAAAGTGAGTGAAAAGTGAGTGAAAATGAGTGAAAGTGAGTAAAAAGTGAGTGAAAAATAGTGAAAGTGAGTGAAAATGAGAAAATATGAATGAAAGTGAAAGTAAGTCCGCAACAAAACCTGGCTAACTGTTCTAGGTAACATACTGTATACAAAGGCTTCAGGACACAAGGCACACTCCTCTGGTTTATTCCCTAAAACGAAAAAAATTCCCCACCAAACTAAAAAAAAAAAAAAATCCCCATCAAGGAAAAAACTCCATCAAGGAAAAAATACCCATCAAGGAAAAAAACTCCCTCAAGGAAAAAAATACCCATCAAGGAAAAAACTCCATCAAGGAAAAAACTCCATCAAGGAAAAAATCTCCCTCAAGGAAAAAATACCCATCAAGGAAAAAATCCCTATCAACAGGTCATTTTCTCTACCATTCACCTTTACATCATTACCTAATTACCCTAAATTACACCATCAATACGTCACCAGGTAAACGAGGCCAGGTGAGGTTACATGACCACTCACCTACCAGTTCACTACCAATATTATCTAGGTCAGGTCAGGTCAGGCTAGGTTAGGTTAGGATAGGTCAGGCTAGGCTAGGTTAGGTTAGGTCAGGCTAGGTTAGGTTAGGTTAGGTTAGGTCAGGTTAGGGTAGGCTAGGTTAGGCTAGGTTAGGTTAGGTTAGGCTAGGTCAGGCTAGGTTAGGTTAGGTTAGGTCAGGCTAGGTCAGGTCAGGTCAGGCTAGGCTAGGTTAGGTTAGGTCAGGTCAGGCTAGGTTAGGTCAGGCTAGGTCAGGTCAGGTCAGGCTAGGTTAGGTTAGGTCAGGCTAGGTCAGGTCAGGCTAGGTTAGGTTAGGTCAGGCTAGGTCAGGTCAGGTTAGGATGACGGCCGGTACTGTATTTGATATTAATTATTGCTGTGTGTTTAATCAGGCAAGAGACAACACACACACACACATACACACACACTGTGCTGTATGAGTGTTTGTGTGGGTCTCTTGTCTACCTGAGAATGGAGAGGTGATGTTGTTTGATAACCATGATAACCACGTCGGTGATAACTCATATAAATAACAAGAGTAATAACAGTCACATACAGATATAATAACACAACCTGATAATAACAATCAATTTTATTATCTTCTATAACCGATAAAAACAACAACAGCAAAACAAAAACAACAACAATAACACCACTAACAACAGCTATCTACAGTGAACAGCTACCTTGGTGTACACTACATATGTACTTAATTAACCGTGTGCTAAGATGTACAGCACAGGTAAAGTGTCCACAAATCTCGATGTACTTTTCTCGTGTTCTATTTCAGAGAGAGAGAGAGAGAGAGAGAGAGAGAGAGAGAGAGAGAGAGAGAGAGAGAGAGAGAGAGAGAGAGAGAGGGGTTGAAGGTAGTCGGTGTTGGTAAGGAAGAGATGGTGGACTCTCTTGTTGATGTGGGGTGTCTAGTCATTGACCCCTTCACTGCTAGGACTTAACTACCCCTTCACTGCCAGGCCTTCACTACCCTTCACTGCCAGGCCTTCACTACCCCTTCACTGCTAGGCCTTCACTACCCCTTCACTGCCAGGCCTTCACTACCCTTCACTGCTAGGACTGAGCTACCCTTCACTGCCAGGCCTTCACTACCCCTTCACTGCCAGGCCTTCACTACCCTTCACTGCTAGGACTGAGCTACCCTTCACTGCCAGGCCTTCACTACCCTTCACTGCCAGGCGTAATCACTTCGCCACAAAGGTAATTTCACCATAACAATATTTACCTTGATCGTCTACGAGATAATAAGGTAATTCCCCCGATAATTACCTTTGACATCTAGCAAACGTTAAGATAATTATCCCATAATAATCACAATCTCAATTAAGGTAATTTTCTATTAATAAACAAAAATAGTTTAAAAGGTAATGACCCAATAAAAGCTGTTAATTACCCCAGTCTTCAACCAGGTGTAAAATACAATTACTCAATAAGGTAACGTATAAATAGTAGTTGTTCTTACTTTGATCCTCTGTTCTTCATGTCCAGCCGAACGAAGACAAGTGAAATGAGGGCCAATAGTGTTGTTGTTGTTCTGTAAAGTAAAAGAAACATAGTGCTGTTTGTTTTTGATTCGTTTTTATATGCTATTTTTCCATCCCAGTATCTCTCTCTCTCTCTCTCTCTCTCTCTCTCTCTTTATCAACTTTACATAATTATTCTCAAGGTTTTCTCCGTACACACTGTCGTCAAGTTGTGAGTCGCTGTTCACTGTCATAAGAATGCCTTGGGTGCCAGTACAGTGCCCTTAGTAACACCGGTATTGAGAGAATTAACGTATGACCGCCCATAGTTATCAACACACTTTAAAATGTAATAAAGATGTAATCAATAAACCCGAGGCTGTTCTTTTGTTATGTCTGTTGCTATATTTGTGAATAATTGAATGATTCTCGAGTAACCTAACCTAACCCAACCTTGAGCGGGAGTGAGACATCAAGACCCAATCACCTGAGTGTCACACTGATGGGATGACTGTGTGAGGAACGAGTGAGTGGTAAAGAAGGTAACCATATTGTTGATCAGTGAGTAAAAGTGTGATTTTCAAGGTGCTTGATCATATGAATGTTGATTTTTCACCAGGTGTTGTGGTAGAAAGGGGGTGATACTCTGATGGGATGATGAATGTTGATATGTTACTATAATGAGAAGACTGTGGTGTGGGTACCGTATAAGAGGGCAATGATCTGTAGGACTAACTACAAAACAGTTAACTCGTTCTATAGATTTCTTCCCATCTGATAGTTTACGTAGGTGTATAGATACATCTAACCTAACCTATTGTATCGTATCTTAACCTAACCCAACTTAACCTAACCCAACTTAACCTAACCCAACTTAACCTAACCTAAGTATAGTTTGGGCTCTGTTATAACAATTAATGAAGTCATAAGTGAAAGAGCAAATTCGACCTTACATAAACTACCTTCCACACACACACACACACACACACACACACGAGTTACCATTAACAACAAACTGTATACAACCAAATATGTCAATATGTCCGCCATACTGTCAGATAAATTAAACCTTTAACCACAACAACAAAGTAACCACTGTACTCTCTTAATATGGAACCAATCACCAGCCAGGGAGGGGGAGGCCAATCACCAGCCAGAATGGGGTAGAATGGGTAACCAATCACTAGCCAGGGGAGGGGAGAGGAGGGGAGGCCAGATTACTCTTGGTTCACAATAATATAAATAAAATCAACTACAGTAACAATAAACTTGGTCCACTTTTTGTTATCATTGTCGAGTCACAACATGCACTCCTGTTATGACTTCATGAGACAGAAAGACCCACTACTGTTCATTAACTAGAAATACACTGATGCTCCACTGAGACTATCACTAAATATTCATGAAAAGTTTGAAAATATTGATAAAAAGATATGATTTCAAGTAGGCATATATTTCACGGTAGGGTAGGGTAGGGTAGGGTAGGGTAGGGTAAGGTAAGGTAGGGTAAGGTAGGGTAAGATAGGGTAGGGTAAGGTAGGGTAGGGTAAGGTAAGGTAGGGTAAGGTAAGGTAAGGTAGGGTAAGGTAAGGTAGGGTAAGGTAGGGTAAGATAGGGTAGGGTAAGGTAGGGTAGGTAACCTAACCCAACACAGCATCGTTAAGAGCCTGACCTGACCCCACCTGTGTGTGACCTCCAGTAGAAAGCAAGCCAGTGTGTCCCAGCCATGTCTTTGACGACTAAATTGTTGAAGTGGCTGTCAAGGTGGTAGTTTGAGGAGTAAATGGCCAGTTTGGAGGTCGTTATACTCCTAGGGCCACCTCATGATACTCAAGCCCACCTAATGAGAGAGAGAGAGAGAGAGAGAGACACACACACACACACACACACACACACACACTGCACTACTACTACTTTGCTGTCACAGATGTTGCACGTGTGGAGGGCTACATCTAGTGCGGGAGGGGAGGCGGCAACGTCTTTCCGGCACTGGCGCTTGTCTGCCTCGGTTTGCAGTCGGGCTAACCCGAAAGTATTGACACCTTCTCGTGTGGTGCTTCTCCAAGCGTTACGGTGCGGAGTAATCGTCTCCCAGGTGAGGGGGTCGATTTAGCATTTTTCAGGTTTGTCTTAAGACAATCCTTATACCTTTTCAATTGCCCGCCAGCGTTACGTTTTCTATTTGGCAGGTGACTGTAAAGTAGCTGCTTTGGCAGTCTACTGTCGACCAGGTAGGTAACATGGCCAGTCCAGCATAGTTGTTCATGGATAATGGTAGCCTCGATGCTCCTACAGTTGGTGTCAGCAAGAATGCTGGCATTTGTTCTCCTGCCTTCCCAGGTGCCTCCTGTATGTGACCCTATCTCGCTGCCATATAGCAGGGTTGGGAGAACCACTGCTGGATATATGTGCAACTTTGTAGATAATTTCAGCTCCCTACAGCTGAAGACATGGGTACTAGGGTGTGTCATAGGAGGGAAGATCAGCTAAAACTAATGGCCCATCACTTTTTTGGTAGATTTTAGTGTATATAAACAGAAAATAATTTCAGTTTCAATATTTTGCAACCTTTTGCTAGGTAAATTTTAGCGTGAAATTTATCGAAAATCTAACGTACAGCTGCATTAGTGCATTACAATTAAATAGTGAACATTGCTTTTTGACTTCATTCTTTAACAACCCAACTAACAATATTTTTTCTGTTTCAGATTCTGATGCATTTATAAGTTGATAATATTTGCGATGGTTGCTTGTGTCAGGACGAGGAACCAAAAATCCAGCCATCTCAGTCACTATCTTGGGTCTGGGAGAGAGCTCCTGAAGTCGGAGTTGCCTACATTGAGAGATGCTTTGAGATACGGTGTTTTAATCAGGCAAATCAGTGAAAAGAACCAAAGAACTTACACAAACAAAGATATTGCCAGTTATATGACCAAAGCTGTCTTGGCACAGTACACTCTGGCTAACGCTCAGTTCAAGCCTCCAGTCATAACAAGTCAGAAGAAGATTAGTGAGAGACTGCTAGCCAGTTGGGAAAAGGCAAGAGATATCTCTCTTGGGAGAGGAAAACTTGCAGTTAAGGACAGCTTTGCCAAGCAACTGGACCAGTTATTTGACATAATTACTTGCAAGTGCCCAATTGTTCTCTGTCCTGAGTTTGGATGCGATCGTGACTGTAAATCCGAGGCCCACATCTCCTGTATTTGCAAGCGTGAACTGAAGATTCCTGTGATCGAACTGGCATTTGTCAAAGCACAGAGAGAGAAGACTAGCAGTATAGGGGCTCTCATGATTTCTAGCCAAGATATTCCGGAGTCCAAGAGACAGGAGGCTGCCACAGAGAGACAGAAGAGGAGAAGAGTTGCCGAGGAAAAGAGACTTGAGAAGGCCCAGGGTGAGGTAAAAAAGGCCGATGATTGGAGTCAAGCTGATTCAGAGTTTAATGACTTCCCCATGGCTGATCCGAGTGCTGACCAGGAGAATGGTGACTTTGTCCCTAACCCAGAAAATAATGATCCCAAACCTTCCAGGCATAACATTCGAAATAGGAAAGATATCCCGAGCATAGCTCTGGCCAGCATGCGACACCACACTGGTCTCAGAGAAACTGCAGAGATAGCAACAGCTGCCTGGGTTGACGGTGGTTTGATAACACCTGATGATGTTCACCTGGTGATAGATCATAACAAAGTAAGGAGAGCTCAGGAGAAATTTGTCAGTAACCTAGAAGAGGAGTTTGATGAGGGGATAAGAGAAAATGGAATCAATTGTTTGTTCTTTGATGGGAGAAGGGATGACACTAAAGTGTTCATGAAAGTTGGAGATTCTGACAAGTTGTTCCCTGCCATGGTGAAGGAGGAACACTACTCCTGCTGCAGTGAACCAGGAGGGAAGTATTTGTGGCATTTCACTCCAGAGAAAGATGACATCAGGAAACCAGCTGAGATAGTGGCAGATAACATTGTGAACTGGCTCAGAGAGAGGAACGTAGACCAGACCCTGCAGGCCATTGGAGGGGACAGCACCAACACGAACACAGGGTGGCAAGGGGGGGTCATACAGTGGATAGAGAGGAAAATTGGGAGGAAGCTGGTCTGGATTGTTTGTGACCTCCACACCAACGAGTTGCCACTCAGACATCTGATCCAGGAGCTGGATGGCAAGACTCTTTCAAACAACAGATGGTCTGGTCCTCTTGGCAAGATGCTGGACTCTGCCACTGAGTTAGAAATAAATCCGAGCTTTGAAAAAATCACAGTTGGCCCTCCACTCGTTGAGCTTACACATACTGTCATTGACGACCTGAGTACTGACCAGTACTATGGTTACATGATTTGCAGTGCCATCAAAACTGGGGTCATGCCTGATAGACTTGCTTACCTGCAGATAGGTCCAGTCTCACATTCTAGGTGGCTCACAACGGCTCTCAGGTTCTGCAGAATTTGGGTCGCTCATCATAAACTGAAAGGGAACCAGCTTCACAACCTGAGACTTATTGTCCAATTCATAGTGAGTGTCTACTTGACAAATTGGTTCAACACCAAGGTCAAGTCATCGTTCTCCGAAGGTCCGAGGCATGTTCTCTTCCAGCTTGAGCTCCTGAGGAGTCAGCCAAGGAAGGTTGTTCAGATTGTGGAGCAGACTGTGAGGAGATCTTCCTGGTATGCTCATCCCGAGGCAGTTCTGCAGACAATGCTCTGCAGTAAGGATGAGGAGGAGAGAAGAGTGGCAGTCAAAAAGATCTTGGATATGAGACTTATGAGAGGATCTGGGCATGACGAATCAGTTGGTGACGATTCCTTCAGGGTCAGGAAGACTCCTGAAGTCAATCTAGGTGCCAAGACCCTCACTGATCTCATAGATCTGGATAACATCCAGGGTGGCAGTGAGCCCCCTCTTACCTGCAGCCTCACCAATGTTCAAGTCAGAGCTTTCCTGGACAACCCCATGCATGTCCCTGCCTGGCCCTCGCACACCCAGAGTATAGAGCGTTGTGTACAGCAAGTGAGCGAGGCCAGCAGTCACGTGTACAGCCAGGAGAGGAGGGAAGGCTACATCCGAGCTCAGGTGGTCAGCAGGGAGGTGATGAGTAGAAACAGAAGCAAGAAAGACATGTTCTCTATGGTGTGCAGCAACACCGGGTCGTAGTAGTAAAACCGGTTTTTGTATTGGATGAATTTGTTTTCTAAAGGAATATTAAATTTAATAAATGTGTCAAGATCATTTGTTTCACTATTCTGGATCATTTTCATCCTAATAAATTAACCTGATACATTTACTTTACTTTAAATAAGCTATTTAGTGGTGTTGGTAAAAGGGTGGGAATACTGAATTTTCATAAGATTTCAAGTTAAAATTTACCTAGCAAAAAATAAAAACTTTTCAAATCTGAAGATATCACATGATTCTGCACATAGAACTACATCATTAATACCATGGGCCGATTTTTCAAACTCAAAAAAAAAAATTCGCCTCCGTATGACACACCCTAATGGGTACGGAGTCTGCCAAAGGCGTGAGATGCACATCTGATCCGATGCTGAATCTCTTTATCGATGTCTGTGGTGGTGGACAGGTGGGAGCCGAGATACTGAAAGTGGGTAACATTAGAGAGGGTAGTACCGTTAAGCTGGATGGATGGTGGAGGTGTGGCTGAACCAGGGACAGGTTGAAAGAGAATCTGAGTCTTACTTACATTCACCTCAACAGCGAAGTGTGTAAAATAATAATAATAATAATAATAATAATAATAAATAATAATAATAAACGGTTTATTAATAGAGTTACAGCCTGTGTCTGAAAATATACAGACTTACATTTGATTTTGACATGATGATATAATATGCATTGAATACATTTACAGGGCTGTACAGTACATTAATCAGGAGTTGTTTATTATTTTAACAATAGATGGGATGGTGCTGTTCTTATATCTATCAGTGCGGGCTCTTATGGGCTGAATTTTGTTGTAGTGGCGGACTGCGCGAGGTGGGTGGGGGGCTGCAGGTGGCAGGAGGTGGCGATGGCGAGGGTGGTGCAGTAGTCCACGGCCAAACCTTTCCAGTGCTTGGTGGTGGAGGTCACTGAGGGATGGCACTTCCAGGGTGGAGAGAGCGTTGGTGTAGCCGGAGTATTCTGCGCCAAGCATGATTCTGCAGGCCCTTTTCTGTACCTTCTCTAGCCGACGTTGTTGGGTGGAGTTGAGAGACGACGACCAGGCTGGTGACGCATACGTTAGTTTGGGGAGAATAAAGGCGTTGTAGATGGTCCTCAGCTCTGGCGTGGGTGTCCCAAGTGACCTAAGTCGTCGTAGCATGTAGAGACGGTACGAGGCTGCCTTGACTGTGTTATTTACATGGGCCTTCCAGTAAAGTTTGTTGTCTATGGTTACACCCAGGAGTTTGGCAGACTGCACCAGCTGCGTAGGTGTTCAGCAACTCCTGTAGGTCGCGTTCAGTGTGAAGGACAAGGGGGAGGTCGTCTGCATACTGAAGTTCAATAATGGAAGCTGCCGACACCTTTGTTCCTGCCAGGAGTCGTCTTATGTTAAAAAGATCTTTCACCCGGTACTGGATGTCTACCCCACCCACTAAATTGGCACTGGCACGAGTAAGGAAGGCAGCCAAGAAAATGGAAAAGAGAGTTGGCGCTGGCACGCACGCACGCACGCATGCACGCACGCACGCTCTCTCCACCCTGGAAATGCCATCCCTCAGTGACCTCCATCACCAAACACTGGAAAAGTTTGACAGCCAACTAATGCACCACCCTCGTCATCGCCACCTCCTGCCACCGGCAGCCCCCCGCCCACCTCGCGCAGTCCGCCATTACAACAAAATTCAGCCCATAAGAGCCCGCACCGATAGATATAAGAATAGTACCATCCCATCTATTGTTAAAATAATAAACATCTCCTGATTTATGTACTGTACAGCCCTGTAAATGTATTCAATGCACATTATATCATTATGTCTAAATCAAATGTAAGTCTGTATATTTTCAGCCACCGGCTGCAACTCTATTAATAAACCGTTTATTATTATTATTATTGTTATTATTATTATTATTATTATTATTATTACACACACACACACACACACACACACACACACACACTCATTACAAGTAGGGCTGAACACAGGGGTTCTGTCACCCTGAACTAGACAGTAATCATGACCATCCTCCCTACACGGTAATTATCACTTACCACCACCACTCTCCCTCTCTCCCTCATCTACATCTCTCCCTCAACAATTACTCACTGGTGAGGGAAGTATATCAGGTGAATGTCAAGGGGAGTGACACATGGGAGACAGACCGACACAGACAGACAGACAGAGAGAGAGAGAGAGACAGCACCTGAAAACATCTCGAGTGAGTGACCTCGTGAGTGTCCACCTGAGTGACCACCTCGACATTTAACACCCTGTCTACCTGCCTGCCACTCCTACATGTAACTCACCAAGGCGTCTTGTCTCACCTGCCCGGTAAATTTTAGTTCAATTTTTACGCCAAGAATATCAAATAATGATTTGAATTTTTATTTATATTTTTTGGAAAATATTATAGATAAAAGTAGACCTAAAATATATAAAAAAGACGATAAATAACACAATTCAATCCAATTTGAACTTTGAGAACGAAAATAAGTGAAAATATGTAAATAATAACAATATCTAAATAATTAACAGTAGCGAAAATTATTACAAAAATAATAAATTTGAAAAACATGGCGAGGAAAATCATTTTACGAAATAAAAAATAGACAGAAATAATAAAAACTGAAACAAATATAAACTGTATATATAAAATAAATATTGCGGCAAAATTTCGTTCATGTTTACATTCGATTGCCCGTCTGTCCGTCTAGGAATATGAACATGGTCCTTGGAACAGATTTCAATGACATTTAAGCCCATATGTGGTCATAATTGCCTGGCATCTACCTGTAGCGAGAGCGTATACCCACCATGAAGCATCGTGGCTCAGGTTCGGTGTAAATCAGAATGAACAAGCACGTACAGACACGGGTGGATGTGTTGGGTCGGTGCCTCTAACTAGACAGGTCTAATATCCTTAATATGTAATGTTGTGTTAATTAGACGACTGAAATAATACTAAGTTTAATTATTTGTGTTGAAATAAACGATCAAGAACAGTTGCCATTTACAAAATAATAAACCATTATGGTAAAGCCCAACAAGTACCAAAAGGGTGACTGAACTAATTTTGTGGTATATCTCCTCTGGCCTTTGGTTATGTCCAAGTTATTCAAAGATTTATTCTTCTGGTGACCTATACATATTGTCCTTAAGTTAGAGGATCTGGAAGCATGACTGATGGTGTTCGTTCATGGGATTCAATATAGATTCGACTCTTTTTAATAAGCAATCGAAACAATAGTATATAAGTGTTGCTGTCAATTATTCTCCAACAAACAAATCAATGGAAGACAGACAGACAGACAGACAGACAGACAGACAGACACGTAACATCTAACCCACTACACGACTAGTCTCTCTAACACCAGATGAAGTACAGCAAGCGTCACGATACTTTTTTGGCTGTGTGTATAAGATTAATTAATATCTATTGGTCGCTGCTTTACCATTAAGAGATATTTCAGTATTAAAACCTTGAAGAGAAAACCTAACTTAACCTAACCTAACCATTAATAGTTATTTCAGTATTAACACCTTGAGGAGGAAACTATATTGTACTACAGAAAATGTCGGACTTAATATGATAAAACCGCAAACCTGGTGCTGTTGAAAGTGTCCAGGTGTGTGTGTGTGTAGTATTTCCCAACACACCGAAAAAAAAGGTTTAATCTACAGTATGTTGTATCCGCACCGCCCCTAAATGGCCCTTATGAAGTGCACTTAAAGAGGAGGTGGATGGCGAAAGTGGATAATGAAGGCAGGAGGGAGAAAGAGGAGAGAGAATGATGAAACACGAGGAGATTGATGATAATGGAAGCAGAAGAGGGAGAGAAAGGAGTGGAGAGATAATGGAGTAACTAGAGGAGACAGACAGACAGAGTGAGAGACAGAGAGATGGAGAGACACACACACACACACACACACACACACACACAAAGAATAATATAAAATGAAGAAATCAACGAAAAAGTAAAAAAAAAAAAACATGGAGAATAAAAACCATAAGAAAAAAATAAGAAAAACAAAGAATAAAGATAAAGATAAGAAAGAAGACAAAAGGTAAACAAAGAAAGAGAGAGAAGAGAAGCATAGAGGCTCAACCTAAGATGGTGCCAAGGGTTCAGACGTGACTAAGGGCCACGAAAATATACCTTCACAGACTTTTAAAATTAACGTTGTGTGTTTTTATTTATTTATTTATTTATTTTTATTTGTTTCTTAACCATGTCTGAGTATAATGAGTTGATGAATGTTTGGAGGGTTGGGTGGGGAGGGGTAGGGGAGGGGAGGGGGAGGGGTAGGGGAGGGGTTGGGTGGGGAGGGGTAGGGGAGGGGTGGGGAGGGGTAGGGGAGGGGCTGGTAGGGGTAGGGGTTGGGTTAGGTTAGGTTCGTCACCATTTTGCTTATTCTTCAGTAGCTGGGGATGAAAGCTCACACGTCTAGCAGATAAAAATGAACGCAACTAACTTAACCTAACCTAACCTAACCTAACCTAATATTTAAAGATAAAATAAAAAAATAATAAAATAAAAACATAACTGACGAATAATTAATAAAAATAAAATCAAAGATAAACAAGACAAAAAAAACCCACAAATATTATAGATATATAAAAAAATATAACAAAGAGAGAGAGAGAGAGAGAGAGAGAGAGAGAGAGAGAGAGAGAGAGAGAGAGAGAGAGAGAGAGAGAGAGAGAGAAGAACAACAACAACTATGGAACAAGAAAAATTTAATAATAAATAAACACCCCCCCCCCCCCCAACATAAAAAAACAAATAAAAAAAACAAAAACAATTCCAAACAAGACAAAACAGTGAGTCACGTAGAAGAAAAAAAAATCGAAAAATTCTCCTTCCTCCCTCCCGTGTTATTAAGGCAGCGTCAACAAGGGGTGGTAGAGTATAAATACGGCAGACAGATGCTCCCTCACGCCTGTAGGTACGGGAGGAGAGTCTGGGCCTACACGACACTTGACAAGGCCTGATACTACTCACGTTCACCTCCTAATTGCTCTAGATCGTGGGTTATGGTGTGGGTTGGGGGTTAAAGTGTGGGTTCTAGGGGGACGTGGGTGGGTGGGTGTGTGTGTTACTTTAGTCAGCTATTTAGGTTAGGCCAAGAATAAGTTGTTAGGTTAGGAATCAGCAGTTAGGTTAGGTTTTGTTAAGAGTCAGGTTAGGTTAGGTTTGGAGTTAGGTTAAGAATCAGTTAGGTTAAGGGTACGTTAAGTCAATTTCAGTTACGATAAATCAAGCTGGGTCATATTACGGGGTCGGGTTTGGGTCCTGGAGATAACAAACCCCAAA
Source organism: Homarus gammarus (assembly GCA_958450375.1). NCBI lineage: Eukaryota > Metazoa > Arthropoda > Malacostraca > Decapoda > Nephropidae > Homarus > Homarus gammarus. Next base: position 2,191,906 of record CAUDMG010003049.1, on the reverse strand, counting down.
AATCTGTCTCACGAATCCCTGAGAGTCCCAAGACGAGGCTGGAATACCACGAGTGTTTGGCCTTGTTGTTCACACCAATTAACATGTAAATTGTGTCGAGGAGGAGGCACTGGTGGGGGGTGCCAGGGGGTGCCAGGGGGGAAGGGCACTGGTGGTGTGTGACAGGGGGTGCCAGGGGGTGCCAGGGGGGAAGGGCACTGGTGGTGTGTGACAGGGGGTGCCAGGGGGGAAGGGCACTGGTGGTGTGTGACAGGGGGTGCCAGGGGGTGCCAGGGGGGAAGGGCACTGGTGGTGGGTGACAGGGGGTGCCAGGGGGGGAAGGGCACTGGTGGTGGGTGCCAGGGGGGGAAGGGCACTGGTGGTGGGTGACGGGGGGAAGAGGGCACTAGTGGTATGTATGCCCGTGCGGTGTTAAGAAGACGCAATGGGTACGTGCACACACACACACACACACACACACACACACACACACACACACTCACTCAAACTACCACAGTGAGTCAGGAAGAGAGAGGGTTAAGGCAGCGTCTCTTGGTTGTAGTGTACAGGTCTATTGTGATCGCCAGGTTGTAAATGAGTCATTAGATCCTCTCCATTAACCAGTTGTGAGAGAATTCCATATAAGATCTTAGGGTTGTTAATCCCCTCCTTCACCCCCCCCCCCCCCTAGTTGCTGTTGGTTTGTTAAGAAGTTCAGGTAATTGTTCATTTACCTGTTGTTGTGTTGTGGTAGCTTAGTTAGGTCTTGTGTAATATAATTTTATCAGAGTTACAACGCCAGTGCAGGCAGGTAGTATTGTCTGGCGTTCAGTAGCAACACACACAGCCCCCTCCCCCCTCACCTGGGTCTAGTCATACAGTGATGGCACTCTGTAACGTCTGGCGCTCTTACAAACCTAAGATAAGCGCCAGGCACAAGTTGAGAACTATGTACAGTTCCCTTCACTAGTGTGTTTGCAGGGACTCGTCATATAAACATTCCACTAATCATTATCTTTGAGATATTTGTTTTAATATTGTTTTACTTTGATTCCATAGTAAGTTTACTATTGTGAGTTTCCTTCTGTCGAATGTAAACAAACACAACCCTGCCACACTGCACGAAACCTGACGACCCCCTGTAAACGCACTAGTGAAGGGGGACTGTACCTCATGATACACTAAACCTTTAGAAGTAAGATACCACAGTCCAGTATAAGACCAAAGCCAGGGCCACCATCTTGTGCCACAGGAGAACAGCGCCACACACATCTGAGGCCCACTATCTTGTACCACAGGAGAACAGCGCCACACACATCTGAGGGCCACCATCTTGTACCACAGGAGAACAGCGCAACGCACATCTGAGGGCCACCATCTTGTACCACAGGAGAACAGCGCCACACACATCTGAGGGCCACCATCTTGTACCACAGGAGAACAGCGCCACACACATCTGAGGGCCACCATCTTGTATCACAGGAGAACAGCGGCACACACATCTGAGGGCCACCATCTTGTACCACAGGAGAACAGCGCCACACACATCTGAGGGCCACCATCTTGTACCACAGGAGAACAGCGCCACACACATCTGACACTGTGGTGTAAACTGTGACAAGTGAAGCAGTGTGTGACCGCCTGCCTCTGGTCCACACCATAAAAATAGCAACGGCAGGACGGGCAATCAACATCGTCTGGCGTACCCCCTTCCTCCCTCAAACGATGACAGGTTTTTAGAGGCAACACCTATCTTCTTTCTGCCTGACATTGTGTTGTGTTAGTGTTAGTTCAAGACATCACCACGACACCTGCCATCATTAGTAACATTTTCTCAAGTGTAGTAAGACTTATGTTATTCTTCTGTGACCTAACATGACCTCTGACCTACTACAACAATGACCAGCCAGTGATGACCCCCAGGACTGTCATCTCCAATTGGGTCACAGGAATAACCTTTGACCCAAATCTAACCATTATATCTCTGGGTGAGTGAGTGAGTGAGTGAGTTCAATCGACGGTGCCCAAACAATATGGAGTCCCCCCAAAAAAACTAACCTAACCTAACCCCTCTTATCTCCTTCCTCCCTCCCCCTCCCCTCCTTCCTCTTCCTCCTCCTCCTCTTCACCTCCTTCCTCCTCTTCCCTTCCTTCCTCCTCTTCCCTTCCTTCCTCCTCCTCCTCCACTTACCCTCCTTCCCCCTCCTCCACATCCCCTACTTCCTCCTCTTCCCCTCCTTCCTCCTCCTCTTACCCTCCTTCCTCCTCCTCTTACCCTCCTTCCTCCTCCTCTTACCCTCCTTCCTCTTCCCCTCTTCCCCTCCTTCCTCCTCCTCTTCCCCTCCTTCCTCCTCCTCTTCCCCTCTTCCCCTCCTTCCTCCTCCTCTTACCCTCCTTCCTCTTCCCCTCTTCCCCTCCTTCCTCCTCCTCTTCCCCTCCTTCCTCCTCCTCTTACCCTCCTTCCTCTTCCCCTCTTCCCCTTCCAAGCCTAAAGAGGTATTACACATTCTCCGACAATATATAAAAAAACATCCTGAGAAGAGTCTATTGTTAAGAAATTGAGTTTGGTGTGGAAGAGGAGACGGAGGAGGAGAAGAGATAGGAAAGAAACAACAAACAAGAAGGAAGGGAGAGAGATAAACGAAGGAAGAAGGAGGAGAGGGATAAATGAAGGAAGGAGTAAATAAAGAAAAGGAGAAATAATGGAAAAGAAAACGAAGAAAAGATTGAAGAACGGGGAAGCAAGAGAGGAATTAAAGAGGAAGGAAGGAAGATAGGAAGGAGAGGAAAAAAGAAAGAAAGCGACGAAAAATGAAAGAAGAAGGAAGCGAAGAACAAATAAAATATAAAATTAAAATAGGGAAAATCAAGGAAGAGACAAAATGAAGGAGAAAACGAAGTATAATAATGGAGGTGGGAAGAAAGGAGAGAAAAAATAACATGCAGTAAGGGGAGAGACAATGGTGATGACACTAAGCACAATGGACGGTAGTTAGCGAATTGAGGAAGAGAAGAAAAAAATGATAAATGAGAGAATTAGAAAGAAGACGATATTATAGTTATGGTAGATAATAATAATAAATATACTACTAATAATAATAATAAAAGAGAGAGAGAGAGAGAGAGAGAGAGGGAAGACAGTACAGACAGGGAACAAACGAGGGTGTAAAGTAGGGAGAAAGGAAGGTGTAACGAGGGTAGAAGGGGAGGGAGGGAAGAAGGAGGGAGAGGAAAGGAAGCGGTAATAAGGAAAGGTTAGATAACACCTGCTGCACGCCCACACCTGCTGCACGCCCACACCTGCTGCACGCCCACACCTGCTGCACGCCCACGCCTGCTGCATGCCCACACCTGCTGCACGACCGCACCTGCTGCACGCCCGCACCTGCTGCACGCCCACGCCTGCTGCATGCCCACACCTGCTGCACGCCAACACTTTCTGCACGCCCACACCTGTTGGACGCCCACACCTGCTGCACGCCCACAACTGCTACACCCCACACCTGCTACACCCCACACCTGCTGCACCCTCACAGCAATTTTTCCCCACAACTGCTACACCCCACACCTGCTGCACCCCACACCTGCTACACCCCACACCTGCTGCACGCCCTCACTTGCTGCACCCCACACCTGCTACACCCTCACAGCAATTTATCCCCACAACTGCTACACCCCACACCTCCTACACCCCACACCTGCTACACCCCACATCTGCTACACCCCACACATGCTACACCCCACACCTGCTACACCCCACACTTGCTACACCCCCACACCTGCTACACCCCACACCTGCTACACCCGACACCTGCTACACCCCCACACCTGCTACACCCCACACCTGCTGCACGCCCACGCCTGCTGCATGCCCACACCTGCTGCACGCCAACACTTTCTGCACGCCCACACCTGCTGCACGCCCACACCTGCTGCACGCCCACAACTGCTACACCCCACACCTGCTACACCCCACACCTGCTGCACCCCACACCTGCTACACCCTCACAGCAATTTATCCCCACAACTGCTACACCCCACACCTGCTACACCCCACACCTGCTACAACCCACACCTGCTGCACGCCCACGCCTGCTGCATGCCCACACCTGCTGCACGCCAACACTTTCTGCACGCCCACACCTGTTGGACGCCCACACCTGCTGCACGCCCACAACTGCTACACCCCACACCTGCTACACCCCACACCTGCTACACCCTCACAGCAATTTATCCCCACAACTCCTACACCCCACACCTGCTACACCCCACATCTGCTACACCCCACACATGCTACACCCCACACCTGCTACACCCCCACACCTGCTACACCCCACACCTGCTGCACCCCACACCAGCTGCACCCCACACCAGCTGCACCCCACACCTGCTACACCCCACACATGCTACACCCCACACCTGCTACACCCCACACCTGCTACACCCCCACACCTGCTACACCCCACACCAGCTGCACCCCACACCTGCTACACCCCACACCTGCTAATTTACAGTGGATATCTCTAGGTATCTCATAGTTATTTCACCTACATAATTTTTCACCATTTCTCCCACCAAAATTTTTGTACATTACCGAAATAGATTTAATAATTGGTGCTTATTTAACCTTATTTTTGACTGATTTATGGCGCGATTTTTGTCACGATGTGTTAACTAATCACTTATTTTACAGTACTGCTGGTGATCTTTGTCCAATTGCCATCGAGGTTTGTTATTCTCGACCAATCACCATCGAGGTTTGTTATTCTCGACCAATCACCATCGAGGTTTGTTATTCTCGACCAATCACCATCGAGGTTTGTTATTCTCGACCAATCACCATAAAGGCTTGTTATTCTTGACCAACCAGCTTCAAAACGTTTCTCTTATCAACCAATAAGCATCAAGACGCTTCTCCTCTTGACCAATAATGTTACCTTTCTCAACCAATTAGCACAAAGATGTTACTTAATCGACCAATCAGCATCAAGGTATTACCATTAGTAGACAGTGTACACATCTACCAGTAGACAGTGTACACATCTACCTGTGTACACATCTACCAGTTTGGGTCAGGTTCTTCTCTTTAATAAACACACGACAAAGTATTAAGGTCGTGTACAAAAATTAGTCCGATATCCCGGCCATAAAATTCCCTCAGTATTATTTTATGAAAGAACACGAGAGTTTTAACCCAGACTAATATAATACGGCTATGTAAAGTCAGGCTAAAAAAAATACATCTTTAAATCACACTAAATGAATGTCTAATTTCCGACTTTTAATGTACCGGAAACTTTTTTTTTTTGTCCCTTTTTTTTTTTTCTAACAAACAAAACACTACCGGAAAAATAATAGCCGGAATATTTTCTGCATGGTTTTCAGGGCAACGACGGGAGAAAAAAATATCTTGTGGAGTTGTTTTAAAATGACCCACACAACAATGGCTGCCGCCTTTTATTCACGAATATTTTATCTGTCCGCGTCAAATATTTAACTATGTTTAGGATTTCACCGGCTGAGGACTTGGAGGGGCTGAGGAAGGGGCTGAGGAGGGGGGCTGAGTGAGGAGGGGGGTGAGTAAGGAGGGGGCTAAGGAAGGGGGCTGAGGAAGGGGCTGAGGAGGGGGCTGAGTGAGGGGGGCTGAGTAAGGAGGGGGCTGAGTGAGGGGGGCTGAGTAAGGAGTGGGCTGAGTGAGGAGGGGGCTGAGTGAGGGGAGGAGGCTGAGGAAGGGGGCTAGATAGAGATGGGTGGAGATGGTGAGGAGGAGCATTAAAGGGGAGGGGTAACTTGAAGGGGGTTTGGGAAGGTGTAGAGGAAGACAGACAGACAGACAGACAGACAGACACACAGACAGACACACAGACAGACATCACAAGATTGGCGACCACGACTCTCCACTCTATATATCTTCAGGCAGTAGTAAAATTGCCTTCTGTATATTGTGGTAAAGTTCCATGACAAACACGATTAAAACGAAATAAAACACGAGACACAGACAAAACAAGACACAAACACCATAAAAACAATAAAAAAAGTGAAAAAAAAAAACAGGAAAAAAAAATGGCCGCATATATTCTCACGTCCAGTGTTTATAATGGCGGTAACCTGAGACGGAATTAAAAGACAATACTAATCAATGGATCAATTAACGTATCATTACCTCACTTAGAATCCACTTAAACATCTTCACTACACTTACATAACCTCCCATACACACCCCAAACATATTTAAGTTACTTTTTTTGGCGTTACAATTTGAGAAACTGGGCGAAAAGTTTTGATATATTCTCTAGTGTATCGTTAAGTGTTGGTATGCCTGTTTGGTGCATCGTTAAGTGTTGGTATGCCTGCTTGGTGTATCGTTAAGTGTTGGTATGCCTGTTTGGTGTATCGTTAAGTGTTGGTATGCCTGTTTGGTGTATCGTTATGTGTTGGTATGCCTGTTTGGTGTATCGTTAAGTGTTGTTATGCCTGTTTGGTGCATCGTTAAGTGTTGGTATGCCTGCTTGGTGCATCGTTATGTGTTGGTATGCCTGTTTGGTGTATCGTTAAGTGTTGTTATGCCTGTTTGGTGTATCGTTGTGTGTTGGTATGCCTGTTTGGTGTATCGTTAAGTGTTGGTATGCCTGTTTGGTGTATCGTTAAGTGTTGGATCTATCACTAATAAAAAGCCTATCACCTTTTCTCCTGAACCACGAACCCCGAGATTATGACGACTTCACTGAATAATGATCTATCTATCTATCCGTCCGTCTGAATGTCAATCCGTTGTTACATCAATACTCTCTCTCTCTCTCTCTCTCTCTCTCTCAAGGGTTCGGGGTGACCGTCTTCAAGCTTCATCTTCTTGGATCATATTACTCCAGAGTGTAAAGTCATTCATAGACGTACGTGTGTGTGTGTGTGTGTGTGTTCCTTAACTTTGTGATTCTATGACACTTAATTAAGAGCTTATGTTGTTATTATTATTATTATTATTATTATTATTATTATTTATTATTATCACCGTGTCATGCAGTCTATTGGGCATAAATAATGTAAGAGACTCATCCAATCAGCTTAATAGTCGTTCTAATCTCATCCAATCAGCTTAATAGTCGTTCTAATCTCATCCAATCAGCTTAGTAGTCGTTCTAATCTCGTCCAATCAGCTTAATAGTTGTTGTAATCTCGTCCAATCAGCTTAATAGTCGTTCTAATCTCATCCAATCAGCTTAACAGGGGTTCTAATCTCATCCAATCAGCTTAACAACGAATGTCATCTGGTCCAATCAGCATAATAGTGGCTGTAATTTCGTCCAATCAGATTAATAGCGGCTGTCATCACGTCCAATCACGCTTCTAGAACTTGAACTCTAGCCAATCAGCTTCGTGGTTGCCCGGTTAGGTTTAAAGGTCTCGCGGTCATGGACAATCGATTCGACCTCATTTTCATTCAACTCAATGTACATAACGGTATCTTCCAATCATCCTAATAGTGCTTGTGATCTCCCTCGTTTTCACCCAATCACGGCTCTAATCACCTGGCCAGGAACCAAACCGGATGTTTCGTGTAGAGAAAAAGCTGCGAGCTAGGTTAGGTCAGGTTAGGTCAAGTTAGGTCAAGTTAGGTTAGGTTCACCTCACAACTGACACTTGGCACACACACACACACACACACACACTATAATATGCGATATATTCACTTAAATAAAATTTTAATTGAATTGAAATAAATACTTAGTGTTTCTACATTTTTTTCCCTAATATTTCGACTCGTAAAGAAAAAAAAAATAATATTAATAATTTCTCTCGCTAAAAATAAAAGATATATTGTAATATGAACCACAACTTCAAAAAACAATAATATATTTTATTTTACTTTTACTTCCACTTAATTAAATAATTCATTGTTGCTTTTTTTTGCAGGTTTTAATGTGATAATTTTTAGTGAATAAAACTTTTAGTTGAAATAATAGAAACCAGTGGGGTTTTTAAGGGGGGGAGAGGGGGTGTGGGGGAAGGTAGGGAGTGGGGGAGAGGGAGTGGGGGGGAGGGAGTGGGGGGAGGGAGAGGAGGTTGGGGGAGGAGGGAGAGGGGGTGGGGGGGGGAGGGAGAGGAGGTGGGGGGGAGGGAAATAAATGGCGGGGAGGAGTCGGAGGAGGGGTAACGTGGGGGAGAAAAGGGGGAGGGAGAGAAGAAGAAGGGAAGGGGGAGAAGGGGAGAAGGAAGGGGGAACGAATCCGGTTATATATTCGTAAACAAACAACAAAAGTTTCCAACACTATTTTTATTCCTTTTATTTATTTTCTTTCAGAATTTATATCGAATTTCAGAATATTTCGTCTTATGGTTCAGAGAGAGAGAGAGAGAGAGAGAGAGAGAGAGAGAGAGAGAGAGAGAGAGAGAGAGAGAGAATTATGCGTAGATAAAGGCAAGGCGAGGAGAGGAGGGAAAGAAGTGGAGGAAGAGGAGCAGCAGCAACAGAAGGAAGAGGGGATACTAAAGGCAGGAACTAAGGGTAAAGGGGTAACTAAGGGTAAAGGGGTAACTAAGGGTAAAGGGGTAACTAAGGGTAAAGGGGTAATTGAGGGTAAAGGGGGTAACTAAGGGTAAAGGGGTAACTAAGGGTAAAGGGGTAACTAACGGTAAAGGGGTAATTGAGGGTAAAGGGGTAACTAAAGGTAAAGGTGTAACTAACGGTAAAGGGGTAACTAAGGGTAAAGGGGCTAACTAAGGGTAAAGGGGTAACTAAGGGTAAAGGGGTAACTAAGGGTAAAGGGGTAACTAAGGGTAAAGGGGTAACTAAGGGTAAAGGGGTAACTAACGGTAAAGGGGTAACTAAGGGTAAAGGGGCTAACTAAGGGTAAAGGGGTAACTAAGGGTAAAGGGGTAACTAAGGGTAAAGGGGTAACTAAGGGTAAAGGGGTAACTAACGGTAAAGGGGTAATTAAGGGTAAAGGAGGGTAAATAAGATACTATTAATGAGACAGACAGACAGACAGACAGACAGAGAGACAGACAGACAGACAGAGAGCACAGTCAACACCATTCTGGACGCCATTTCTGTGTCGTAGTTGAGGCCATTTGATCAAGGAAACGATGTTAATTGATGTATATTAAGTACAACAAGAAGAATAATAAACTAAGGATATACAAACATGATAATAACTGGGAATAACAGATAGAGTTGGGTAGATATGAAACGCACACACACGTACACACACGTACACACACACACACTTTACGGTTCCTCTAAAAAAATAAAAAACGAAGTCCTCTCTCTCTCTCTCATATAGAAAGCCTTTATCTGCATGTATCGTATGGCCTTTTTAGCGAGGTGTGCTGGCCGCCGCCAGGTGACAAATGAAGACTCCCAACTCCACCAGGTGAACTGAAGGACCTACCAGAATCAGGTGATGGGTGTGATGAACAAGTGTAAATTGTGACCACCTGGCTGTATGGAGAGGTCAGGACTGCCCTTACCAGCTACCTATGAAAGCCAACTATACCGTGAGAAGAATTTTGTCGACTCTACTAACATGACACAAGAGAGTTTACGAGACCAGCTCCCCGACTACCATATCTGTGGTTAATTTGTATGTTCATTCCATATTTCATCTCTTAGTACTGAAAGCTTCTAGTAAACTACCCAATAATTATGTAACTAATATAATCTGTTTAGTGGAGAATTTCGTTTTTTTTTTTGACTGCCATGTTCTTTAAATAAACCGTTTATTATTATTATTATTATTATTATTACTAGATTTATTTATGTTCTTAAAACCGATAGCATTAAATAACTTCACTTACAGACAAACACAGAGCTTCTATATCAAACACAACACAAACACACAAACACAAGAAAAACACCAGCAATGTACCACAACATGCAATATTTTCTAATATACTACACACACACACACACACACACACATACACACGAGGAAAATTTAAGGAAAAGGAGGAGAAGAAAGGAGTAGAGATGAGAAGGAAATAGAAGATAAGGAGGGATAATGTGGGTGAGAAACGAAGAGGATAGAAAAAGGAGGAGGGGGAAGAGAAGAAGAGGAGGAGGAACAGGTGTCGGCAAACTCGTCACGTTTCCATTTTGAAGATAGATACATCAAAGGTGGGGGGGGGGAGGAGAGGGGTGAGGGAAGGGGAGGAGGACGGGAGGACGGAGGAGAGGAAGGGAGGGGGTGGGAGGGGAGGAGAGTGGTAGGAGAGGGGAGGGGAAAAGAGAGGGGGGGAGAGGGGAGGGGAAAGAGGGGCAGGGGGTAACCTAGCATTGCCACGGTATTTATTGAATATTTCTCTTGGACGATACGATTTTTATAGCGGCCGCCTCCCTCCTGCCTGAATGTCAAGCTGGTATTGATGGTATGATAACACCGATAAACTTTACGACAGATGAGTGGGGTGTGGGTGAGTGGGGTGGGGTGAGTGGGGTGTGGGTGAGTGGGGTGTGGGTGAGTGAGGTGGAGGTGGGGTGGGATGAGTGGGGTGAGTGGGGTGGGGTGAGTGGGGTGTGGGTGAGTGGGGTGGAGGTGGGGTGGGATGAGTGGGGTGTGGGTGAGTGGGGTGTGGGTGTGGGTGAGTGGGTGAGTGGGATGTGGGTGAGTGGGGTGTGGGTGAGTGAGGTGGAGGTGGGGTGGGATGAGTCGGGTGGAGGTGGGGTAGGACGCGTGGTAGGGGTGAGGGGTTTCAGTGGAGGTAGATGGAAGTGAGAGGGAGGGTGTAGGAGTGGGAGGAGAGGGGGAGGATGGAGGAGTGGGGAGTTACACGGATACTGACAATATAGGTTCCTGAATCTCAGTAGAGTGGCTCCTTATACCGACACTGTAGACTCAAGAGAGCTTCAGCTGCCATACACTTTTCAATACCGCCACCTTCTGCCACCTGAGGTCCCTCGTCCCTGTACTACCTCGCGGAGAACGCCATAACCACCACCACAACCACCCCCACCATTGAGAACATCATCAATAAACCGTAAATAACGTGTGTTCGCTACGCTGCCTCTCTTCTCCTCTAAATTTGCACTAAAAGCTTGCTGTATGTTCGACGCCCTCACACATTTTACTTAGCGCGATTTATGTGTTTGTATATTTTCATGTTGTTTTAATTTCAGTAAAACTTTAGTTAATTATTACACACACACACACACACACACACATACACACAGAATAGAACATACAATATATTATGGCTTTATACTGTAGGTAATATAGACAAATAAAACTCACAATAAAAATTCAAACTTCCAGAAAAACTGAGTAAATTCACCAAACATCAGTAAAATAAATATAAATAAAACATTACCTAAACACACACGTTAAACATCAATCACAAAGACGACATTAAGCGAGGACACACACAAGACCTTATAGAAAACAAGAATAAACATCCAGTAAATATTAAAGAAAACGTAAGAGAAACACGAGGGTATTCTTAGGTAAACACAACAAACTATAAGTCGCTGGCGGGTCAAAGGGAAATAATATATTCATGTACTGAAGACCGTATCAATATTCCAGGCAGCAAAACAGGGCCATCCCACAGGTAATCTATAAGGCGCTTACCTACTAAAATCATCGTAGATTCTGATTCTTATAGACCCGTCTAAGATGATTGCCTTCACTTGACGATAAGAGGATCCTCTAGACACAAAAACATGTTTAAAGGGATCTCATTTTGCCGGCGATCGCTCCACCAGGCTGTAAAAACCCGATCGCGTTAGGGTCGTTTTAAACCCTCCGTTCAACACAACAATAGACCTTTAAATGATGTCGTTGGATGGTATTTTCTTGCCCCCAGCGGTGCTCAACATTTATGGTAATAGGAGTGGAGTATTTCTGTGTGGGTAACAACAAGTAAATACAAATTATTTTTATGCTTAAAATACAGGTACTATATATATATCTTAGTCTCTCCACGAGTTTTGGTCTCTACTAAAATTTTCTTCTCGACATATATACATTTAAGATCACCTGAAAATTAGACACCTCGACTTGTTACACCTGAAGATTAATCACCCTATATGTTAACCTAACCTAACCTAACCTAACCTAACCCCTGTAGCCCTCCCGTGTGACCAACAATGTTACCTCACACGTCTCAATGTTTTTTCTTTACAAATCCCCCTCCCCCCCAAGACAAGTTGTTATGTTGCTGGTAAACACATATCACCACCCCAGCTGCTGCCCATGCCAACTGTGCCCTAAGTCTTGAAGGATCCCGAGTCAAATATTCTCCTTTACGACACACAGATGGTCTCACAGTGACGCCATTACACTAAGGTCTAACCAAGTATACACAAGCTAAGGAGAGAATTTAATGAACGAATCTTAATAAATTTCTTCCCCAATAATCGATTTCAAGAAGATTTAAGAGTAAAACTTAACGTAGGAATCCTTAATAATGAAAGATGTTAATTACCATTGATCACTTTACCAAGTCTTGAATTAAGAGAGTTGTACACCAGCACCGTCTATGTACAGTTGCCTACAGGAGTAATGGTTGACCCTTTGGTGGTCATTCTGTGCATGTGGCAACCAAAAGCACGTGAGGTTAGGTTAGGTTTGGTTTTAAATGAAACTAATTGTATATTTTGTGATCTACGTGATTGTTTATGGTAGTTAAGAAGTTTCCAAGAAGGTAAATACATAGAAGTTATCACTAATCGTAAATTATCCCTATTTAGTATTACAAAATATATCACTTACAACGAATTGTTTCTCACATACCATAACAAACGTTAAGGTAATTCCTACTTTATTTTCCTATCTCATCATCTATTATATATAAATTGTGTTACAAACTGTTTAAGTGCTTGTGATTCTGTGGTACATACAGCAACAGTTTAAGGAAACACACACACACACACACACTTTTTTACCCCCCCCCCCCCCCCTATTCCTTCCCTTACGGCTGGCATTTTTTTTCTATATTACAAATTTAATATATTTTATCCCCGAGTCCAAGTTACCTTCTGTACTCTGACCACTGAACTGTTTTAGCTTCCCAGTTTAGTGATCATCGGTGATGTACTGCAGCACACACACAGTTCCCGAGGCCACATTAATCTGAACCCCGCAGCACCTACAGTATGCTCACGCCTTCAGTGTGTTACCCACGTATTTAAATTGCGTGTCCCGCCCTCACACCATGGCAGGACAGTCTCACGCCTTTGTGAATTTTAAACCAAAAGGAAAATCATTTTTTTTTTAATGTGTCATAGTTCTACTGAGCTCAACTCTTATTCACTGATCGTCATTCGCAAATTTAATTTTTTCTGGTTTTGTGTTGCAAAATTTTAAAAGCAAATCAATAATAGATAAAAGTTTATATTACTTACTATTTATTATTAGTTTCCTATAATAGTTTACAAGAGTAAGATTTTCTGAGACACCAACTTGGAAACATTATACGTAGAAAATATTAAAGTGAGATGTGACGTGTAGTTTGGTGGTGGTAATACGCCACTGTCCGACAGTCAACTGTTTGTTGGTTTTGCAACTAGACAAACATTGGACAGTTTGTTTAAAGAAGAGAACACTGAGGAGAGAGCTGCCGAGTTGTACAAAGCTGTAAGAACATTAACACCAGCAACACAGGCGATCAAAAACCTTCCCCACGCTTAGTTGATGGCGACCCCAGGAGCTGAAGCTGTCTTACTGATGCTGAATTTTTACATCACAAGTTTCCGACCATGTTTGTGGTTACCCCAGAGGATGTAAACATTATGCAAGCAGAATTTGTAACACATCAGTTGGTGCAAGACACTGTGGGAAGATGCCTGGGTAAAATTCCCTGACGAAGACAACACCAACTACTGCAGGAGGGATCCAATATGGGATCATCTGGCATCACTCAAGCAGGCCAAGATGTGGAGACTTAACGAGGGAGCACTTAACTGTTCTGGCAAGCCTAAAGTAAGTTACCTGGTATTATAATAAGCAGTATACAGTATATCACAATACAGGTGGAAATTAACCGGACCCGTGTATATTATGACTGTAGAGTTATTAGTGACAAACTCATTAACACAACTTAATTTCTCTAAAAACAAAATATTTTTAATGTATCATAATAAATAGTGAAGGAGTGTTAACCTGAAGCATTGTCCTACTTTCAAACTGGGTGATTATTCAAACTTCATGTTGTATTGATGATTAAATCTGTTGAATAATGACTGTTATCAAAACGGAAAACGTAGACATTATTTCGAGAGGAAATTTGAGTTACATTAACTATCACGTTACATGATTATTGAAACTTTAGGTTAGGTTAGGTTAGGTTAGGTTAGGTTATTAACATTTAAAGAAAAATTACTACGATTTAAAATATGTGAAACTATTATTGTTGGGACAAATTAACTTTATATATTAGCAAACAGGAAATTAACCTAACAAATTTTCACTTAACCATCGAGAATTTTACTTTTTTCCAGGGTAAGAGTGACATCTCCTCCTCCCCTTCCCAAGTGTATTGCCTAGTAATTCTTACACTGTCGGAAATTATCATCGTGAAGGCCGTATGTGTGTGTGCCGAGCTGGTTAAGAGGAGCCATAGAAAATAACGGATGAACCAAATACTAAATAACGGAGGATGGACCGGTTAAATTACAGTCATTTACCCTCGTTAATGTGGACAATATTTTCAGTAATTTATAAACAGCAAACTAATGTACCTACTTCAAACAATTAATTATTTATATACCTTGGTACTAAAAAAACCTTCAACTTGGAAACATTATCTGGTATTTTTAATATTTTAAACACTGTTTATTTTGATACTAGTAATGTTTAGTCTCTATCTCATAAATAAGATCTTAAGGACTAAACATTACGCTTATAACACCTGGATTATAAATACACCTTTGCCCCCTTTATAAACACAGAGTAATCATTGTTAGTAGACGCTTCAACAGTCATACAGCCTGAGAGGAATTTGCCGCGAATACGACTTACAAAAGCAGTTCCCAAGTGTCTCGTAATATTACTGATAATAAATACTGCATTGTCTAAACACCAGAGCCATGATG
Organism: Homarus gammarus; assembly: GCA_958450375.1. Classification (NCBI taxonomy): domain Eukaryota; kingdom Metazoa; phylum Arthropoda; class Malacostraca; order Decapoda; family Nephropidae; genus Homarus; species Homarus gammarus. Next base: position 2,176,899 of record CAUDMG010003049.1, on the reverse strand, counting down.
GTGTTTTTCTTAGATATGTAATATTATTGTACCCTAACCTAATCTACCACACCACAACCACACTACCACACCACGAGACAACCATACTACCACACCACGAGACAACCATACTACCACACCACAAGACAACCACACTACCACACCACAACCACACTACCACACCACGAGACAACCATACTACCACACCACAAGACAACCACACTACCACACCACAACCACACTACCACACCACGAGACAACCATACTACCACACCACGAGACAACCATACTACCACACCACAACCACACTACCACACCACGAAACAACCATACTACCACACCACGAGACAACCATACTACCACACCACAAGACAACCACACTACCACACCACAAGACAACCACACTACCACACCACAATATAACCACACTACCACACCACGAGACAACCACACTACCACACCACAACCACACTACCACACCACGAAACAACCATACTACCACACCACAAGACAACCACACTACCACACCACAATATAACCACACTACCACACCACGAGACAACCACACTACCACAAGACAACCACACAACCACAACATCACACCCTGGGGACTCTGAATTAAAGAGTTGGGTTAAAAGATGACATTTAAGCCACAGTCAAGTATTTCACGAGCTGAACTGTTTACGTAATGACTCTCACTTCCTGCCTCCCTACTCTTATTCATTATTGCCTTATTACCGTATTTTGGGGGTATTTCTCAAGCTTATTTTTATTTTTTCACTTATTTTTATATTTCTCAGTTCTTATTTTTTTTTTTTGGGGGGGGGGGGGTTATCTTATTTTCTTATTATTTCACATCATCTTATTATTATTTATTTTTGCCGTATTTTTCAATATTTTTCATTCCTTATTTTATATTATTACATCCTTATTTTTTTCACTATTATAACTTTTAATTATTTCTCCTTACCTTATTATTATATATTTCTATCTCCCTTATTTCTTATTATTTCTCACTATTAGTCTTATTCTCTTCATATTTCCCACTTACATATATCATCTTTATCTTATTTTTACTATAATTCTCACTACGTATTTTCTTATTTTTCTCACTATTGACGTATTAATGAAACAAACATCAAATTCCTATATATTTTTTTTGGGGGGGCGGGGGTGGAGTTTAATTAGCATTGAAAATTATAATGAGTAAAAAAAAAATTGTGTGTAGTGCAGTGGTGAAGTACAAACAGAACTCATCTCCCGTCCTAAGAGTCGATGGTTCGCATGAGGAGTGGGTACCTGGATGGAAGTCAATTTCAGTTTCAAAATAATAAAAAAAAAAATAATAATAATAATAATAAAAATAATAATAATCTAAGAATCGTATTTGAATTATTATGAAAAAAATATGTAATTAATGGTATAATCACTACAAAATAGTACTGTAAATACAGGTATATTTCCCAATCTTATTCATCTCATCACAGGTAATAGTCATAAACAACTAAGAACTGCCACTAATTAACCTTCTGTAACAGGTAATTGAAATGTGTCTCAGCAGGTTTCTTAAGAGTGCACCTGATGGCTTACTAAAACTAGGATACTCGAGGGAGAGTTATTTGGGTGTGTTTAATTGTACTTGGAAAACACAAATTTTACCTTCATGAGCACAATTAACAAACAGTATTAAGGTCAGGAATGGCGGATTGGGGTTAAATAAATGATGCTAACACACACACACACACACACACACACACACACACACCGTCTACAGGTCTCATGGAGTGAGGGCTTACTAGGTGTTGCCCTACTGAGGCGGCCGTCCCTTTTTAGACTCTGGAGGCAGCTGTCAGGGCCGGTGTGTCGCCCCCTTCCCCATCTCTCCCTCACCTGGATTCACCAACACCCCCCCCCCCCCCCCACCAACAATACAGTGCAAAGATTGTCGATCAACCCACAACTGATAAACAGAAGTGATAATTTCAACTCAAAAGGAAATGGGAACAAATGATAGAGTGAAGAGTCGATGCCCCATAGCCAATGGTCATAGTATAGCCAAACCTGACCACACCCACCACCACACTAACACCAGATGTTACACCAAGACTCAACCACACCAGTTAAGACTTGAGGAAATTTAACTACACCAGGGGCTCCCAACTACACACCAGGGGCTCCCAACTACACCAGGAGCTCCTAACTACACCAGGAGCTCCTAATTACACCAGGAGCTCCTAACTACACCAAGACCTCCCAACCACACCATATGAGAAATAAGATCCCTCTCCAATACCCTGTGAGATGAGACACCTAGGCTACCAGAACCAAGTGATGAGAGTGCAGACAAGTGTAGAGTGTGACTAGCAGGGGGAGCAGACACCCCCTCTATACTGAAGGAAGGTGCAACTCCCTCAGACAGTTCACATGACCTACAGCCCTCCGACCATCAAATTTACCTCCAGATCTGTTGTTAATTTATATATTCAATTCGTTACTTTTATTTTTGTTCTGAGAGCTTTTGTTAATCAAGTGGGTTTTTTTTCTTCAGTAATTGAGCTGTCATGTTGTGTTATTAAAACGTTGATTATTATTATTATTATTATATCCGCTTCTCCTCCTCCTCACCTGACTCATCCACACTCCTCCTCCACACCTGCCTCACACGTCATCAACACACCTGTACAGATCTCAGCTCCTCCACAACCTTAGCCCATGAGCTGAGGATCAAGCCAGTAATACAACCCCGACAGTAATGGCTTGGAGGATGACGAGGAGGAGGAGGAGGGGGAGGGGGGGTAGGGGTAGAGGAGGAGGTGAGGGGAGAGGAGAGAGGGGGGGAAGGAAGGTGGGAGGGGAGAAGGAAGTGGAGAATCTAAACCTAATAGGATTTCGAAATCTGGCGAGACAAGATGATGATGATGGTGTAAATACAGATGATGGCAACCTGTTCTATTTACAATGATTTATTTATTTACAAGAGGATGTGGTAGAATAATCCTCTCTGAATTAATTGTATTTTTATTTAGCGTTTATTATAAAATTATTCCTGTCTTGTGTAAGTGAATGATACTGTATGAATTTTAACACACACACACACACACACGTCAAAACATCCTCCTCACGAACGAAATATCACATGTATCAGTGAAGTCATGTTTGGATGTATGAAAAAAGGGCTTATATTATACTGCAATGTGCCTGAACTAATAATAATAATAATAATAATAATAATAATAATAACAATAATAATAATAATAATAATAATAATAATAATAATAATAATAATAATAACACTGCCACGCTCCCCTTCCCTGCATTATCAAGTAAAACATACGGTCCCTCTCTCCTTTATATATAACATCAACACAACTTTTTTTCAAGATAACAAAGAGGAGGATCACAGAGGAGGATTCGATTCCACTAATTGAAGGACTCGAACCCCTGCCACAGATGTTCGAGGCTTCATCCCCCCACCACCGTCGGCCATCACCTGATTTTTCTCTCCAACTGGACTAATTGCCAGACCCAGGACAAAACAAAACGCTGATCGCATTTCAGTTTAACATTTCTTTTCCCCGCGTTTTTTTTTTCTGTGAACTCTTGTTGGCCGCCAGACAGCACACTCCTCAAAGGTGCTTCTCTGTGGTGGAGTAATAATTATTGGCACACGAGGAGCCTAGTGTGTTGTTTTGACGCAGTGAGAAGAACTTGATCTAATTCATCAACACTGACGATTTGGGTTGACTGTTCTGTGAGTTGGTTGTCACTCACGAAGGGTGTAGAGCAGCTAGTGGGTTACTCCACCACCCTGGCTGGATGCTGGTCCACCCAAGGGTTGTTCCACCATCATTCAGCAGCTAGTGGGTTACTCCACCACCCTGGCAGGATGCTGGTCCACCCAAGGGTTGTTCCACCATCATTCAGCAGCTAGTGGGTTACTCCACCACCCTGGCAGGATGCTGGTCCACCCAAGGGTTGTTCCACCATCATTCAGCAGCTAGTGGGTTACTCCACCACCCTGGCTGGATGCTGGTCCACCCAAGGGTTGTTCCACCATCATTCAGCAGCTAGTGGGTTACTCCACCACCCTGGCAGGATGCTAGTCCACCCAAGGGTTGTTCCACCATCATTCAGCAGCTAGTGGGTTACTCCACCACCCTGGTAGGATGCTGGTCCACCCAAGGGTTGTTCCACCATCATTCAGCAGCTAGTGGGTTACTCCACCACCCTGGCAGGATGCTGGTCCACCCAAGGGTTGTTCCACCATCATTCAGCAGCTAGTGGGTTACTCCACCACCCTGGCAGGATGCTGGTCCACCCAAGGATTGTTCCACACACGCAAGCACTTCCATTCTGTCTCCTCACCTCTCCCTCACACTGCCAAGCACTTCATACCCTGCCAGGTTGCTGCTCTTGATCCCAGTGTTAATTTCCTCAGTGTGTGGCCGTGGGACTGCCCAGCTTCACGACCCCAAATAAACACGTCAGCGGGGACACGCCAAAGGGGCCAATTTGGGTGAATATTTGCCTTCTTGTAGAGCAACGACGAGAGAGCACTCCCTTCCACGCTGAATCACTCAACCTAATACTACCATGACCTGGGACCAGTACTGACCTGACCTGACCTGACCTAACAAACCAGCAAAACAAAACAAGAAAAAGATGAGGAACACTTGAAAGTATTTACGATCTGTGTGCGTGCGTGCGTGCGTGCGTGCGTGCGTGCGTGTGTGCGTGCGTGAGTAAAAAACCAAAAACCAAAATAAGACGAAAAAATGAATTAGAAAAAGATGAAAAGAGAGACGAAGAAAATAAAAAAGATCCCGCTTTAAACTGTGGGATCGAATGAAATCAACCTCTGGAGTATCAAATATATATGTTAATAAGTCGGAATGAAATATGCATACAGACCCCCATTTTCACACTTATCGAAAAAGAAAAGAAAAAATAAATGAATCGCTCCAGTAATATATAATTAGGTGGGTCCAAATCTATTTTTTTTGTGGGGGGGGGGGGGGGGGGGGTTGTGGAGCTCTCTCTCTCTCTCTCTCTCTCTCTCTCTCTCTCTCTCTCTCTCTCTCTCAATAGTTTCAATGAGACACATCTCATTTACCCTGACAGCGGAAGATGTCTTGAGAAAGAGTGAGAATTGATTGGTGTACATTAAGCTTATGTGGTATTTTTCTTTGTTAATTTGAGAGGGAATAACAATAACAATAACAATAATAATAATAATAACAACAACAATTACAATAAATAAATAACAATAACAATAATAATAATAACAGCCCCAGCCATGCACTAAATACTAACAGCAATACTCTTAATATCAAATTAACTTAAGCTATCACGACCCTTCAACAATATATACAAAATGGTTCAGCAATTAATAAGTTACCACGGACGGTAAGGAACACGTACCAGAAAATATCACGGACGGTAAAATTTCTAATTTCCTGGTGTCAATGCTCCGGAATTCGGCTAATTATGGACACTTTTGAGGCTGCCGGACAAATAGTCGTAATTTTAGAAAACGTTTGAAATCTATTATTACTATGAGAGTGTGTGTGTGTGTGTGGTTGGCTGGGGGTGTGTGTGGTTGGGTGGGTGTGGGTGTGGTTGTGGTTGGGTGGGTGTGGGTGTGGTTGGGTGGGTGTGGGTGTGTGTGTGGTTGGGTGGGTGTGGGTGTGTGTGGTTGGGTGGGTGTGGGTGTGGTTGGGTGGGTGTGGGTGTGTGTGTGTGTGGTTGGGTGGGTGTGGGTGGTGCTTAATAAACCATGTGATTTATATATTCATGTTTTTACGGGTCCAATTTCCAACTTGGCTGCTTTAACACACACACACACACACACACAACTACTACTACTACTTGGCTGTCACTCGGAATCCAGTATGACGATCATCTAGCTGTGATACAATGATATGAGTTATTAGGGATGTCACCTACTGTAGGTTGGTGAGTTCTGAGGTGACTAAAGAGGCCGATACGGGACCGACAGGGTTGATTAGAGACGTTGCGGGAGGGGCGGCGGCAGCGTCTTTACGGCGTTGGTACTTGTCTGCCTCGGTATACAGTCGGGCTAACTCGAAAGTATTAACACCTTCTCGTGTGGTGCTCCTCCAAGCGTTACGGTGTGGAGTAATCGTCTCCCAGGTGATGGGGTCGATTTGGCACTTTTTCAGGTTTGTCTTAAGACTATCCTTATACCTTTTCAGTTGCCCGCCGGCGTTACGTTTAACATTCTTTAGGTGACTGTAAATTAACTGCTTTGGCAGTCTACTGTCTTCCACATTTTTGTTCATGAATAATGTTAGCCTCCTACAGTTGGTGTCAGCAAGAATACTGGCATTTGTTCTCTTATCTTCCCAGCGAACTCGGAAGATGGAACGTAGACTACGTTGGTGAAAGTTTACAAGTGCATTGATGTGCCTCCTATATGTGACCCATGTCTCGCTGCCATAGAGCACGGTGGGGAGGACCACTGCTCGATATACGTGTAACTTTGTAGATAATTTCAGCTGAAGACACGGGTACGGAGTGTGCCAAAGGTTTGAGATGCACATCTGATCCAATGTTGAATCTCTTTATCGACGTCCGCGGTGGTGGACAGGTGGGAGCCGAGATACCGAAAGTGGGTAACATTAGAGAGGGCAGTACCGTTAAGCTGGATGGATGGTGGACGTGTGAACACCTTAAAACATCTTAAAAAAATCCTAAAAAACATTACGACATCCGAGTCATATATTACAACGGACTTACAGATGTTTAAGATGAAGGAGAAATATCCACCATCACCTTTAATACCAGAAACACTGAGTACATTCAACTCTCTTTAAGGAGAAGTAATTACTCTGATTGGTTTACATCTCCTGAACTGAGACGTCATCAGTCTTAGGAGCGCTCGCGTCTCTCCCTCCCTCCTGGTGGCTGCGACACTGAGGGAAGATAAAGTCCCTCTTGATTCTCTTTACACTTATAATAGATTCATCTTTTACTTCTAGTACACCGTAAGTTTCTTCCCCTGTGGAGCTTTCCTTCCTAGTATACATCCATTCATCCACCCAGCCCAGCCAGTCAACCAGCAATCTTCAGTACACAGGGAGAGACAAGAGGGACTCCCGCGGTGTAAGAGGAAGAGTGAAGGACGTTAGTTATGTGTTGCTGTTAGACAAGAATGTTGGGTATTCCTCACCACGAGTTATGTCATGGTCTGAGAATGTGTATTATGGCCCCCCCCCCCCCCCCCACACACACACTAAAACTAAATTGTGATTAAAACGTCATCTTCATATTATTAGGGGTAACATAGGGTCATCCAGGTGCGTATAACGGGGCAGGTGTGTGTGTGTGTGTGTGTGTGTGTGTGTGTGTGTGTGTGTGAAAGAATCAAGTATATGAAAGAAATATTGAATATAATCTTGGAAGCCGAAGGTCAAATCTTAGGTCAGAGGTCATAACCTAACCTGACCTAACCGAATGTATACAGGTAAAGGTGGTCAGGTAACAACCACGCTAACCATGGTAATTGGAGGGGGGGGGGGGGGATGGAGTGTATGTTGCTACTGTAGAGTTTGAATGGCCACTCATGGTATAACTAGGCCTACGTGTTATGAATAATGACTGGTCGCCACTAAGACCACCAAGGCGTATTGTAACTGTCACCGATATAACAACTACATCCTGAGTTAACGAGCTGTATTCCCCAGTGCCAAGGAACATGCTAAGACAACCGAAGGACTCGCTAACTGCACTGGTTATTTATAATCCGGAACATGATCCACTATCGATTAACATCCAGGTTCCCAATTACTACTGGGCAGACAGAAGCAAATGGCGTAAAGAAACATATCCATAGTTTCACCCTGCCCGGGAATCGAACCCGAGACCACTCACTTGCGAGACGACCTCACTAAACCTAGGGTCACTGATACAACACACTAAGCCTTCGGTCCGACACTCGACCACCTTCACCCCCCCCCCCCCCCCAACTGTAAATGTAGGTACCAATTTCCTGACAGGTGAGCTGGGAGTCTCTGGGGATCGAACAGGGGGACCGCTGGACTGGAGGCGAGCACAGTATCCACCCGGCCACCGCACCACCTAAGTTCGGGTAACTAGATGCAAATACATAAGGCCCGGGTGACTACAGTGGGAATTAGGTTTCTTCTGTACTGTATAAGAAGAACTGAAGTGAATTTATTGGTGAGGGCTGTGTTGGTCGACTCCTTAGATCTACAAAAAACATTTACATTCGGAATACTTTGTGTGTTTAGTCGAGGTGTTTCCCTGTGTGTGTGTGTGTGCTATGATTACCGACACCTTAGTAAATAATAACTAACAATAACAAAGGCTTTCTAACATATTCTAGTCGCTATTTTAGAACATCTTGTCGATTATTCCCATTTGCCGTCTACTGGAAGGCTTCTCGGTGGTGACGTCAAGAGCTATTTTCAACTATTATTCATGAAAGGAAAATATTCATGAGCTTTACAAGTCACTGTTGCCGAATTTATATTTTTTCAAGATTATAACAACATGTAAAACCGTATCTCATATGCTAATGGAACAATCTTGGCAATAATTAATTCACGGTCAATCTAATCATGGGTAAGAATTATCGGATAACAGATAATAAATTATTAAAATCTAATTAAATATTAAACGTAATATTTATCATCTTATTTCTCACAAAGGTTAGGTTAGGTTTGGTTAGGTTTGGTTAGGTTAGGTTAGGTTAGATTAGTGTATCGGGCAGTATGATCCCTCTAATACAACTATTACTATTACTAACACAAGTATTACTATTATTAACACAACTATTCCTATTATTAACAACAATTATCAGGTAATTATACTATAACGAGGTCACGTCACACTAACATCACATAAATTATAAAACAACAAAACAAAAACAGACGCCTAAGGAAACACAACAGACAGACAGACAGACAGACAGACAGACAAAGACAAAAGGAAAATAAAGAGTGACCTAATTACAGTGGACATGTTCATCAGGTGAAAGAGTTAACATAGGTAAGTATACCTGTTACTTCATTAACCTTTAAAAGTTCTCCTCGCTGAATACTTGACATACCATCCCCAACCAGACGCCCACACTATTTTTTATCTAATAATAATAATAGTTAAGGTGTGCGGCGGCTGAGTGGGTACAGCGCTCGTTTCCTCTCCTATGAGTTGTTGGTTCAAGATGAGGGACCCTTTAATCCAACCAGTTGTAAATGGTGACCTGACTATACAGTTGGGAAAGTGAAAAAGACCGAGTGTAGTGCCAAACAGCTTAGGTTATTTACAGTTATTTACACTATATATCGTTTATTTAATCCATACCCATGTAAGTATGTGTAAAAACGTATTAAATCACACCTGCAACTAAAAAAAAAAGCTCATATGAAACCACAAATCACTTGACCTTTTTTTTGGGGTATCTGAGTAAAAAAAAACATCATTCTGGTACTACTATATTCCTTGGTGTCTTCCTCTCACTCAATCTCACTTCTCCCACTCACCCCATCCCTCTCACCCCACCCCTCTCACCCCCATCCCTCTCCCCATCCCTCTCACCCATGTTATTCAAAGTCAGATTTATAGACGACACTCAATAACCAAGATATTTATTGCTATATGATATATCTCTCCCTACTGACATAATGGCTCTTATATATTACATACTATTGTTGTCACGTTTTGTCCTTTGTTGTTAATATGTGATGTTATATTGGCTATGTGTGGGGGTGAGATGAGTGTGTGGGGTGAGTGTGTGTGTGGGGTGAGTGTGTGGGGGTGAGATGAGTGTGTGGGGTGAGTGTGTGTGGGTGAGACGAGTGTGTTGGGTGAGTGTGTGGGGTGAGTGTGTGTGGGGTGAGTGTGTGTGGGGTGGGTGTGTGGGGAGGGGGATGAGTGGGAGGATGAGTGTGTGGGGGGATGAGTGTGCTGGGTGAGTGTGTGGGGGGATGAGTGTGTGGGGGGATGAGTGTGTGGGGGGATGAGTGTGTGGGAGGATGAGTGTGTGGGGGGATGAGTGTGTGGGGGGATGAGTGTGTGGGAGGATGCGTGTGTGGGAGGATGAGTGTGTGGGAGGATGAGTGTGTGGGGGGATGGGTGTGTGTGGGGATGAGTGTGTTGGGGGGATGAGTGAGTGGGGGATGAGTGTGTGGGGGATGGGTGTGTGGTAGGATGGGTGTGTGGGGGGATGGGTGTGTGGGGGGATGGGTGTGTGGGGGATGGGTGTGTGGGGAGATGGGTGTGTGGGGGATGGGTGTGTGTGGGGGGATGGGTGTGTGTGGGGGGATGGGTGTGTGTGGGGGGATGGGTGTGTGTGGGGAGGATGGGTGTGTGTGGGGAGGATGGGTGTGTGGGGGGATGGGTGTGTGGGGGGATGGGTGTGTGTGTGGGGGGATGTGTGTGTGGGGGGGGGATGGGTGTGTGTGTGGGGGATGGGTGTGTGTGAGTGGGATGGGTGTCTGTGAGGGGGATGGGTGTGTGTGTGGGGGATGGGTGTGTGTGGGGTGGTTGGGTGTGTGTGGGGGATGGGTGTGTGTGGGGGGGATGGGTGTGTGTGGGGTGGATGGGTGTGTGTGGGGAGGATGGGTGTGTGTGGGGAGGATGGGTGTGTGGGGAGGATGGGTGTGTGTGGGGAGGATGGGTGTGTGTGGGGGATGGGTGTGTGTGGGGGATGGGTGTGTGTGGGGGATGGGTGTGTGGGGGGATGGGTGTGTGTGTGGGGGATGGGTGTGTGTGGGGGGATGGGTGTGTGTGGGGGATGGGTGTGTGGGGGGATGGGTGTGTGTGGGGATGATGGGTGTTTTGGGGGGATGGGTGTGTGTGGGGGGATGGGTGTGTGTGTGGGGGGGATGGGTGTGTGTGTGGGGGGATGGGTGTGTGTGTGGGGGGATGGGTGTGTGTGGGGGGGATGGGTGTGTGTGGGGGGATGGGTGTGTGTGTGGGGGGATGGGTGTGTGTGGGGGGATGGGTGTGTGTGTGGGGGATGGGTGTGTGTGGGGGGATGGGTGGTGTGTGTGTGGGGGGATGGGTGTGTGGTGGGATGGGTGTGTGTGTGGGGGATGGGTGTGTGTGTGGGGGATGGGTGTGTGTGTGGGGGATGGGTGTGTGGGGGAGGATGGGTGTGTGGGGGGGGATGGGTGTGTGGGGGGGATGGGTGTGTGGGGGAGGATGGGTGTGTGGGGGAGGATGGGTGTGTGGGGGAGGATGGGTGTGTGGGGGGGATGGGTGTGTAGGGGGGGATGGGTGTGTAGGGGGGATGGGTGTGTAGGGGGGATGGGTGTGTAGGGGGGATGGGTGTGTGGGGGGATGGGTGTGTGGGGGGGGATGGGTGTGTAGGGGGGGATGGGTGTGTAGGGGGGGATGGGTGTGTAGGGGGGATGGGTGTGTAGGGGGGATGGGTGTGTAGGGGGGGATGGGTGTGTAGGGGGGGATGGGTGTGTAGGGGGGATGGGTGTGTAGGGGGGATGGGTGTGTGTGGGGGGATGGGTGTGTGGGAGAATGAGTGTGTTGATTTTCGAGTATTTAGACAGGTGAGGTAGACAGGTGACGTAAGCAGGTGAAGTAGACAGGTGACGTAAGCAGGTGAAGTAGACAGGTGAGGTAGACAGGTGACGTAATCAGGTGAGGTAGACAGGTGAGATTATATAGGTGGGGTAAACAACTACACATAAACACAGGAGACCGCTACAGACAGAGACAGACAAGATGGCAGCTACAGACACACAGACACAGGAGAGACAGACAGACTAACAGCAACCACCCTCATCACCCTTAAAAACATTCACCATTATCTTCTATGTATATTTCTTCTTATTAATTAATCGTTTTTTTTTTTCCTTTCTTCCCTCCACTGGTTGGCCAAAGTTATTAAACCTAGTGCCCCAAAATAGGCTCGATGGGCATGAAATAGCCTCCTGTCCCCTCAAAATAGGTCGATTTAGGGCTATTTAAAACCCATCCCGGCCTCCCTTTCTGTGTGCAACTTAGACCATGAAATGTTTTGTGAATCCAACTTATGATTAAAAAAAATGGATTGAAACGCACAAACCTGGATGATGTTGGCGACTACCTGAGACCTGTGGTGGAGCTTAAGAGGAAATTATTCTTATCATTATTTTTTTTGTAATGTGTTGTAATGTGTTGTAATTTGTAATATATGGATGGTAATACTTCCTAAATGTAAAGTAATAATGTGTAATATATTGTAATATCTTCTAATGTATTGTAATGTTTATTTGTCTTTATTTAATAGTTCGTTACCTGGTATTTTCTGAACGTGTGAATCAATGTTTGGTTTTCGTGTTTTTCACTCTATAATTCTCTACTATTTTTGTATCTAATATTTCTTTGTGATGAAACTCAGGATTTTCATAATTTTTCGTTTTTTTTTATTATTATTTTCATATATGTTATAGCCTGTTATATTACGTGGGACTCCCTGCTATATAGTATTTTCCTATATCATAAAGTTCACATAAATCATTCAGCTTAGATATAGAGAAATCCGACTGTTACATAGACTTAGGAGTAATGATAAGCTAGAATCTACCTACCTAACCTAAACAGCAAATGCGTTTATGTATGATATAAGAATACTAAAGTCACAATACACAACTATTTAAGTCAATTCTCCTCTCCTGAACCACTAGCTCCCCGAGATATTTAGATTCGTGAACCCGAACCAGTAGACTAATGCATTATTCCGTCCATAAATGCTTCGGATTCGTGAGTTTGAATCTCGGGGCAAAGTTAATCCAGGACTTCATCCCTCCCCCCCCCCCCAACCCTCCTGTAAGCAACGCGTTTTACAACAGATTTTAATACTTTTTTCCTATTATTTTCGTCATCATTAATATACTCAGCTACATTTTATGACATTTCGTTCATTATAGCGTAAAAATATAGCTTATTGTTCTTATGACTTAGACAATAGAAAGCTTTCGGTCTACTCCCCTGCCCCTCTTATGTTGCACACACACACATGACCAGATGGAGACGAGAAATATTTATATACAAGGATGAACAACAACTGCATTACGAGACACTTGGAAAAATAAACGACCAAATCACCCAAAACGTTTTCCAGCTTAGTTTGGCCTGACTCTGTGTATGAAGTTTTCTTATTCAGCCTCAACCAACACATCTTAAAACGTTTTCTGATTTAATATTACGTAATGTATCGACACATTTTTGAACTGGAACCATCCTAAGATAGTCTACCATTACACGTCTTGTTGTGTTTACAAAATCGTCAAGGGTGAAGCAATCAGCTGTTGTGGTGGGCGGGGCCGAACACGTATCTGAGGAAGAAAAGGAAATGTTATTAGCCAATGAAAAATCAGCTATGAGACGTAATCAAGATATGAATGGGGCAGTGGCTTCAACAAGGGACTCACGAGGTACAGAAAAAACCCCCACAGAATCAAAGATTGGACAGATGATGCTGGGAAGTTCTGGAGATGTTCAATAAGTAAGGCAAGATTGAGAGTGACGACTGTGGATTGATAAAGAGATGGGGAAGAAAGTTACCAGAGTTGATGGATGGAAGCTGATGATGGTAGTATGAGCTACACACAAAATATACAAAAATTATATAGTTTTTCTTTATTTTTTCAGTCAAAACCAAAATTACTATAGAAAATACATGTTCATATCAAGGTAACTTAAAGATATTATAACTGTGAATTTTCAAAAGTATTAATTCAATATAATTACAGAGTCTATATAATTTTTTAGAACAATTACATTTCTCTTCAAAAAAAATATTAAAATACACAAAGATTTTTAAGAACAAGTTGATAATGACTTAACTAACGATTTAACTAAGCTTCTGACACACACACACACACACTTCAACCATCACCTGTGTTCCCTCGTATTAACATAATCCGGGGAAAAAATCAGGTAAATCTGACATGAAAAAGACAGGTAACAGTATCGCTGTCAGGCAAATTAATTAAGACGATACCTGAAGCTGTGGAGTGACTATTTTTGGTTCAGAACATGAGAGAGAGAGAGAGGCGTACACACACACACCATCTAAAAATGTGATAATTACGTCAATATACAGCCACACTATACTCCTCATAACTTAACCTGGTTCTCTGAGCGTCTGCTTCTCGTGTGTGTGTGTGTGTGTGTGTGTTTTCGTCGAGTCCGTTTGCATGTTTTTATTTCGTTGTGTGTATGCATTTTTGTGTTTTCAGTATTCTGTCTGTCTATGTTTGCATGTATGTGTGTGTGTGTCACACACAGGGTAGTGAAATACGTCTAGTGTGGCAGCACTATATTAGTGTCAAGGTGCAAGCACTGCTTGCTTCCTCTCGCTTTCAGCTACCGCCGCTGGCTAGCCCTCGTGGCGACCTGGAAAGCAAGTTGCACAAGTCTTTCCCTGCCAATACACAGCCTCTTCACCACCAAGACTCCTGCTGTGCCTCCTCGTGGCAACATGGTAACTGGGTGATTCGCGGGCCCAGGCTAGGCTAGACCAGCAGGGGATCTCGGAGTAGCAGTGGGCCCCAAAGGGACGGCACATAGACCCACTGGCATGTGGACAAGTCCTGTCGCCTACCAACCACTGCCACGCTGCCCTGTGGATTAACCTTGGTAGGTATAAGGCTACGGGAGTAAACCCTGAACGAAAGATCTGCTGTGGAGCCCCGCATCAGGTAGACATGCTTACAGAGCTCCAACAATACCCCAATGGCGGTGTAAGCGGAAGAGGTGACCACCATGGGAACCCAACGACTACACAGGAGGACGAAGGCAATGCATGATAGACAGGCTACTAAGGCGAAACCTAACAAACTGGGCTATTGGCAGTTCATTCCAACTCTCCCTCTCCCCTGTCGTTGCAACACTTGCACCACTGGATCAGGAAACGGGAGAGCCAAGATGTGTGGTTGCAGCCTGCGCTCTTGCCTCACCACATAAATCAACTCACGTGCAGCCATCATCCAGCTCATCATCATCATCAAAACCTCTATACCCACAAAATTCCTATGGCTACGGATGAGAGGCGACGGGGACAGGCAGAGATGACTGCTGGGAGTCTCTAAGTCATAACTCTGCACATGGGCGGCACAGATAAGACGGTCGTTTATGCACTGACATCTAGGCAGCAGTGCAATCGGATCCTGTCTGTGCGACTGAGTAGCCCTTTCGAGGAGCCAATCTGCTCACCCCACATGGGGAGGGGGCTAGAAAAGGTGTCCTAAACATTGCCTGCCTAAAAACCCTACCTGACTGGGCAACCACACCCAGCAAGGTCATCATTATGCGATCGAAAACACAGATCCAAACAAAAACAAACCATACAACCTCTTATGGTCGCTGCATGGAATGTCAGGACCCTTCTGGATACTGGCACAAATGAGCGTCTTGAAAGAAGAACTGCCTTGGGGCAAAAGAGCTGGCTAGGTATAACATCAACATAGCAGCCATTAGTGAGTCCCGACTCCCAGATAAGGGCCAACTCACAGAACAGGGGTCTGGCTATACCTTCGTCTGGAAGGGTAAGCCTGCTGCAGAGAGAAACCGCATTTGTGGAGTTGGCTTTGCCATCCGCCAATGAATCCTACACAGGCTAACTGAAATGCCTATTGGGATCAACGAGTGCCTCATGACGCTTAGAGTCCCACTGAATCACGTCAAGCCTTTTTCATCAGTGCATACGCCCCAACACAGGATGCAGAGGATGACATCAAGGAGACTTCAATGCCAGAGTTGGCAGAGATGCTGACATTTGGCAGGGATACATAGGGAGAAATGGACTAGGCAAGTGTAGTCCCAACGGCCTACTCCTCCTCAGCAAGTGTGCTGCACACATCCTCACTATCACCAATACCTTGTTCAGGCAGGCCGACAAGTTCAAAGGTTCGTGGCAACACCCACGATCCAAACACTGGCATCTCATTGACTACATCACTGTCAGAGAAAGAGATCGCCGAGATGTCCTCATCACCCGTGCCATGCGTGGCTCAGACCACTGCGACACTGATCATCGGCTTGTCAGAGCCATAGGTAGTAGATAGTAGGCAGCTACCAAACAGGGAGGTACTACCTCCTGGGAAGTTATTGGAAGCATAATGTGTTGTCTAATGGTAGACCCTGCTGCCATATGTGACCAAGTCCCAGGTTGATGATCTGACTTTCTGCCTCATTTACACACAATTGCTGGGTCTCAATTGTTTCTCTTAATATTGACAACACAACATAAAGTACATATATTGTTTCTCACTCTTGATATTTTTTTATTTTTTTTTATTTCTTAAGGTTCTTTATTATTATTATTATTATTATTATTATTATTATTATTATTATTATTATTATTATTATTATTATTACATTTTCGCCCCCAGGCCCCGATGTGCGTCAGTGACCTGTGCCCAGGTGGGGTAATCCCCGTAAAAAAAAAAAAAAAAAAAAAAAAAAAAAAAAAAAAAAAAGGGCTTACTTCACGTCGCCCTAAAACGGAGAGGCAGCAAGCCTCCAGAAGAGGTTTTAATACTAAGCGTCTGGAGGATCCAGCGGTAGCACATGCTTTCAGAGAGCAGCTCGAACATGGGCTGATAAGCAACCCAACAGCAAACAACGCGAATCCCAGTGCCGAATGGGATACTCTCAACACTGTTATGACAAAAACCAACAGAGACCCTCGGCCAGATCGAAAGAATACACCAGGACTGGTTTGATGAAAATGACCGGGCAATCAATGTACTCATCGATGATAAACGTGCAGCTTTAACTGACTGGCAGAACAACCCTCAGTCTTGGACCAAAGCTGATACCTTCTGCAAGAAGAAAACGGCTGCCCAGCGGGAACTTCGCATTCTAAAAAATGACTGGCTTAAAAATAAAACATGTGAAATATAAAAACATGCAGATCAGCACAAGATGCGTGATTTTTTCATTTCCACTAAAACATTTTATGGACCAACCACTCATGGCGCAGCCCCCCTCCGCTCACCTGACGATAACTTCATAATTAAAGACGATGAAGGCCTCCTTCAGAGCTGGAAAGAGCACTACCATTCATTGCTCAACCAAAACACCGATGTGGATATCCTGACTACCCAGCAGGTCCCTCAGCATCCAGAGCTGACCCACCTCAGCTATTCTCCATCCCTAGATGAGGTGGCTACTGCCATCAAACAGATGAAAAATAACAAAGCCTCAGGGCCTGATGGAATCCCAGCCGAGGTGTATAAAGCAGGAGGACCTCTGCTTACCAGCCGTCTCCACTCTCTCCTGGAGAATATATGGGAAAAGGAGGAAATCCCCCAAGCTCTTAAAGACGCCTCCATTGTCAATATTTATAAGAACAAGGGAAATCGGTCAGACCGTAGCAATTACCGCGGGATCTAGCTGCTCTCCGTAACTGGCAAGATTATCGCCGGAGTCCTCCTAAACAGACTCCTTCCTGAGGCGGAAAACTTCCTCCCAGTGTCTCAATGTGGTTTTAGATCACGTGGCACCACTGACATGATCTTTGCTGCCCGCCAGATACAGGAAAAGTGCAGAGAACAGCGTCGTGACCTGTACATGGCTTTCATCGACCAAACCAAGGCCTTCGACTGGGTCAACAGGGAAGCCCTCTGGTGGACCCTCAACCGTTATGGCTGCCCACCAAAATTCATCGCCATTGTGAGGCAACTCCACGATGGCATGAACGGCAGTGTCCTGCACAACGGCACCCAGTCTGAGTTCTTCCCCATCCAAACAGGGGTTAAACTAGGGTGTGTACTGGCACCAACTCTTTTCCATTTTCTTGGCTGCCTTCCTTACTCATGCCAGTGCCAATTTAGCCGGCGGGGTAGACATCGAGTACCGGGTGAAGGAGGGTCTTTTCAACACAAGACGACTCCAGGCAAGAACAAAGGTGTCGGCAGCATCCATTACTGAACTTCGGTATGCAGACGACCTCATCCTTGTCGATCAGACCTACAGGAGATCCTGAACACCTACGCAGATGCGTATGCACAATTCGGCCTTGAGATGAATGTACACAAGACTGAGATTCTCTTTCAACCTGTCCCTTGCTCAGACACACCTCCACCATCCATCCAGCTTAACGGTACTACCCTCTATAATGTTACCCACCTTCGGTATCTCGGCTCCCACCTGTCAACCACCGCAAACATTGATGAAGAGATTCATCATCGAATCAGATGTGCATCTCAAGCCTTTGGCAGGCTCTGAAACCGTGTCTTCAGCTGTAGGAGCCGAAATTATCTATAAAGCTGCACGTATATCGAGCAATTGTCGTGCCACCCTGCTATATGGCAGTGAGACATGGGTCACATACAGGAGGCACCTCTAGGCACTTGAATACTTTTACCAATGTAGTCTACGTTCCATCCACCGAGTTTCCTGGGAAGACAAGAGAACAAATGCCAGTATTCTCGCTTACACCAACTGTAGGAGCATCGAGACTACCATTATCCATGAACAACTACGCTGGACTGGCCATGTTACCCTCATGGACGACAGTAGACTGCCAAAGCAGCTACTATACAGTCACCTAACGAATAGTAAACGTAACGCTGGCGGGCAATTGAAATGGTATAAGGATAGTCTTAAGACAAACCTGAAAAAGTGCCCAATCGACCCTCTCACCTGGGAGTCGATTACTTCACATCGTAACGCTTGGAGGAGCACCACAATAGAACGTGTCAATACTTTCGAGTTAGCCTGACTGCAAAACGAGGCAGACAATCGCCAACACCGTAAAAACGCTGCCACTGCCCCTCCCGCACTAGATGCAACCCTCCACATGTGCTACGAATGTGAAAGACCCTGCCGGTCCCGTATCGGGCACTTAAGTCACCTCAAAACTCACCAACCTACAGTAGGTGACATCCCTAATAACTCAAATCATTGTATCATAACTGATTGATCGTCATACTGGATTCCGAGTGACAGCAAAGTAGTAGCAATAGTATGTATGTATATATGTATGTATGTATGTATAGACAACTGTTTCCCTTTTCCTATGTAACTTTATCGAGATTTATCCTGTCCACGTTTCCATTGTGGATCTACATTAAGTATGTACTGTATGTATGGCGTGCGTACGTATGTATGTCTGTATTTTCTGTACACACACACACAATTAACGTCTACTGTACACGCACTAATAACGTCACACACACACACACACACACACACACACCACACGTCAATGAAGTTGTCAAATCCTCCAGTTTCCGTCTCCACCTCCTCCGCCGACTCAAGTCCCTCGGAGTTCCTGCACACGAGCTCCTCAGTGTTTACACAACATTCATACTTCCCAAGCTCACCTATGCCTCCCCCACCTGGTCTTCCTCCCTAAATGCCACACAACGTAAACACCTAGAAAAAGTGCAAAAGAGGGCATGCAAGATTATTCTCTCCCCCTCCTACTCCACATATCAAGAAGCGCTCAACACACTGACCCTTTCGACTCTCACTGACCATCACCACGACCTCATCTGCAAATTTGGTAAGAAGCTTCTACACCATCCCCGACACCGGCTCCTACTACCACCTGAGATCCCCTGTCCGAGAATTGCTGTGCGACACCAAAACCGCATCCAGCCCATACGTGCACGAACTGATCGCTATAAGAACAGCCCAGTCCCAACCATTGTAAAAATTATCAATAACTTGTAATACTGTAACACTGTCACTATGTTGAAATGAACTGTAGTTTGAGCTTTTCCCCATCTAAGTTATTATATGTCTTATTTGTGTCACTTATGTTACTTGTATATTATTTGTAATTCGTAACCCATTCCCCAAATATGTAACTGTATATTTTCAGCCTTCTGGCTGCCAAGCTCTTTCAATAAACCGTTAATTATTATTATTATTATTACACACACACACACACACACACACACACACCATCAACCAAGTATGAAAAATAGTTTGAAAAATTAACCCTAAAATAGATAATTGTTGAGTTATGGATTTTTATAACGTAAATAGATCTTGTAATCCGAGCTTTGTTGATACCAAAATTGGCTTCACTAGCGTCGTAATCTTACTGTAAAAAAATACCATAACGTGATGGTAATTTCCTTTGTAAATAACTTGAGGCTTTTATGTTTTCCTCTACAGAATTATTGAGAAAAAATCCTGATACGATTTTTTTTTCTTCAGTTTCTTTGGGATTTTTTTATAGTTCGATCCCCTAACCTAACCTACCCTAACCCCCCCCCCCCCCGCCCCCTCCAGGTAACTTTAGGAAGTTTAGTCATTAGTTGAAATAATCTGGGTGTTTAATCATCAGGTGATCTTAATAATCGTCAACAAACTCCTTCACTATAAAATAATTTAACGATCCATAATTACCTACAAGTGGCAGAAATATTAATCTAAATAAACCATTACTCCGAAAGGACAGTGTCAACAAAAACATTGAAGTCGATCAGCCAATCAAAATGCAAGGTTCACTCACTGGAAATTTTCATTGGCCTATAAAGGGAAACAATTACTAGAGTCTCAGTTCCCAAGAGAATAGGATAATTTTTGTCAATATACTGGAATAATTTTTTTGTGGAAGACGGGAAAAAATATTGATTATCTCGCTTCTTGTATTAAGCAAGTCAGGTGTTTATGGATTACGTGAAGATTAGGCACCCTAGCTTATTTAACCTGATGATTAGGGACCCAGCTTTTTCGCCTCATTGTGTGTGTGGGGGGGGGGGGGCGTCTCCCTCCTTCAGCGGCTTGGATCCTTCCTGTCGTAAAACTTGACATTGTAAGGTGATGGTTCCCTGGGCTGGTGGTGGGAGATGATGGTGAGAGCTGCATTTGTCGGATGGAGGGAGGGACGGAAGGAAGGAAGGAAGGAGGGAGGGAGGGAGGGAGGGAGGGAGGGAGGAAGGAAGGAAGGAGAGAGAGAGAGGGAAGGGTGGTTAAGATCTTACGCCCGCCAACACTGACCAGCTCCCAGACGCAACAAAGAGTGGAAACCCTATGAGTTGCCAGGGTTCTCGTCGCCAAACTGACGTACAGTATTCACCTGAAAATTGGCCCCTCCAGCTTAATCCACCTGAAGTTTAACCACCCTGACGGTACCTGGAGGGAACAATCTTCAGGTGATCAATAAAGGCTAATATTGCTTATGGTTTGGAGTTTGGTCTCGAAATTGATCGTCTCTAGTACATTACTGTGTGTGTGTGTGTGTGTGTGTGTTTAAGTACTATCCATTTCCTATCATTCACTTTCTGTCATTTTGCCTCTTTCCATTCCTCTCTCCTTCCTCCACCGCCTGTGACTCTATCCTGGTAAATAGTCACGTCTTCCCTACAGCGATATCTGCACCACGTTTTCTCTATCACATTACCACAACACCTTTTCACACCGTTTAATATCATTTACAGTCATTTTCCCGGGGCGGACTTAAAAGCCAGCTAAAAATGTCAACAAATAGTAGACTCAGACCTGTAGTTATGGTTCGTTTACCCGCCAAAAGAGAGCTCCCGTGGCTTACCTTATTACTAAACACTCATACGGAGACTCCCCCCCCCCCCCCGCCACATACACATTTGCACAATTATACACACACACACACACACTCTCTCGTTCTATAAGTTTGCACACAAATAAAACTAATTGCTTACATATAAATGCAGAAAACAGTTTTTATTTCAGTAATAACTCAACGTTGCGGAAGCGCCAATAAAATCATTCTCGCATGCACAGCCAAACACAGTCACGTTATAAAAGTTTGCATACACATAAAACTGCTTATTTGTTTACCCCCCCCCCCCCAAAAAAAAACAGCCAGGAATTGATACAGGAGCCAAATTCAAGTACAAACCTACGCAATAGAAAAAAAACACACTCACTGAAATTCGTTTTAACACACACACACACACACACACTTTACTGTCAGGAAGCAAATGAATCCAACTCGTTCATATTTGGCCGGGCCGTCTTCATCACGATTTATCCGAGGTCCTGCTCCAACTGAGGGTGTTGATGGTCAGTCTTCCTCAAGTACCACCTCACGTTTTGCTTCCTCCTCCAGGTGATAGCGTTCCACCTAGTTCACGAGCAATCCAAAGTTCTGCCTCCTCCTCCTCCTCCTCCTGGAATGATGAACCAGCTTCCTCAAGGACCTCCCCAAGGTCTACTTCCTCCTCCTCCACACAAGTCTTCTTCAAGTGGTCAAGATTATCGATGGTTTAATGACTCTATCTGAGGGAGGCGGAGCATTCTGGGAGAAAGTGAGGAAGGACATCTACTCCAGTACTGGCTTCAGGAAGGGAAGGAAGGAAGGAAGGAAGGACCACTGGCCTCAGGGTCGCTTTACGGCAAGGAGTTAAGTCCATATACATGCTAACAGCTGTTTCCACTTGCCCGCTCTCCCTTACTCATATCCACTCCGTCACCACACCCCCTGGCACTGGCCCTCCCTGTTGGTGACCCTGACACTGGCCCTCCCTGTTGGTGACCCTGACACTGGCCCTCCCTGTTGGTGACCCTGGCACTGACCCTCCCTGTTGGTGACCCTGGCACTGACCCTCCCTGTTGGTGACCCTGACACTGGCCCTCCCTGTTGGTGACCCTGGCACTGGCCCTCCCTGATGGTGACCCTGGCACTGACCCTCCCTATTGGTGACCCTGACACTGGCCCTCCCTGTTGGTGACCCTGACACTGACCCTCCCTGTTGGTGACCCTGTTGCTGACCCTCCCTGATGGTGACCCTGACACTGACCCTCCCTGATGGTGACCCTGACACTAGCCCTCCCTGTTGGTGACCCTGGCACTGGCTCTCCCTGTTGGTGACCCTGACACTGGCCCTCCCTGTTGGTGACCCTGACACTAGCCCTCCCTGTTGGTGACCCTGGCACTGACCCTCCCTATTGGTGACCCTGACACTGGCCCTCCCTGTTGGTGACCCTGACACTAGCCCTCCCTGTTGGTGACCCTGGCACTGGCTCTCCCTGTTGGTGACCCTGACACTGGCCCTCCCTGTTGGTGACCCTGACACTAGCCCTCCCTGTTGGTGACCCTGACACTGACCCTCCCTGTTGGTGACCCTGACACTAGCCCTCCTTGTTGGTGACCCTGACACTGGCCCTCCCTGTTGGTGACCCTGACACTGGCCCTCCCTGTTGGTGACCCTGGCACTGACCCTCCCTGTTGGTGACCCTGACACTGACCCTCCCTGTTGGTGACCCTGACACTGACCCTCCCTGTTGGTGACCCTGACACTGGCCCTCCCTGTTGGTGACCCTGACACTGACCCTCCCTGTTGGTGACCCTGACACTGACCCTCCCTGTTGGTGACCCTGACACTGGCCCTCCCTGCTGGTGACCCTGACACTGGCTCTCCCTGTTGGTGACCCTGACACAAGACAAAGGATTTATTGACCTGTCATCCTTCACAGTGCCTCTATGTGTCAGGGTGATTGACCTCCACGAAAATAGCCCCCAGTCACAACAGCCCCCAGTCACAATAGCCCCCAGTCATAACAGCCCCCAGTCACAATCGCCCCCAGTCACAATAGCCCTCAGCCATAACAGCCCCCAGTCACAATAGCCCCCAGTCACAATAGCCCCCAGTCACAATAGCCCCCAGTCACAACAGCCCCCAGTCACAATTGCCCCCAGTCACACTAGCCCTCAGCCATAACAGCCCCCAGTCACAATAGCCCCCAGTCATAACAGCCCCCAGTCATAAGAGGATATTAATTAGTAAGAAGCTCTCTCTCTCTCTCTCTCTCTCTCTCTCTCTCTCTCTCTCTCTCTCTCAATACAACTCCTTTGAACAACTAACATTACGCCTTCAGCCTCTCCCACCACCCATCTCACATCTAAACTAATCAACACAGGTAAACACACTTATCACAGCAGGTAGACAACAGGTAGACAAAGTAGATATGTTTGTCTCTGTGTTTACATGTATTTGTGTGTTGCTGTTTATCTACGTAGCGCCTCTAATGAACGTTTCACTCCCTGTTACTTGAGCCGACAAGTTACTCCCATTACCTGTGTGTGTGTGTGACAGGCAAACGCACTGCCAACTTCCCCAGTCATGCAGTAAGTGTACATGTAATCAACACATTTTGGTAGAATTATTGCCCACAGGTAGAAGACAGATGCGTGTAACTTACCTCCGCCATATCTTAATTCATCTAGGTCAGGTAATAGAAAATACTTTGGCGAAACTTCAACAACTTTCGACTCAAAACAAAAAACTTTCGCGAAACCTCAGCATCTCCTTCCCCCCCCCCCCCCACCCCCCAAACACATAAAAATAGCCTCACAACATGTCAACAACAGACTAGATCACCCCGTTACACCAGTATATAACTTTCGCTACTTTTCAACAACATCCGCTACACATCAGTATTTTCTCGCTATATATAAAAGTCTAGCTCGCTACGTCAACAACCACCATCGCTACACTGTCATACATTTCACTTGAGACACAGAAAAGTCCTTCCTTATCTCTTTGAGAATTTTAATTTCATCTCAACGTGAAATGACAGGAATGAGTCCAGCATCGTCCGGTTGTCTATGAGTTTTGGGGGGGAATTTCTGTCTTGTCTGTCTGTATGTGTTTGCCTGTCTATCTAACTGTGTTTGTATCCATCTGGCAGGCTGTCTGTTTGTCTGTCCATCTGTCTCCCACACACCATAGAAAACGAGACGCTATACCTAATGGCTTAATGGTCACGCTGACACATAAAACACACTTAATTGTCAGCAACTGTTTTTGTCAGAGTTTCGTCAGCCCACTAGACACCTCTCTTGACATAACTGATGGAAATGTAACACTAGTGAGGGATATTGTTGATTTATTCTGTTTCCGTCTGTCGATTTAGTCAGTCCACCAACCAACCAATTAATAGGTTAACCAATTAATCAACCAATTAATCACTGAACCAACTCACCAACCAAACAAGGCGACCATCCTCATCATGTCTCAGGGTTGGCGACTACGGCCTTCTATGCTAAATATTTTTTCCAGACTGTGTTTAGGTTAGGTCAGGTTAGGTTAGAATTAGGTTCGGTTAGTTCATTTTATGTTACGATGGACTAGGTTTAGAGTGCTAGGTTAGTTTCGTATTAGGTTTGTTAGTTGAGGTTACTTTATGTGAGAAGGTCAAACAGTGCCGTCTTTGTCAACCCATCTTAACCTAACCCAACTTAATCTATCTAACCTACTAAAATTGTCAACCACACCCAGTAAGGTCATCATTATGCGGTCGAAAACACAATTATAATCCCAGATCCAAACAAAAACAAACTACACAACCTTTTATGGTCGCTGCATGGAATGTCAGGACCCTTCTGGATACTGGCACAAATGAGCGTCTTGAAAGGAGAACTGCCCTTGTGGCAAAAGAGTTGGGTTGGTATAACATCGACATAGCAGCCATCAGTGAGTCCCGGCTCCCAGATGAGGGCCAACTCACAGAACGGGGGTCTGGCTATACCTTCTTCTGTAAAGGTAAGTCTGAAATGCCTATTGGGATCAACGAGCGCCCCATGACACTTCGAGTCCCACTGAATCACTCACGTCATGCCTTCTTCATCAGTGCATACGCCCCAACACTGGATGCAGAGGATAACATCAAGGAGGCCTTTTACGCCGACCTCGACAGAGTGTTAATCTCTATCCCCAGAGAAGACAAGGTTGTGTTCCTTGGTGGCTTCAATGCCAGAGTTGGCAGAGATGCTAACATTTGGCAGGGAATCATAGGGAGAAATGGACTCGGCAAGTGTAATCCCAATGGCCTACTCCTCCTCAACAAGTGTGCTGCACACAACCGTACTATGACCAATACCTTGTTTAGGCAGGTCGACAAGTTCAATGGTTCTTGGCAACATCCACGAACCAAACACTGGCATCTCATTGACTACATCGTTGTCAGAGAAAGAGATCGCCGAGATGTCCTGAGCCATGTGTGGCTTAGACCACTGTGACACTGATCATCGGCTAGTCAGACCCAAGCTTTCACTACACATCTCCCCAAAACGGCGGACGCAGCAAGCCTCCAGAAGAGGTTTTAACACTAAGCGTCTGGACTCTAGACGCTTAGTGCTACTGCTGGATCCTCCAGACTCTGGAGGATCCAGCAGTAGCACATGCTTTCAAAGAGCGGCTCGAACATGGGCTGATAAACAACCCGAAAACAAACAACCCAAATCCCAATACCAAATGGGATATTCTCGACACTGTCATGACAAAAACCTGCAGAGACCCTCGGCCAGATCGGAAGAATACACCAGGACTGGTTTGATGAAAATAACCCAGAAATCAATGTACTCATCGATAATAAACGTGCTGCTTTAACTGACTGGCAGAACAACCCTCAGTCTCGGACCAAAGTCGATACCTTCCACAAGAAGAATGCGGCGGCCCAGTGCGAACTTCGCAATCTAAAGAACGACTGGTTTAAAAAATATAGCAAGTGAAACAAACAAAAATTGCATATCAGCACAAGATGGGCGAATTTTTAAATTCCACGAAATATTTTAAGGGACAATCACTCATGGCACAGCCCCCCTCCGCTCATACAACAGTAACTCCCTAATTAAAGACGAAGAAGGCATCCTTCAGTGCTGGAAAGAGCACTACCATTTGCTGCTCAACCGAAACACTGATGTGGATGTCCTGACTACCCAGCAGGTCCCTCAGCATCCTGAGCTGACCCACCTCAGCTGTCCTCCACCTCTGGATGAGGTAGCTACCGCCATCTAACAGAGGAAGAATAACAAAGCCTCAGGGTCTGATGGAATATATGGGGAAAAGAGGAAATCCCCCAAGCTTTTAAAGACGCCTCCATTGTCAATATTTACAAGAACAAGGGAGACCGGTCAGACTGTGGCAACTACCGTGGGATCTCGCTGCTGTCCGTAGCTGGTAAGATTAGTGCCAGAGTCCACCTAAACAGACTCCTTCCTGAGGCGGAAAACTTCCTCCCAGAATCTCAATGTGGCTTTAGACCATCACGTGGCACCACTGACATGATCTTTGCTGCCTGCCAGAGAACAGCGTCGTGACCTGTACATGGCTTTCATCGACCTAACCAAGACCTTCGACTGGGTCAACAGGGAAGCCCTCTGGTGGACCCTCAGCCGTTTTGGCTGCCCACCAAAATTAAACGCCATTGTGAGGCAACTCCACGATGGCACGAACGGCAGTGTCCTGCACAATAGCACCCAGTCTGAGTTCTTCCTTGTCCAAACAGGGGTTAAACAAGGGTGTGTGCTGGCACCAACTCTGTCTTCCATTTTCTTGGCTGCTTTCCTTACTCGTGCCAGAACCAATTTAAGCCAGTGGGGTGGACATCGAGTACAGGATGAAGGGTCTTTTGAACACAAGAGGACTCCAAGCAGGACAAAAGGTGTCGGCAGCTTTCATTGCTGAACTTCAGAATGCCTATGACCTCACCCTTGTTGCTCACACTGAACGCGACGTAAAGGAGATCCTCCAACACAGGACTTCAAACACATCTAACGAAGCCCGTGTGGACTTCAGTGCTTGAGGATTCTGGACGCGGGGACAGCGAGCTTTCTTCGACATCAGGATTTTTGATCCCATGGCCGTTTGTCACCGTAACCTAGCTCTCGATGCTGCGCATAGGAGGAACGAGAACGACAAGAGAAGGGCATATGGGGAGAGAATTCAAAATGTTGATCAAGGCAGCTTCACTCCTCTAGTGTTCACAACCTCTGGTGGGATGGGCCCAAGTGCAAGATGTTTCTACGCCAGACTCGCGGAGCTGATCTCCGAACAGAAGCAGCAGCCCAGAAGTTACGTCACAGCCTGGATGAGATGTCGACTGTCCTTCTCTCTCCTTCGGTCGGCTTTGCTCTGCCTCAGGGGAACGAGAGCTTCTGCCCCTACTCCGACAACTGCTGCAGATATTGACTATGAGGCTACAGTAACTGAATGCTGCATGGATCTGCGGCTCAACTAATTTAACACAGATAGGATAGCTTCTTATGTATTAGGATATTTAATATTAAGGTAAATAAATGGTGGCGAAGGTGTGGCTATTGGGGGAGGCTGGAGGCCAAAAAAAAAAAAAAAAAAAAAAAAAAAGTAGTAGTAGTAGTGGTGTATGATGACAACTATTTCTGCCGTCTTAACACCTGCTGTATGATGACGACCTCTCTCCCTCCCACACACCTCTCCCTCCTTCCCACCTCTCCCTCCCACACACCTCTCCCTCCCACACACCTCTCCCTCCTTCCCACCCTCCCTCCCTCCTTCCCACCCTCCCTCCCCACTCACGGACTAACTCACCACAACCAGCTGGCAGATGGTGTTGTGGCTCTGGTCCACCTTCATGGCTCTGGTCCACCTTCATCGTTTAGCAATCTCAATAGTAGTGGACGCGGCGGACCAGATGGCGTTGTAGGCCTACGACAGATGGTCACCCACAGATGGTACTTTCTGCATTGTCTCTCTGATCATAAAACAGTGAAGTACAGATTGAACAAACGTGACGGTTCATCATTGTGTGTTGTTCATTGTGTTCACTTGCACGCAAACAACCCCTCCACACACACACACACACACACACACACACACACACACACACACATTGTTCCCAAAACTTTCTAAAAAATAAAAATTCCTCAATATATGAATGGAAAATATGAGTAAATTTCTAAGACGCTTCAAGGAAATTAGAAAGTAAGGAGGAGAAAGTACAACACAACTAAATGATCAAACTACGAAATGAACACCAGTCATAAAACACTACTTTTAAATCACAAAAGAGAATTAAGAGAAAGTACACACAGCCTAAGTGGCACATGGAGTCAAATGACCTAACATCAATTAAGGGTCATTAAGTAGGCATTGGCCCGGTGTGGACCCAGCCAGCTCTCACCACTAATTATCAGGTGAACTTACGGTATATAATTAAAGGTAATTGCTTTAGTAGATCACAGGTGAGCGGTTTACAAAGGATTATATTAAGGAATTATTTTCTATGATAACCTAACCAACCTAACCTAACCTAACCTAACCCAACCAACCCAACCAACCTAACTAGCTTAACTTAACCAAACCAACGAAACTTAAACAACCTAATCTAACCCAACTCAACCTATCTTAACAGAGGGAGGGCGGAAGGTAGACAGCCATTCTCACCCGACAGCCGCCTCTCTCACCCGACAGCCGCCTCTCTCACCCGACAGAAGTTCAGGAAGAGTTTTAATGTGAACCGTATTATGAGTACGTCAATGTTGGAGGGAGGGAGGGAGGGAGGAAAGTTGGGAGGGAGGGGAAATGGTGGAATGGAGGGAAGGAGGAATGAATGAAGGGAGGAAGGGAGGGTTCCAATCCTTTGATTGGATGGATGAGAGAGAGAGAGAGAGAGAGAGAGAGAGAGAGAGAGAGAGAGAGAGAGAGAGAGAGAGAGCACACAATCACCGAAGTAACACTACAACTATGCAAACCACAGCGTCAAGGTGGGAACAATGGGTGGCGGAGCCAGACGTGGGCAGGACAAAGTCTCTCACACAAACACACACACACACAGTGCCTAATCAAAATTATAAGTGTCCTAGTGGGCCCCAACCTGAACTAACCATCAGAACAGAACTTAAGTCATAACAGATCCCAGTTCTAATAGGCCCTCACCTTTTATAATTGGGGGCTCTGTCGTAATGAACCCCAGTCCTAATGGTTGGATTAGATCAAGTTATGGTCTAATAGGGCACTCACTATTAGATTTCGTCCCCATTATTCCTTCTGCTGTACGGTAGAGTCTCAGCACCATTATGACGCCATAAAGGTAGCCAGTACATCCCCCTTATGTGTGTGTGTGTGTGTGTCGACAGCACCCACCAAACCTATCTCGTAAGCTGTCAGTCTCCGAGTATACTTTTATCTCCGGTGCTGTAACGAACTGATAGAAGTCTTTGTTACACACGTAAAATCGGGAACTGGTTGTCACTGTTATGAAAAAACCAACTTAAATCAGTAGATGGTTGTCACTGTTAAGAAAATCATTCCTTGATAAACTTTCTGAAAATTTTGCCCAAGTTGACGGGTGGATGTAGCTCCTGGTGGTGTGGCTGCAGAAGGAGTAGCTCACTCTTTCTCCACACCACACTGCGTCATCAAGTCTGGCCTATACTGACTGTCTCAACGGTGCAACAGGAGGATTGACTGTCACACGACCTGACTGTGAGGGAAGGAAGACTGGCTGTCAATTCGCTCGTGTTTGTTGCCGTCATCTGGAACCTCCACTTTACACAACATCACACAGCAGAGACAGGGAGGTCCCCCGCTATTGACTACCTAACCTGTTCTCTCGTCAACCAAGAACAGTATTCAGTTAACGGGGAAACATTGTCTCTCACCTCACTCAAATGTCAACACCAGTCCCCACTTATTAAATAATTTGAATCACCTGAAGAGTACACACCCCTCAGGTTAGGTTAGGTTAGGAAAATGGCTCACAGCTGATACAGAAAATGAGGCATAAATGGTTTGTCTGATTGTATGTCTGATTGTATGTCTGTATGTCTGATTGTCCACCTGTCGATCAGCTGTTTAAGTTTTGAGACGTAAATTAAGAGAGACGAAGAAAATAAGATGAGAGAAAGATGAATAGAGACAGAAAAATAAGGAGAGAAATAAAGAAAGAAAAAATAAAGGAGATGATAGACAGAGGCAGACAGAGAAAGCGACAGACAGACAGACAAAGTACCCACCGCCACTGACGACGTTAAATATACTGTCTAATACACTCCCCCCCACCACTAGACCGCGGTCATATAATAAAGTCTAATATTACGGTAAATATAACCAATGCTCCCGCCTGCTGCCTCCACCACCACACTGACCGACACAATTTCACCCCTGTCGATCTGCGGAATGTTAGCGAATCAGTGTAAAATATCGATGATCTGTCTTTGAGTTGGGAGTTCGCTGTTTATCCTTTGGTTTCAACTGTATGATGATAAGTTGAGGTTGTGGGGTGGTGTAAGTTAGCAATATGTGATATATTTCAGTGGTATGGGTGTTAGTAAGTGAATATAAGCGATTTAACTTGTAATTTACGATTGAAATGTGTTCTAGCTGACAGGTGGGTGATGAAAGCTATATCCTAACCTTAGTTTAAGATAAGTCAGTCCCGCTATAAAAAAAAAGTTAGCAAAAGTCGCTACATTTCACACTGGCGATAACCGGAAATTAGTGAATCAGTCAAACTAAACCGCTTAAACTCCTCGTACAAAGGGTGATCAAGGCTATTTGTTACACTAACGTATATAACAAGTCACTACCCGTCCCTACTACATTTTACCAGCTGTCGAAAAGAAGCAATCAGACCGGGCTGTGTTTTTTTTTTCCCCGCTGCTTCCGCTAGAGTCAGCGACCTCCAGTGGATTTATCAGCACCATTCAACGTTATGGAGAAGACTCGATAGATACCGGACATATATCACTACACCTAAATGTATTACGTTTGTGTTTGGTTTTTTTGTAGTAGTCATATATTTTGGTACAGTCTCTCCCCCCCCCCCCCCCCCCACCCCACGTGCAAAGGCCGTCTGACATGTAAACAAACCCAAGGCTGTAATAGTAGTAGTTATTGGTTGTAGTGGTAGTAGTTATAGGTTGTAATAGTAGTAGAAATAGTAGTAGTGTGTATTGTAGTAGTATGAGCAGCAGTAATAATTGTAGTAGTAGTAGTAGAATTAATGTTTTAAGTAGTCTATTTATTTGATAAGGCGAATATCAATCATCGTAAAACACAAAGTCTCGATATAGTCGCCAGGAACACATGTATCTGGGCGGGTATGTCGACCAGAGGAGCACTGTTATTGGTCTTAGGTCTAGTTGCCATCTGCTCACAGGAAGGGAGGCTCTGAAGATCGTCTGGCACAGAAGGCTCTAGTGGGTTTGTTTGGTTGAGAAGCGTGGTGAAGTATTCTCTCCGTGTCTCTGGTATTTCCTGTCTGTCTTTGGAGAGCGGTGCCATCACCAGATCCAACAGCAGTCGGGTTCCGGATTGAAGGAATGTTTATTCTTTTCAGGGCATCGTAGAAAACGTGGGAGTTACTGGCATCAGCAAGGCTTTGGATTTCCTGAGTCTTTTTCACCCACCAATTGGTGTACATGGTCCACAGCTCTCTATGCATTTCTGCTGTAAGTTCTTTGAAACACCCGGCAATGACATATGACAGCTGGTTTGATAGAGCCTTGCTGTGTGTCTGTCGGTGAAGAGTGAGTGAATGTCCTCAGAGTGGCCGTCGAACCAGTCTTGGTGACGCCTTTTAGCGAAACCGGCGGACTCGACGGCCGCCTGGTAGAGGGCGGACCTCGGCTTGGTACAGTCGTCGTTGATCTCGAGGTCTGCAAGGTCAGTTATCTCGGGAGTGGAGTCTAAGTTCTCTGCAAGGTTATCTCTGAGCTTGATACAGTATCAGAGACCAGGTGCTATACAGTTTTGTTGTCTGTTCGGTGATTGTATTCTTTGAGGAGGTTTAATTTTCCGTCATAGATTGGTTCTAAAAAGTCTCTGATTGGTTAGGCATTGTGAGCCACGTGTAACTCTTGTGGTTAACATATCCTCCTGGGCTGCTTGGCGAGTGCTTGCATAGTCAAGCTGGTGCCCATGCTTGCTGCGTGGGAGCATCCGTGTGGTTTTATATTTGCTCTTCAATTTGAACATGGTATTGGTAACAACTAGGTCGTGCTTTGAGTATAGCGTTAGCAATTCTGGTCCATTGTCGTTGACGCCACTCCAAAGGACAAGGTCGGCTCCCACTCTCGCGCTTAAGTCCCGGAGAAGAACGAGCCGGTGTTGGAGGGGGTCCGTTGTACAGTGGAATCGAGAGCTTCATAAAAAGTTTCCTTCGTGGTGTTGTCAGCATCGAGTATCGGAGCGAACACACTGGTAAGAATGATGTGTCGACACCACTTGGGAATCCCGTGAAGTTATCAGGAGAGTTTTTCCCGGCAAATCCTACCCAATGGAGTCGTCGTTCGTTTTCTGGGGAACTTTACCAAGAGAAAGTGTAGCCTTCTCTGATCTCAATGAGAAATCCTTCTCCGCCAAGGCGGATTTCGCTGAGTGCTGCAATAACTATGTTGTCGGGCAGTAATTCAGTCACACTCAAGTCTATATATCTGAGAGATCTGTCAGCTTTCTCTGAGCCAGGGGTGGAATGAAACAGCGGGTTTACAGGGCCGCCTTTTCTCGGTCCTTCCTGGAGTGGATGTGCAGTAGGGAGCGGCTCAGTCACTTGATAAACTGTCGAGGAAGAACACTGCTCCAGGACCTGTACTCCGGCGTCCATCACTATGTACGGGGTCTGAAGTAGAGGCTCCCAGCAACAGTCTTCACCCAGCCTCCACCACCTGTTGCCCATCACCATGAAGGATGAAGATGAGATGAAGGGTGAGGTGAGTTAAGGTAAGTAACAGTGGTCAGCGCGTGTAATGTATTTGAGTGAAGGAAGGAGCGCGCTACCTCCACATACTTCACCCCAGGGAGCATATTCCGGGGACAACAATTACCATCAGATGACCTTCACCCGGCTAGGATAGCAAGGGACTGCCAGACCTTCAATTTGTCGAAGTCTGCCTTACGTTTATCGCCAGCACGGCTTTATCCTGGAGGCTTACTCCTGAATCTTTACGCTTTATGGGGCTAACCCACAAGGAAATAGGGAAGGGGGGGGGGGGGAGCTGCAGTGGTCGGTAGACGCCAAGGGAGGGTCAGGCCTGTATGATGTACTTCTGGGGCCCACTGTTGTTCCGAGATCCCCTGACCGGTCCAACAAGGCGTTACAAGACAAACAGTATCCGCTGAGTGAGCTCGACGGCACAGCAGGAGTCTTGATGGTGGAGAGGCTCTGAACTGTCAGGACAACTCTTACACACTCTGTTTCCCTTTTCACCAGAAGGGTTATAGCCAGCGGCAGCAGCTGACAGCGAGAAGTTTCATATCACCACACGCCTAAACGATGACATCAGGCAACAACACTAGCCGCATCACACCATCCTGTGAGAAACACCCTGCCCACCCACCACACCCACGCCCGCCCACCATCACCCACACCCACCCACCAACACCCACACCCACCCACCAACACCCCCACACCCAAGAGGTCAGACATATGGTGTGAATAAACAAAAGCGCGTGACCTTTGAACACTGAGATCAATAACACTCACACATACTGACCCCTCCCCTCCCTCAGGTGTGTACAAAATACACCGCCAGGAGTCTAATTACCAAGTTATCCCAGACAGGTATGACTTTCCTCCCTCATACTCCTCAAAGGTCACAGTTAAAGCGGATGATACGCATCGACACCTGACTCTTGTTGCGTACATGTGACTTAGCAACCCCACACCTGACTCTTGTTGCGTACATGTGACTTAGCAGCCTCACACCTGACTCTTGTTGCGTACATGTGACTTAGCAGCCCCACACCTGACTCTCGTTGCGTACATGTGACTTAGCAGCCTCACACATGACTCTTGTTGCGTACATGTGACTTAGCAGTCTCACACATGACTCTTGTTGCGTACATGTGACTTAGCAGCCTCACACATGACTTTTGTCGCGTACATGTGACTTAGCAGCCTCATATCTGACATTTACTGGGTACATGTGACTTAGGAACCGAGGGAGGGGTGGAGGGAAGGGGGTGAAGGGGGGAGTGAAAGGGGGGAGGGGAAGTGGGGAAGAGGAGAGGAAAAGGAAGGGGAAGAAGAGGGAAGGGAGAAGTGGAAGGGAAATGAGGGAAAAGTGGAGGAGAGGGGATGAAGGGAAAGAGAGGATGGGGAGGTGGAGAAGAAGGAAAGGAGGAGGAGGAGGAGGAGGGTAATTCACCTGGGAGTACGACGTTAATTAATTAGTCAGGTGAGGTGTGAGACGGTTCTTATGAAGGAGAAAATTTCTTCTTTACAGTAAGTCTTTAACACACACACACACACACACACACACACACACACACACACACACACACACACACACACACACACACACACACACACACACACACACACACCAAATCACCTCTAACTCATCCAAAAATATTAAATTAAATCACCCAAGTAACCTCATCAATCACCCAACAATATAAACAAGGATTAATCCATTAATTAACCTTTGACCTAACATGACCTCACACACCTAACAAAATACGATAATAAATAACCCACACCTAAATGACCTCTGACCCCTCAAAATGAGTATGAGAATGACCAAGAAGCCAGCATTGACCTTTGACCTATCAAATACCCTTCAACCAAGTAAATGGATGAATGATCGACCTGGCACTCACCTGTGACCCCTGAGGCACGCAATACTGACCAGGTATCACTTCATTAGCTTATAGGTCAAGGGGCTAAAATTGTTACCACCACCACTGGCCCTAACATACAGTGCCAAGGCTAATGTGGCACTGTGGGAGTTGCCCATGTTTAAGAGAGAGAGAGAGAGAGAGAGAGAGAGAGAGAGAGAGAGAGAGAGAGAGAGAGAGAGGTACAAATGTGGGTTAATGGCGTGGGTGAATGTGTGGGCTACAGTGTGGGTCATGGTGTGGGTTATGGTGAGAGATATGATATGGGTCATAGTGTTGATCAGGACCTAGGTCGTGGTGTGGGTCATGGGTCAGGAGCTGGCGTAGGTCATGGTGTGGGTAATGTGTGTCAGGGTGTGGGTCATAGTGAAGGGTCAGGATGTGGGTCATGGTGTGGGTGAGGATGTGGGTCACGATGTGGGTCAGATTTGGGTTATAGTGTAGGTCAGTGGGGGTTATGGTGTGGGTCAGTGGGGGTTATGGTGTGGGTCAGCGGGGGCTACGGTGTGGGTCAGCGGGGGTTATGGTGGGGGTCATGGAGTGGGTCATGTTCCAGGTCATCACTGTGGCTCATGGTATGGGTCACGGTATGGGTGTCATAGGACGGGTCACCGTATGGGGGTTATGGTATGGGTCATCACTGTGGGTCATGGGACGGGTCACGGTATGGGGTCATGGTGTGGGTCAGCGTGGGTCATCTGAATTTCTCCTAATGGACCTTGGAAGACAATGAGTAAATAAAATTAAGGATCATATGAAGATCT
The DNA here is from genome assembly GCA_958450375.1 of Homarus gammarus. Classification (NCBI taxonomy): domain Eukaryota; kingdom Metazoa; phylum Arthropoda; class Malacostraca; order Decapoda; family Nephropidae; genus Homarus; species Homarus gammarus. The sequence continues at coordinate 2,140,841 of CAUDMG010003049.1, read as the reverse complement.
TCCCCCCCCAAAGTATCCAACTGAAGATCCTCCCCCCCCCCCCCCCCAGGCTAGATCATATGATGATCCTCCCCCCCAAGTAGGTTTGGGGGGGAGGTTTGGTTAGGTTAGGTTAGGTTAGGGGGGGTGGATCTTCAGATGAGCGCGACTGGGCTTGATCATATGAAGATCCTCCCCCCCAGGCTAGATCATATGAAGATCCTCCTCCCCAATTAGGTTTGGGGGGTGTGGTGGGATGCAATCCTAGACAAGGTTCTTCAAACTCCAGAGCACGAGCAGTAGATATATTCAATAAGTGGTACAAGACTTGGCGTGATAGCCGACCGACACAGAAGCGGGAACTAGGGACCCCGGGCCGTGTGTAGGCCGAGGCTGATCTGAGGCAAGTTGTCTAGCTGGGCAAGGAGAGTTGCTAGACATCACTAGGACAATAAATGAGGTCTTCTAATTACTCGACTAGCGCGGTACAGACATAGTATATCGGGACATAGTGAGTGAACATGGGCATTAGACATAAGCATAGATATCAGACATGCTATGATAATATGGTAATACAGACATGTGAATAAATGGTGCAATGAATGGTAACAGAGTCCTGCCGTCAGGCGTGTTCACATATCTTGGTACCCACATATCTATACACCTCCCTCCCCCTTTACGCTCGTAGTGCAATCTCGAGCGGCTACGGACTCTTTTTCCATGAGTCGGGGGGAGCGGCGAGGGACAATGGGGGGATCAACTGGCGACCTTCGTTCCTGGTCTGGGCAAGGGGACACAGGGCACGGGGAGGAAGGTTCGTCACTAGAGGATGGCACTGGGCGGAGATGGCGTCTGTTTCGCCACCACACACGACCACTGGGGAGGCGGACTTGGTACGAACGAGACTCGCCACGGCCCATGACGACCCCGACCTTGTCCCAGCGGTGTGACGTCGGGTCCTGGATTCGTACTTGCTGGCCGACGGTCAACCTGGGAAGGGGGCGGGCGTGGGCGTCATAGTGGCTTGTCACTTGGGCCATCCGGGCAGCCTCACGGCGGTCACACTCGTCCGCCTTGATCTGCCATTCATCTAAGAAGGACTGGGGGTGGGCAGGCACACAAGTACGAAGGGGGCGGCCATACAACACCTGGGCAGGAGAGCGTCCGGCAGGGGTAGGGGTGTTACGGAGTTCTAGTAGGCCCCTGTCGAACTCCTCGCAGTCCAGGTTCCCCGTTGGTGCTGTCTTGAGGATGAGGTATTTTACGGACTTTACCGCTGCCTCGGCGTGGCCATTCGCCTGCGGGTAATGAGGGGAGGTGACGATGTGGTGGACGCCCCAGCGTTCGGCAAAGCTCTTGAACTCGTGGCTATTGAACGGGGGCCCACCGTCGGTTCGGAGGCGGAGAGGCACTCCGACTTCCCGGAAGAAGCGACAAAACATCCGGATGACCCTGGAAGAGGTGGTGTCCCGACCACAGGGAACTACCACGGGCCATCCAGAGAGCCTGTCGGCGACCACCAGGAAAGACTTTCCGGCCACGTTAAAGAAGTCGGCGGACACGGATTCAAAGGGCCGCTTCGGGAGGTCATTGCACAGGTACGGCTCTTGTTGCTGGCTGGGCTGGAGTTGCTGGCAAGGCTCACAGGCCTCCACCGTGCTCTTAATATCGGCGTCAATACCAGGCCAGAAGACGGTCTGACGGGCTCTGCGCCTGGTGGCTTCAACGCCGCGGTGGCTGTCATGGAGGCGGGATAAGGTGCGCCGGCGGAGGGCAGCGGGGACGACGATCCTGGGGCCGTACAACACCAGCTCTCCGTCCGCATAGAGGCTATCCCTTAGCTTCCAGAAGGGGAGGGCGGAGGCGTGAATGTCGTAGCGGTTGGTGGGGAATCCAGTGGAGACGTAGTCGAGGAGTTGGACGTATGCCGGGTCTTGAGCGGCGGCGATGCGAAGCTCCTGGAGAGTCCTATCGTCTTCGATGGGGGGCGTCGTCGTCATCTTGTCAGCAAGAGAAGTGGCTGTGTGTGTCACTAAAGACCGAACGTGAGCCGCGGCCGTGGTACAGTCGACTTCATCTTCAGGTGTGGGGCGACTAACAGGGGCTCGGGAGAGGGCGTCTGGTATGCACAGAAGTTTCCCGGCGCGCCACACAGCTGTAAAGACGTAAGGGGCGGTCTTCTCTTTGAGACGTTGGAGGCGAGGATTTTCGATGGCGTCCAACGTGTAGTGATTGAGGATGGGTATGAGCGGGCGATGGTCCGTCATGAGGGTGAAGTGCCCAAGGCCGAACAGGTAAAGGCGGCACTTGGCCATAGCCCAGGCGACTGCCAGCATCTCTAGTTCGATGGTGGCGTATCTGGTCTCCGTGTCCGTCAGAAACCTGGAGCCACACTGAACTAAGCGCAGTCTACCCTGGCCGTGATCTTGAAGGAGGGCATATCCGAGGCCGTATAGACGGGAGGCGTCGGTCTGGAGGACCACTGGTAAGGACGGGTCGAAGGGTGCCAAGGCTGGTGGTGACAGCAACGCCTTCTTAACATTCCTGAACGCTAGGTCGTGGTCAGGAGTCCAGAGGAAGGAGCGCTTGGGGCTCATGAGGGGGCGTAGAGGTTGGGCTGATGTGGCGAGTTTAGGGGAGAAGTCTGCCAGCTGATTTACCAGGCCCATAAACGAGCGGAGGTCGGTCAGGTTCGCTGGAGTAGGGAAGTCCTTGATGGCCTTGACCTTCTCCTCATCAGCTGAGATCCCCTCTGGCGAGATGTTGTAGCCGCAGTAGTTAACTTGGGAGGCGGCGACCACAAATTTATCTTTGTTCAGGGTGATACCATGGGCACGGCATCTTGTGAGCATCAGATGAACTCGGTTCAAGTGGGCCGGGAGATCATCGTCGAAGAGCAGGATGTCATCTACGACCTTCACGCAGTTGGTGACACCCTGCAGAGCCATATCCCCACGGAGGCAGTACGCATCCCCCGTTGCTGCGAAGCCCATGGGTCCGCGGCAGTGTTGGAAGCGGCCGTGGGGCGTGATGAATGTAGTGAGGTGGCGGTCTTCTTCCGCCAGGTCGACTTGCCAGTACCCATGTAGTGCATCCGCCGTGGTAAAGAACTTTGCAGACGGGGTGACGCTGCGGACTGCTTGGATGGGCGTAGGCGATGGATGGGCGGGACGGGAGACCTGCGAGTTGAGATGGGTGAGGTCCACTGTGATGCGAACACCTACAGGCTTGGGTGCCAAGACCATAGGGTGGCACCACTCGGAGGGCTCCTCGCCGGCGTGTCTGATGATCCCCTGCTGCACCAGAGAATCGAGCTCCGCCTTCACCTTGTCCCGTAGGGCAAAGGGGATAGGCCTGGGTGTGTGGGTGGCGAAAGGCGTCGCGCCAGGCTTGAGGTGGATTCTCATCGGGGGGCCTGTCATCTTCTTGAGCGGCGTCTTCTGGAGGTCGGACTTGGAGACAAGGACGTCGCTGAACTGGCGAAGAAAGAACTCCCGGGCGGCAGCAGGTGTGGTCATGGCTGAAACAGGTATCTCTGCACACCTGTTGAGGTGTGTCACGGCGAGGATGGGCTTTGGGAACTCGGATGAGACGATGGCCAAGTCCTGACAATGACCACATGACAAGAGAGGGGTTTGGATGCCCTCGTGGACGTGGACTGTGGCAAGGCAAGACTTGGGACCGAGCTGTAATGTTGCCTTGAAGCAACCCAAAGCTGGAGACATCGGGGACCCGTCCGCTGTGAGCACGTCGTTCATGGCTGTGGGTGACAGGCTACTCCTGGGAATGTTGAGGGCGTCCAGGTGTGTTGGTCCAATCACCGTGATGTCCGCGCCCGTGTCAGGTATCATCAGGAGGTTGGAAGAGTTGGTACCGTAGGACAGGCGGACATTGACGGGCTTGGGGGACCTGTCACTCGAGGCATCATCCACGCGTCGGCATCCTTTGTTGTTCTTGGGAGACGGTGAAGAGACGGTTTGACCTGGAGATGGAGGCTTCTTGGTGGACCCGCAACACTTGGCGAAGTGTCCTTGCTTGTTGCAAGCGTTGCATGAGACCTTGTTGGCGGGACATCGAGGTGTGCGGGGCCAATGGCCTTGAAACCCGCAGTTTCGACATGTACTATCAGCCGCAGGGCACTTTCCTGGACCGTGCTGGCGCTGACAGCTTCTGCAGGATTCGGGGGAAAAAACTGGTGACTGTGACGGGGGCTGTGGAGAGGGCGCCGTCTGCATCTGGCGTTGATTCCTCTTGTAGGTGGAGACGGCGTGAACTTGAGATGGCGATGAGTGTATAGCTGAGGCAGCCTCTCTTGTGGCCTCATACGACCTGCAACAGGTGACGAAGTCGGTGAGGGGAGAGGCGGCGTCGAGGGTGAGGAGTTTCTGAAGCAGGTCCTCGTCACGTACACCCATCAGCAAGATCATCTTGAGCTGGATCTCAGCACAGGTTACAGGATCGCCTGTACATAGGTCCACCTCGGCTGCTAGGTCCTTAAGTCGTGCGTAGAAGTCTGAGAATGATTCCCCAGAAGCTTGTTTGCAGGATAGCAGTTCCCTGCGACGCAAAGCTTCATTGCGGAGGCCACGGAAATGACTCTGCAAGGCATCTAAGACCTCTTTCACTGACATGGAGGAATCAGGGGGAATGGCTAGCGTGTGCTCTAGGAGGCGTTGGACTTCGAGGGAAATGCACGATCTTAATTGGATGAGTTGTTTATGAGGGGGCATTCGGTTGAGGTCAGACATGACAGCAAAGTCTTCGAACCGACGTCGCCATTGACGGTATACTTGATATGTTGCATCAGATTGAAGAGGTGGGGGGCTGGTAACTGAAGACTTGCTGTGCAGGGGTGTGCTCGGGACGGCAAGCGGTGGAGGAGGCACGGAGAGGTCGACGAGAGTTGAGACTGGAGCAGGTGGTTGAGAAGGCACTGAGGTATACCCAAGGGGGCTAGGTGACGTGTGAGGAGGCGTTGTCTGAAGGATAGATGAAGAGGCTGAAGCTGGCGAATTGGTTGTGGCAGCTGGTGAAGTCGTCCTCGTTGTCAGCAATTCCAATAGTCCCAGGAATTTGTGGGTATCAGCTTGTTGTTGAAGTTGAAGACGGTAAGCTGATTCCTCTGACTGTCTTAACAATTCCTCTTGACGTCTTGACAATTCCTCTTGACGTCGTTTTTCCTCCTCTAATTGACGTCTTTGGGCTTCCTTCTCTTGGGAAACTTGTAGGAAGTGAATTAACTGACGTATATCCTGGCTCCCATCCTTTGAATTTGGCGCGCTCGGCGTGCGTGAGGGGGGGTGGGAGGGTCTGTGAGGCTTCGTCTTCCTCATAATCCTCATCTAAATTTCCCAGCAAATCGTCGTGGTCAGACATCTCGTGTTTGGTATGGTTGCGATGGGAAAGACAAGGAGAATAAGGTGGAGTGCTATGTTTTCGTCAATGTACTTGCCTAAATGCAGGAACTGGCGGGCAAGTAGAAGAGTATTGACTGTAATATTTGTGAAGTGAGAGGAGGCGTTGGCAGCGGTGTATTCGCCCGGGCGCCCGGGCAAGGGGCTGGTGACTCAGTGTAGGGGTGGGAGTCAGTCAGTGGCTTGCGGCCTACGTGGACGGGGGGTGTATGCCGGAGGTGCTGTCTTGGAGACTGGGCTGAAGGCGTTTCTGCTACCTGTAGGGCCGCAGAAACGTAGCAAACAGACATGAAAGGCACTGCACTTCACTTAGGGCACTTCCCAAGGTCACAAAGCACTTTAAATCCAGGGGCACCGTGGAGTATATCTTCTGGGCGGGAAACAGAGGAGGCCGGGGTACAGACTAGGCCGGCTTTTGCAACTTGTGAACTGTCGTGTTGGAGCTACTCAACTGCGCCATGTGGTGGGATGCAATCCTAGACAAGGTTCTTCAAACTCCAGAGCACGAGCAGTAGATATATTCAATAAGTGGTACAAGACTTGGCGTGATAGCCGACCGACACAGAAGCGGGAACTAGGGACCCCGGGCCGTGTGTAGGCCGAGGCTGATCTGAGGCAAGTTGTCTAGCTGGGCAAGGAGAGTTGCTAGACATCACTAGGACAATAAATGAGGTCTTCTAATTACTCGACTAGCGCGGTACAGACATAGTATATCGGGACATAGTGAGTGAACATGGGCATTAGACATAAGCATAGATATCAGACATGCTATGATAATATGGTAATACAGACATGTGAATAAATGGTGCAATGAATGGTAACAGAGTCCTGCCGTCAGGCATGTTCACATATCTTGGTACCCACATATCTATACAGGGGGGAGGATCTTCATATGATCCAAAATTAATATTAATAAATGAAGAAAATAATAATTACACTCGTTAAAGGTCATATATATACATAGCGTAAATAGGTCACCTAGGCATGACTGCTCGTTAAGTAATTAAGAATGAAGACGGAGGAACGAGTAAGGGAAGATGGGAAGGCAACACCTGACCTAGACAATCAAATCACGTCACAACAACACTCAGGTAACTCAACACTCACCTGGGAGACTCGGCCATCTGTCTGGTAGCAATTTGTCTTGAAGCTTCTCGTGTAACTTGGTAATGAATTCTACACTTTAATCCGACGTGACCAACAGGAACTACGTACACACACATTGGGGTAATAGGTCTCTTAGTATTTGTCTAGTTCCACTATTATGATGATTTTTCACTGTTTATAAACACTAGTGTTTCTACAGTATGATGTATCTTAACAACGCCAAGCTGATTATATCACGATCACTGATGTATACAAACATCAAATCATTCCACTTGGGCCTTCTTGCACTGCGTCTAACGTGGTCAACTGTTTACACACTCATATTACCTGGTCCTCTCACGGAGTCACGGCTCTCACAAAATTATTGTTTACACGCTCATACACTGTCCTTAATTTTCAATGGCTGGCTGCACCACGTCACAGTAATCACACACTCTGTATTTACACACTCGTATTTTTTGTCATATGTCTCGTTATACGGTATCAAAGTTCATCACGAATTCATTTATACACATACTGGTGTAAATGATCACTTCTCGTCACGGAGCTTTACTACCCACGTGTGCCCTGGACGGTGGGTGGGGGAGGTGGTGTGGTGGCGAGACGACTTACTGTCTCGTTCGAGTGCACCTCCTCGCTCGTTTACAATGTCCAGTCGCTCTCGGTACAGTTGCCAGTGTTAAAATATACGATGATATTCGTTGTACACAAAACACTTTACCAAGATTTATAGTCGGTATTATGAATGGCCTCAAGTCGTTCTCTGACGGTATCACTCATCAGGTGTGTTGGTATTTGACGTAATCATTTGGTAAATAATTTGCCTCTGGTTTATCTGCTCAACCAAAGAAACAAAGCAACATCTCGTGAACACTTGGCGATAAATAATAAACATGGCTCTAAAACTTTATCCGCGTTGACCTTCCAAGTGTGTATTTATGGAATTAAATTCTCATGAACTTCTCGTCTAACAGGAAAAATCAAATACAAGCGATAAACTTAAGTATGTAGAGTTGTAGCAACGAGATAACCTCATTACGTCACACTCTTGTCGATGTTGAGGTAATACTGCGTTCAACTTTGTTTCATCATACACACACATATACGGCAGATATACATTCAATAACCTCTAGTTACTGTAATTTATATCATCTGTTCACATTCAGGAGAGTAGCAAAACCAACACCTGACTCCCTGACTATAAACACCTGAATTCCTTGACTATAAACACCTGACTCCTTGACTATTAACACTTGACTGACTCCATGACTATAAACACCTGACTCCCAGACTATAAACACCTGAATTCCTTGACTATAAACACCTGACTCCTTGACTATTAACACTTGACTGACTCCATGACTATAAACACCTGACTGCCTGACTATAAACACCTGACTCCCTGACTACAAACACCTGCCTGACTCCCTAACTGCTGTCTTTTTATACACAGCTCGGTCGACAGGAATAAATAGGTCACTCCCTCCACGTATTCAATTCTAATTAGGCCTCTTGTCAACCCACGTCATCAATCTGGATGTTTTAACGCGGCGTTGGGGAGCGGCAGGTGGTATTAATGGTAGTGGCGCCCCTGTTATCTCTCGCATGCATCAAGGGACGCGAGATCCTTTTGAAGGGCAACACTAGCCTGAGTCACTGCTGTTGTGTTAGTAATGATCTTTCCTATGTTGGTTGTCTTAGCTTACTGAGTGTTAGGGAACGAGTGACAACGGAGAAAAATTCACAGGAAAATAAATGCAAAACTGTATTACAAAAGAAAAATACTTGTGAGGAGTTTAATACAAATATAAAATACAACCTTAGCTTATGTTTAGCGTTAAATTTTGTTTCCATAAAGCTAAAACAAGATAGAACTCATTACGTGTTTACCCACAAGACCACAACATGACAGGAGACAGTGGGAGGACAAACCTCACCATCACCATCCTGCCTACAGGAATTCTCTCTCTCTCTCTCTCTCTCTCTCTCTCTCTCTCTCTCTCTCTCTCTCTCTCAACAGATATACGCTCCTGTACGTATCACCGAAAGCCACAGAGGTAGGAGACAGCCCTGGCCAGGTTTCACGTTGGCCACTTTAGGTTGACATATGGCCACCTGAGCCCCAGCCATTATGTGATGGTCTGTCTGGTCCTCTTGACTATAAACACGTGTTGGTCGAGGGTCCCAGTCTAGGGGGACCTTAAGGGGCTATCACACTGGGATGATTTTCCGTGGTTTCTCATCACCTACCGGGGTGTTGCCGACGATCCACACCCCAACACACGCGCGGGTTGAGAGATCGTAGTCTAAGGAAATCACTAATAACTTGAAGAGTGAAAGGAATACCATATATAATGCAGAGATCAGAAATGGTCAGTTCTTACTTAATAATATATAAAATTTAGCATTTCTTATCACCGACAGGAAGGTATCCAGTCTACACAGTTGTCACTTACAATACTTTTACCCAGTTACCAGTTTTAAACCCAGCAAAGAAGTTCATATATTCATTTTAGTTTAACTCATTCACCCTTATTGTTTTATTCACCAAAGCTGCATTCCGGCGCCATCTTCATTTCCTTAATCAAACAGAAGACCGTCTCCCTTACGGTTCACAGGGAGACGACGATACGATCCTCCAGAACAAGGACGGACAAGTTCAAGAAGCCACGGAAAATAGCCCATTGCGATAACTGCTTTGGGTGGCGGCACGTCTCCAGGCCTCAGGAACAGGATGGTAACTCTCGCCTGTCCTTGGTTCTTGGGACAGATTGAGTGTTGTAGTTTCTCATGAAGGCTGCCGAGCTGGCTTCCACTACTGTATATAACACTTAGCTTTACATTCCTTTAACATTTACACAGCTGTATGTATGTATGTATGTATGTATGTATGTATGTATGTATGCATTATATCGATACGTTTTTGTTATATGTAGCATCACTGGACTTAAAACTCTTTCGACTCTATATATAAATCTCTATCTCTCTAGTTCAGTTGATTTCCGTCTTAGTTTCCAGTCTTTGATACATTTCCTCTCCTTAACGTCCAATTCTGTTCGCTCTACGCCACAAGCTGAACGATAACGAGAGACAAATATATTACAGTATTTCCCTTTCATTCATTCTCTATCGTTTGTTCCCGTTCCACTTCAAGGCTTTAATATTTGTTTGGGTTATGCACGACCCTTCACACAACTCAGCGTCACCCGTTACTACCCTCACCCGTCATCAGCATCACCCGTCACTCACGCCATCTGTTATCAACATCTACCGTTATCAGCACCACCCGTCAACCAGTGTCACCCGTCAACATCGTCATCCAAATCATCAGTATCACCCATCACCTGCCACCCTAAGCAAGATTATGTAGTGATGGGGAGTCAGACCACAACTTACATCTCAGAAAAAGTCCAGACCTGACCCTACATTAGCGAGGTCAAATGTAAGGGGACCCTTCGCCGCCGCCAGATCAGCTCAAACTGACGGCTCGTCTCCCAATATATAGGAGGTCGTAGCCCTCCTTCAGGAGTCAGACACACACGCAGAGGGATCACAGGAAGAAGTCCACCACAGCTAGAGGCGCCTCACCCGCTCACAGGAGGCAGAGTCACTCAAGACTTCCCTCCCGACACCAGTTGTCACCAGCGAAGCAGAGTCTCCCATAGAGACAGCCCAGAATCACCTGCCAGGCCTTCCCCAGGTCACGTGAGTTTTGTCAGAGCTTTCCATGGGGTGAGTTACTTACGTGGGAAGTGTATTCATTTCATGTTGTGTCCGAGAATCAGTGTCTAGTAACGTAAATAAAATGTCCCAGTAACTTCGATAGCAGATGTTAGTACTGTGTCCATGTCATTGTCGTAATTAATAAATAGTTGTAACGAAGCGGTGTTTGAGAAGTCGTCCTTAAGAACGTAATAGATGTGTAATGACGCATAAGATAAGTATATTAACAGTATAAATAACTAACACGGCCCCGCTACCAAACTCTTCCTCTCCTATCTTCCTACTTCTATCAATATTCTACCTATATATAATCTTCTTCATGTGAGTTTTATGTCTCATTATAATTACACGACAACATCCATCACCCACTCATTCTCTCCTGTGTCCAGTGATGCTGTGCCAATGAGACTCTCAGTACTCCTGTGGATGCTGCGTGTACGGTGGGTGGGTAGGTGTGTGTTTGTGTACTCACGTGAGGAGTGACTGAATGAGTGACCTAACTGAAGTAAACGAAGAGTCAGTCAACAATTCCACCCTAATTCTTTTATACTCCAAACATGACTCCCAATGTCACGTGAATGACCTCATACACAAGAAACACACACACACACACACACACACACACACACACACACACGATGAGTCCTACTGTCTGTCTGTCTGTCTGTAACCGAGACATCTAACAGCTACGACCGACAATGTTCATTTTAGACAACAAAATGACGACCTACCACGATGGGGGGGGGGGGGGTAATTTGCTATATTCACGACCACTTCATCACTAACACGACCACAGCACGACTAACACGACCACGGTAACACTAACACGACCACGGCACCACTAACACGACCACTACACTAACACGACCACAGCACTACTAACACGACCATAGCACCACTAACACGACCACGGCACCACTAACACGACCACGGCACCACTAACAAGACCACGGCAACACTAACACGACCACAGCACCACTAACACGACCATAGCACTACTAACACGACCACGGCAACACTAACACGACCACAACACCATTAATACGACCACGGCAACACTAACACGACCACAGCACCACTAACACGACCCACGGCAACACTAACACGACCACAGCACCACTAACACGACCCACGGCACCACTAACACGACCACAGCACTAACACGACCCACGGCACCACTAACACGACCACAGCACTAACACGACCCACGGCACCACTAACACGAACACACCACTAACACGACCCACGGCACCACTAACACGACCACAACACTAACACGACCCACGGCACCACTAACACGACCACAGCACTAACACGACCACGGCACCACTAACACGACCACAGCACTAACACGGCCCACGGCAACACTAACACGACCACAGCACCACTAACACGACCCACGGCACCACTAACACGACCACAGCAGTAACACGACCCACGGCACCACTAACACGACCACAGCACTATCACGACCACTACACTAACACGACCCACGGCACCACTAACACGACCACACCACTAACACGACCCACGGCACTACCAACACGACCACACAACTAACACGACCCACGGCACCACTAACACGACCACAGCACTAACACGACCACTACACTAACACGACCACTGCACCACTAACACGACCACAGCACTAACACGACCCACGGCACTACTAACACGACCACGGCACCACTAACACGACCACTACACTAACACGACCACTGCACCACTAACACGACCACTACACTACTAACACGACCACTACACTAACACGACCACTGCACTACTAACACGACCACGGCACCACTAACACGACCACGGCACCACTAACACGACCACGGCACCACTAACACAACAACGGCACCACTAACACGATCACTACACTAACAATACCACGGCACCACTAACACGACCACGGCACCACTAACACGACCACGGCACCACTAACACGACCACTACACTAACACGACCACGGCACCACTAACACGACCACGGCACCACTAACACGATCACTACACTAACACGACCCACGGTACCACTAACACGACCACGGCACCACTAACACGACCCACGGCACCACTAACACGACCACAGCACCACTAACACGACCACAGCACTAACACGACCCACGGCACTACTAACACGACCACAGCACCACTAACACGACCACAGCACTAACACGACCCACGATACTACTAACACGACCACTGCACCTCTAACACGACCACAGCACTAACACGACCCATGGCACTACTAACACGACCACAGCACCACTAACACGACCACGGCACCACTAACACGACCAAGGCACCACTAACACGACCACTACACTAACACGACCACGGCACCACTAACACGACCACAGCACCACTAACACGACCACGGCACCACTAACACGACCACGGCACCACTAACACGACCACGGCACCACTAACATAACCACAGCACCACTAACACGATCACTACACTAACACGACCCACGGCACCACTAACACGACCACTACACTAACACGACCACGGCACCACTAACACGACCCACGGCACCACTAACACGATCACTACACTAACACGACCCACGGCACCACTAACACGACCCACGGAAGCACTAACACGATCATTACACTAACACGACCCACGGCACCACTAACACGACCCACAGCACCACTAACACGATCACTACACTAACACGACCCACGGCACCACTAACACGACCACAGCACCACTAACACGACCCACGGCACCACTAACACGACCACAGCACTACTAACACGACCACTACACTAACACGACCACGGCACTACTAACACGACCCACGGCACTACTAACACGACCCACGGCACTACTAACACGACCACTACACTAATACGACCCACGGCACTACTAACACGACCCACGGCACTACTAACACGACCACTACACTAACACGACCACGGCACTACTAACACGACCACTACAATAACACGACCACTACACTAACACGACCACGGCACTACTAACACGACCACGGCACTACTAACACGACCACGGCACTAATAACACGACCACAGCACTACTAACACGACCACTACACTAACACGACCACGGCAACACTAACACGACCACGGCACTACTAACACGACCACGGCAACACAAACACGACCACAGCACTACTAACACGACCACTACACTAACACGACCACGGTAACACTAACACGACCACGGCACCACTAACACGACCACAGCACGACTAACACGACCACGGCAACACTAACACGACCACGGCACCACTAAGACGACCACGGCACTGCTAACACGACCACGGCACTACTAACACGACCACAGCACCACTAACACGACCACAGCACGACTAACACGACCACGGCACCACTAACACGACCACGGCACTGCTAACACGACCACGGCACCACTAACACGACCACGGCACTGCTAACACGACCACGGCACTACTAACACGACCACAGCACCACTAACACGACCACAGCACTACTAACACGACCACGGCACTACTAACACGACCATGGCACTACTAACACGACCACGGCACCACTAACACGACCACGGCACCACTAACACGACCACGGCACTGCTAACACGACCAGGGCACCACTAACACGACCACAGCACCACTAACACGACCACGGCACCACTAACACGACCACGGCACCACTAACACGACCCACGGCACCACTAACACGACCCACGGCACTACTAACACGACCACTACACTAACACGACCTCGGCACCACTAACACGACCACTACACTAACACGACCACGGCACTACTAACACGACCACTACACTAACACGACCACTACACTAACACGACCACGGCACTACTAACACGACCACTACACTAACACGACCACTACACTAACACGACCACGGCACTACTAACACGACCACTACACTAACACGACCATTTCACCACTATCACGACCACTGCACCACTATCACGACCACTGCGCCACTAACACGACCACTGCACCATTAACACCCCCTTCCACCCACTAACTGAAGGAGAACTATATATCCGTGTATTGTATTACGAGGCAAGTAACGGAGCGTCCACGCAACCTGACGTATGTAATGTAGGCACCGCAAGAAACAAGAATTACAGCCTTAACGAACATACGGCGGTAAGTCACGGGAGGTGGTGTGGGGCAGGATAATATAATATAGCCAAGTTTTTGTTTTGGCTGTTTCCTAGATGGTAATGTACTTTGTTATATAACTAAAATTACAATAAGAAGAGGAACACAATGTATTCAAGTAATAAGACAATGACTAAAATAACAAGAGAAAGACGATGTAGTAATTTACTTTGGAAAGTTAGACACAACTAATACATAATAACAATATATATATACTACTGCTGCTACTTTGCTGTCACTCGGAATCGAGTATGACGATCATTCAGCTATGATACAATGATATGAGTTATTAAGGATGTCACCTTCGTTGGTGAGTTCTGAGGTGACTAAAGAGGCCGATACGGGACCGGCAGAGTAGTTCACAGATGTTGCACATGTGGAGGGTTGCACCTAGTGCGGGAGGGGCAGTGGCAGCGTTTTTATGGCGTTGGCGTTTGTCTGCCTCGTTTTGCAGTCAGGCTAACTCGAAAGTATTGACACGTTCTATTGTGGTGCTCCTCCAAGCGTTACGATGTGAAGTAATCGACTCCCGGGTGAGAGGGTCGATTGGGCACTTTTTTCAGGTTTGTCTTAAGACTATCCTTATACCTTTTCAGTTGCCCGCCAGCGTTACGTTTACTATTCGTTAGGTGACTGTATAGTAGCTGCTTTGGCAGTCTACTGTCGTCCATGAGGGTAACATGGCCAGGCCAGCGTAGTTGTTCATGGATAATGGTAGCCTCGATGCTCCTACAGTTGGTGACAGCGAGAATACTGGCATTTGTTCTCTTGTCTTCCCAGCGAACTCGGAGGTTGGAACGTAGACTACGTTGGTGAAAGTTTTTAAGTGCCTTGAGGTGCCTCCTGTATGTGACCCATGTATAGCTGCCATATAGCAGGGTGGGGAGGACCACTGCTAGATATACGTGCAACTTTGAAGATAATTTCAGCTTCCAACACACACACACACACACACACACACATTACCTGCCCACCCATACACCGGCACCGTTATTAATCAGCACCAACTCAAGAAATCACCTTGTTAAGCCCAAGTAGGTTATGTAGCGGTGCTCATTACCACAATGAGATCACCCGCAGGTAACACTCAGGTAAGCCTCCAGGTCCTACAGCTAATTATCTAATGCTGCGTTTCTGAGGCAAATTATCCACCTGTGTCCCAATTCCCTACCGTAGATGGAGTGAATTGTCACACAAGTGGATAAGGGTCATAATGCTGTGCTCTGTCGCTCGTATGGTGATGGGTGAGAGAGAGAGAGAGAGAGAGAGAGAGAGAGAGAGAGAGAGAGAGAGAGAGAGAGAGAGAGTAAACGATGACGGTCGGAGTTATTAGTGACGTGATGGAGGAAATAAACACATTTAATTCTATTCCACGGAAACAAAAATTATCCCATTAGACATTATCTTAAAAAATCTGGTTATAGCCGTACTGTACGACCTTTACCTACCGTACGAACATTAGTTCGTTCACATTTGAAGAAATCGACGAAAAACCCGCCAGCAATTCGTTTCGCGTATTTTTTTTTCTCTCGTGAACACAATTGGTCGGCCGCTCACACCGACCTTCACCGTGGTCATAACTTCTCCACCAGTCTCAGGGTCTGGGCTGGTTCCTCTCATAGAAGTGTATATATATTTATTTTTTTTTTAAGATGATAATACAAGATAAGTCTATTAGGTTAGGTTAGGTTAGGAGTTACTACTCTACAACTAAGAAGAGGCGTTTAGATACAACAATAACCAAACTACCTCATTCTCACACCGAACCTGCCTGGCCCCCAGTTCAGTCCAGACCAGGCCATCAGCGACCTTCCCGGCCCCAGCCTGGCCCCAGCCAATACCGACCTGCCCCCAACCTGGCCCAGTCTGGTCCATCAGCAGCCCCCACCCTGGCCATCACTGACACTCTCCTGGGAGAACTGTGAAAGTTCTAATACCTATTTCCAGTTTCTGATTCTTGTGGAATTAGTTTTGGGACAGTTCCTCTCAGCCCAGATTGAAACTACAGACGCTGTCATGACCAGTGACACACACTCGACGTGCAGCAGCCTCGATGACTAGTACGAGGACGCGGCTCTACCTCACTGAGTTATACCACAGCGACAATGGCATGATACAGAAAACAGTGCTATACTTATACTACGACTTTACGGTAATTAGATACGTTCTCTAATCACAAGGGGTGCAGAGGCTGAGTGGATACAGCGCTCACCTCTTGTCCTGAGGATGGTGGGTTCGTTCCCTGGACACCTGTATCCCCAGTCCGTCCAGCTGTGAACGGCTACCAAACTTAACAGTTGTGGAAGTGAAGGTGGTCAAGTACAGTGCCGGCCACACTGTTACCTTGTGTACCCAATATGACAGGCTTATTGTACCGTGTGTTGTACGTACACTCCCCGTATGGGACCCGTTTACAATTTCTAAACAACCGTTCAACAAGACAGGTATTACCCCGGGCATCTCTGATTCACACTTTGTACTAACTCAGGCGTCGAACAAAGATGAAACCAGAAAAAGAGATTACCAGACCAAGTTGTATAACACTGCGAACAACCTATCACAGGAGGTCCACATTACACTGTCAGCCTCAACCTAACCGCCAGTATTGTGTCCCTTTATAGACGAACAGTGTGTGATGAGGTGGTGTGGTGTGTGTAATTAATTTGTATTTTTAATTATGCCACTCACAGCGGCTAGTTTATTGTGCACCCCATACTCATCCTGTGAGCCGTAGTGCAAAAGGATTATAGAGGACAGTTCACAGAGGGTTTGTATAACTAACCCCCGTTGTCAGGATATTATGGCACTGAATGTTACACAGTATTTCAAATAAATTCTTTGTTTAGTTCTACAGTATACGTAAAGGGTAACTTATTCACAACTGCGTGAGTACAGGCGTGTGAGGCAGTATGTCTGGCCGCAGGAGTGTGAGGCAGTATATCTGGCCGCAAGAGTGTGAGGCAGTATGTCTGGCTGCAGGAGTGTGAGGCAGTATGTCTGGCCGCAAGAATGTGAGGCAGTATGTCTGGCCGCGGGAGTGTGAGGCAGTATGTCTGGCTGCGGGAGTGTGAGGCAGTATGTCTGGCCGCGGGAGTGTGAGGCAGTATGTTTGGCCGCAGGAGTGTGAGGCAGTATGTCTCGACGCAAGAGTGTGAGGCAGTATGTCTGGCCGCAAGAGTGTGAGGCAGTATGTCTGGCCGCGAGAGTGTGAGGCAGTATGTCTGGCCGCAGGAGTGTGAGGCAGTATGTCTGGCCGCGGGAGTGTGAGGCAGTATGTCTGGCCGCGGGAGTGTGAGGCAGTATGTCTGGCCGCGGGAGTGTGAGGCAGTATGTTTGGCCGCAGGAGTGTGAGGCAGTATGTCTCGACGCAAGAGTGTGAGGCAGTATGTCTGGCCGCAGGAGTGTGAGGCAGTATGTCTGGTCGCGGGAGTGTGAGGCAGTATGTCTGGCCGCGGGAGTGTGAGGCAGTATGTCTGGCCGCAGGAGTGTGAGGCAGTATGTCTGGCCGCACACTTTGTTATTCACATTTCCGTGAGAGGTATTCAAGCACATTGTGTGTTTGGTTCTATACATGGGAGCTGATATAGCTATTAAGTGCAAAAAAGTGGATACAATCTTAATATGTCGGCCATCTTGCTATTAGAGATAAAGTGTTGTGCCATTTCACACACAGTGTGCTTGGACCTGTCCCTAAAAGGTTCTATCTTCACACAGTCGAGGACGTAGTGTTCAAGTGTGTGGCCATATGTCTGGCCACACACTTTACATATAGTCTTGTTTACATCTGCTTGAGGAACATACTGCCAGAGGTACTTATATCCTAACCTTAATCTAGCGGTTACAACATCTTGTAATCTAGTGATCTTGTTACTTGCTCCATATACATGTTTCACTTGATACATCTCATTATGGTAAACTATGGATCCACTAGTGCCTGTTTGCACTTGTATGCTTGCGTCAAATTCATCAATCAGTTCCTTCATAATAACAGTTTTAAGGGTTCTTTTTGACAGACCCAGTTTGTATTCAACAGTGCCTTTCTTAGACGCGAGTTTGGCAAGGACATCAACTCTGTCATGTTGTTTGAGACGTGCGGTGTGGTGTTGTTTGAGATGTTCTAGAGTGTAGTGTAGTGTGAAGGCGTGCTGACACCTCCCTAACACTACACTGAGTTACTATACCTGCAGAGGCTGGTTCACCGTCTCACACCTAATGCCTGTAATTTTCTCTCTCTCTCTCTCTCTCTCTCTCTCTCTCTCTCTCTCTCTCAAACTTCATTCCTTTGTCTCTCCCTCACATTTCACTTTTACCTGCACCTTTAGTTTTTACCTGTGCCTAGCGAGCTGGGACAGGTAAGAGGAGCTGGGTGCTGAGATAGGCAAGAGGGGCTGGGTGCTGGGTCATGTCAGAATGCCTGGGGTGCTAGAATAGGTCATAGATGCTGGGTGCTGGGTGGCTAGTTCAGAGGGACTGGCGTGTGTGTGGGACAGGTCTTATTCCTCGCCCCGGACCACTGGCGGGAGAGAATGTACCTTTGTCACGCCACCACGACACAGTCTTTTAACAACCTGCAGACGTAATGACGAGCACTTACCTCCTGCAGCCTCAGTCCGGTACTAATAACGGCAGGTAGTGAGGCGGACCTGTGACCTGAGGAAGATCACACAACGACCTGAGGTTGTCTTAAGACGACTAGCAGGGAGGATACGTCGAACACTCTCAACATCACAAATGCCCTCTAGCCTCCCATGATGGTAACTACTTAATTCCTCGTGGCGACACACCTTACATATACTGCTTTAAGGGCCCTTGAATAAGCATTTTTAAGACTTCATGGGCCACTTATAGAGCATTTTAAGACTTCATAGGCCACTGACAGAGCATTTTAAGACTTCATAGGCCACTTATAGAGCATTTTAAAACTTCATGGGCCACTTATAGAGCATTTTAAGACTTCATGGGCCACTTATAGAGCATTTTAAGACTTCATGGGCCACTTATAGAGCATTTTAAGACTTCATGGGCCACTTATAGAGCATTTTAAGACTTCATGGGCCACTTATAGAGCATTTTAAGACTTCATGGGCCACTTATAGAGCATTTTAAGACTTCATGGACCACTTATAGAGCATTCTAATACACACAAATGTCACTCAGCATCACCATCTACACCTCACACACAGTATAGGCCTGAGTCACTCTACACACCCGGGGCAGGTACACAAGGGCCACTCAGAGAGTATAAGAGTCCCATCTAGGGCCACTTAGAGAGCACTACACCCGACCAAGGCCTAACTACCCTGTAACAAATATAACTAACCCAGCGACCTGTATATATCACTAACTGTATACCCAGACAAATTAACGAACAGCATCTGACCCCGTGTGACCTAACCTAACCTAACCTAACCTAACTGTATACCCAGACAAATTAACGAACAGCATCTGACCCCGTGTGACCTGACCTAACCAAACCTAACCTAACCAAAGCTAACCTAGCCAAACCTAACCAAAGCTAACCTAAGCTAAGCTAACCTAACCTAACCTAACCTAACCAAACCTAACCTAACCAAAACTAACCTAACCAAAGCTAACCTTAACCTAACCAAACCTAACCAAACCTAACCTAGCCAAACCTAACCTAACCAAACCTAACCAAAGCTAAGCTAAGCTAACCTAACCTAACCTAACCTAACCAGCTCTGGAACATTGAAGTTAGGTTAGATTGGTTCGTATTGTCGGCTGTTACCTCAAACACATTCCAATAGCTGAGACATCAAACAATAGCTGAGACATCAAACAATACCTGAGACATCAAACAATAGCTGAGACATCAAACAATAGCTGGGACATCAAACAATACCTGAGACATCAAACAATAGCTGGGACATCAAACAATACCTGAGACATCAAACAATAGCTGGGACATCAAACAATAGCTGAGACATCAAACAATACCTGAGACATCAAACAATAGCTGAGACATCAAACAACAGCCCTAACAAAACCTCAAAAACTCAATTAACCAGGAATAAAAATAGCGGTGTCGAGGTTCCAGATGTACTTACGTAATATCCTATATAAGGTTTAATGATCAGACCTGTAAATAAAGTTACCTGTATCATCATATTTAAAACACATCGGAAGCATTACTGAACATGAACACTACTATTTACGGCCGTTCAAAAGTATTATTGAACGTAATAAGTATAAATGAACGTAAAAAGTATTATTTAAAAGTACTATTGAACGTCAAAAGTATCAATGAACGTAAAAAGTACAAATGAACGTAAAAAGTACAAATGAACGTAAAAAGTACTATTTGAAAGTACTATTAAACGTCAAAAGTATCAATGAACGTAAAAATTATAAATGCACGTAAAAAGTACTATTTTGAAGTGATATTTAACGTAAAAAGGTACTATTTACACCCGTTCAACTTTCTTCCCTTCTTCTCTTCTACCCAACCTTTCTTCCTTCTCCCCACTTTCCTTCCTCTCTTTGTCCTCACCTTTCCTTCTCCTACCCTTCCTTCCTTCCTCCCTTATCTTCCTTCCTTTTACCCACTTTCTTTCCTCTCCACCTTCCTTCCTCTCTTTCTCATCACTTTTCCTTCTCCTACCCTTCCTTCCCTCCTTCCTTCCCTCCTCTCCTTCCCTACACATAGCCCCAACCCATGTACCACCAAAGGCTCACCCAGTCAACGCTATACAGTATTTATACATCAGGCAACAAGACACCACAATATTCCTAAGATTTCAACATTAAACCTGAAAAAAAAAACAATGATGTTTGACAGTGTTTGTGTATGTTTGTGTGTGTGTGTGTGTGTTATCAGGTGCCACTGTAAATATATTTTTAGAGCGTGATATTGTTTTTATTTGTTTTTATTTGTTTTTGTATGTTTTCGTCGTTTTACATGGTAGTAATGCACTAACCCGGTGACGTGGTCGATGTGTGTGGTTAATGTAAGGTTGTGTTAGGTCAGGTCACAGTGGTGGTTAATGTGGTTAAAGTAAGGTTGTTGTGAGGTCAAAGCAGCAGTACCGTGACAGTATTAATGACAGACGAAACACCTTTATTAGCCTCCTGTCGGGAAAGATTGACAGCTGGTGACGTCGAGGGAGGTCAGGTGGGCGTCTCGAGAAGGCATTATTACCCGGGTCTTCTTCATGAGACTTGTACCTAAATTTGGGGCAGTAACTCAAGTCCACATCCATCACGGTACAAGATGGTGACTGTCAACAACAACAGAGCTTCCTCCCACCAACACGATGTTTTATTTAAGTGTGTGTGTGTGTGTGTGTGTGTGTGGCGTCAGGTGCGTGAAGGAGGTGTAAGAGAGAGAGGCAGAAGAGGTCACCCACTACACGGAATAAATGTGATGTGGAGGTTTAAGTGTGAGGAAGAGAAGACCTGCTGTATGAACAATATACTGGCGGTGAAGAAGGCGGCGAGGAAGATGGATGACTTCGTACCAGGAACACCAACACGTAGGGTGCTAAAACTCACCCACTTGTTTCACTTCACCCACCCTTGACCCCCCCCCCCCCTCCTCCGCCCGTCACACGTACACGATAAGTTGTTTATTTATAAATAATGTCAGCTGACGAACCTGATACACAAGGTATATATGACAGTGTTAAGTTCACCCACTTTGAGACGTGACTTTGGTACACACACACACACACACACTACCACAACCACTACTTTGCTGTCACTCGGAATCCAGTATAACGATCATCCAGCTGTGATAAAATTATATGAGTTATTAGGGATGTCACCTACTGTAGGTTGGTGAGTTCTGAGGTGACTAAAAAGGCCGATACGGGACCGGCAGAGTCCATCACAGATGTTGCACGTGTGGGGGGCCTACATCTAGTGCGGGAGGGGCGGCGGCAGCGTCTTTACGGCGTTGGCGCTTGTCTGCCTCGCTTAGCAGTCGGGCTAACTCGAAAGTATTGACACCTTCTCGTGTAGTGCTCCTCCATGCGGGTAACATGGCCAGTCCAGCGTAGTTGTTCATGGATAATGGTAGCCTCGATGCTCCTACAGTTGGTGTCAGAAAGAATACCGCTCAATGGACGAGTTGACGGCTCTGGGTAAACACAAGACATACACTCTGCCACGTTCGTAGAGTGATACAGTATATATAATTTCTAATAAAAGTTTAAAGTCCTGCTATAATAGTCGAGAAAAGTTTATTTCTCAAGAAACAGGGCCACCATGACGTCACCACTTACCCTGCAGACGACGCAGGGATGGAGAGACGAGTCAATTTAGAAGTAATGACATTGTCTGGACTTTGTTTTGATAATGCCTGATGCCAGGTAAACATGACAACATAGTGCTGTTATTGTTTTGATGATTCACTAATGAACCACTGGGATATATCATCATTTATATTAATTAATGGGTCAAATTATACTTTAACTACCATAAGTATTTGGATATTTAGATTCAAGATTGGCTATATAGGGTATATTTTAAGTTTGGGTCATCCCTGTACTGAGACATGCAGGCTATGTTTTTTTTTCTGGTGGTTTGTGATGTGTTATGATCGATTTAGACCTTCATTTATATCACTAGTTTTGAGTTACTACCCCCCCCCCCCCCCTTACCGATGTATGTTAAGCTGACCTTATAACTCATCATAACCTAACCTAACCTAATCTAACCTAACCTAACTTATGATCTGTATTTTCTTATGCGACCGAAAAATGTTTGGCGACAGAAATCCCGTAGAGAAAATGTGTTTTATTGCTTAAAGTACTTAATCCCATAGTTAGAATCTTAAGGTTCCCCAGATGACCAAAACCATAATAATACCAATATTGTTTGGAATATTTATACTATGAAATTTGTAGTAGGGGCAGCTAATATCCATTGAATTAGTTAATGTGCTTAGTATTATTTTGGCACCTACCAAGTAAATACGCACGATGATACTTGAGCAGTAATTTATATTAACCTAACAATAAGGTATGACTGTGTATAGCAACACTGTATATGGCCACAAGTCCTGTATTTCTGCCGGTAACAACACATACAGAACAGGCAGTGACTTCATAACCAATCACAGAGCTTTTCGCAGTTACGTGACGTTTTAGCAACATTAACCCTTATTTTTTTAACACTTTTTGGCCCAATTTATTTAAAAAATTGCCATGGTGAATTTAAGCGTTTTCCTTACCCACTGACCTGCCATCTTACTAAACAATTCCGACCGACGATCATAGTTTTCCTGTCTACCAGCGAACTCGGAGGATGGAGCGAAGACCTTGGCGAAAGTTTTCATGTGACTGACCCACACATACACACACACACACACAGGTCCTACAATCATATAGGTATACAGGTACAATAGACTTGGATAAAAATACAGCAAGATACAATCCAGTCACTGTATCTTCCTGTAATAATTAAGAAATAACAGGTAAAAAATGCACACCTTAGACTTGACAGGTAGCCAATTTGAACCGTGTAAGCGTCGTCTTGTAAACCTGTCCAGAACAATTGTGTGTCGAAGGGTATTGGTGTCTCCGGAGATGTGTCGTGCAGGCGGAAAATTGGGAGTCCTTCAGGAGCACCGCCGCACTACCTGCCCCACTGGTCTCCACTTCCTGACAATTGTGAATATGTTTCTCTGTGACGTCTGACAGCAAGATAAAAACGAGGCGATAGAAGCCCAAGTGGTGGGAGTGTCAGCCAGGGTACAGACTAAAGAGGGTGGTGGTGTCAGCTGGGGTACAGGTAGAGGAAAATAGGGGTGGGGTCAGCCAGGGTACAGACTGATGTGGGTGGTGGTGTCAGCTGGGGTACTGGGTGATGTGGATGGTGGTGCTAGCAATGGTAAAGACTGACGTGGGTAGGGTGTCAGCCAGGTGGTGGTGTTCTGTCAAGTTACACAGGCTGACGTGGTGGTGTCCTACTGGCCTGACATCAAAGACAGTGTCAGTCACACCACAGGCTGAAGTAGAGATGCCGTCACTCCACTAGCCTGACACCTCCTCCTCTCGTAAACTATAACAAGCAAACGGATCACCTGCAGATTAATCACCCCAACTTATTTTAACTTGAATATTAACCAACCTAACGCTACCTGGGGAGTTTAAGATAGGTTAGGTTAGGTTAGTGTTAGGTTAGTGTTAGGTTAGGTTAGTGTTAGGTTAGGTTAGGTTAGTGTTAGTGTTAGGTTAGGTTAGTGTTAGGTTAGTGTTAGGTTAGGTTAGTGTAAGTGTTAGGTTAGGTTAGGTTAGGTTAGTGTTAGGTTAGGTTAGGTTAGTGTTAGGTTAGGTTAGGTAGGGGTGTTAATCTTCAGGTGATCCAATTAAAATAATAATAATAATAATAATAATAATTTAATCAACTTAACATGTTAAAGTTAGACGTCTTCGCCTTGAACTGAAATCCATTTTCTTTTAGCCACAAGATAAACTATTTCGTCCCTATAATTAAGTCAAATAAAGAGGATATTAACGAAAAGATTAAAGAAGCAAGAAGGTAATTTTTGGCCGCGTGAGTCACCTTAATCCCTACAAGAGGTGATTGTTATCATTCATCGTGGTCGCCGTTCTGTAGCCATTAATGAGTGTCCTCACCTGAGTTACTGGCCGACTCACCTCAGCTCCTCCGCCCGAAAGGTGTTTTTTTATGGAGCTGCCATCTGTCTGATCACATCTGCATTGACGCAACAGGAAAAAAATCCGGTTCGGTTTGGGTTATAAGTTCAAAAGGTCAACTTAACTTAACCTAATCTAACCTTTTCTGGACGTACAAGTTAATAAATAAATAAATGACATTACGATATTGTTTTTTGTTTTTTTTTTACGTTAACTAAAGTGATCGTTCATTTACTCACAACATTTAGTGAGTTGTCGCCACACACAGAGTTACCTGAGAACAGCGATTTACCTTCAGGTTAACAAATTACACAACTTAAGGGATATGAAATATGTAATGTTATATTGTTTTTATCTCTGAAAAATACTGTACCTGGCGTAAATTGGTCATACACACACACTACTACTACTACTACTACTACTACTACTACTACTACTGCTTCGCTGTCACTTGGAATCCAGTATGACGACCATCCAGCTGTGATACAATGATATGAGTTATTAAGGATGTCACCTTCGTTGGTGAGCTCTGAGGTGACTAAAGAGGCTGATACGGGACCAGAAGGGTTGTCCACAGATGTTGCACGTGTGGGGGGAGGGGGGGGCTACATCTAGTGCGGGAGGGGCGGTGACAACTTCTTTCCGGCGTTGGTGCTTGTCTGCCTCGGTATTTAGTCGGGCTAACTCGAAAGTATTGACACCTTCTCGTGTGGTGCTCCTCCAAGCGTTACGGTGTGGAGTAATCGTCTCCCGGGTGAAGGAGTCGATTTGGCACTTTTTCAGGTTTGTCTTAAGACTATCCTTATACCTTTTCAGTTGCCCGCCAGTATTATGCTTACTATTCGTTAGGTGCCTGTAAAGAAACTGCTTTGGCAGTCTACTGTCGTCCATGAGGGTAACATGGCCAGTCCAGCGTAGTTGTTCATGGATAATGGTAGCCTCGATGCTCCTACAGTTGGTGTCAGCGAGAATACTGGCATTTGTTCTCTTGTCTTCCCAGCGAACTCGGAGGATGGAACGTAGACTACGTTGGTGAAAGTTTTCAAGTGCCTTGAGTTGCCTCTTGTATGTGACCCATGTCTCACTGTCATATAGCAGGGTGGGGAGGACCACTGCTCGATATACGTGTAACTTTGTAGATAATTGGAGCTCCCTACAGCTGAAGACACGGGTATGGAGTCTGCCAAAGGCTGGAGATGCTGAATCTCTTCATCGATGTCCGCTGTGGTGGACAGGTGGGTAACATTACAGAGTGTAGTACCGTTAAGCTGGATGGATGGTGGAGGTGTGGCTGTACCAGGTGCGGTTGCCCAGTCAGGTTGGTTCTTTAGGCAGGCTATGTTTAGGGCACCCTTTCTAACCCCCTCCCCATGTGGGGTGAGCAGAGTGGCTCCTGGAAAAAGCTGCTCAGTCGCACAGACAGGACCGGATTGCACTGTTGCCTAAATCTCTGTGCCTAAACGACCGTCTTCTCTGTGCCGCCCATGTGCAGAGTTGTGAGTAGAGACTCCCGGCAGTCATCTCTGCCTGTCCTCGTCGCCACTCGTCCGTCGCCATAGGAATTTTGTGGGTATAGAGGTTTTGATGATGGTGATGAGCTGGATGATGGCTGCCCGTGAGTTGATTTATGTGGTGAGGCAGGAGCGCAGGCTGCAGCCACACATCTTGGCTCTCCCTTTTCCTGATCCAGTGGTGCAAGCACCACTTTTACACACACACACACACACACACACACACACACACACACACACACACACACACACACACACACACAATTAAGGAGCGTGGCCGGTGACTCGTTGACCTTTAGCCTGAGTTTAATAAGCTTGTATCTGGCTCTTAATAATCTCCGGGTTAAATACTTGACAGTAATTGAGAACATTGTTAGAAGGGAACACTGAAGCGGCCGGAACACTGGTCAATGTTTCCTGCCTTCAAAACATGGCTTCTGTGTTACCGGTGAATATCTTTTAATGTGCCTTAGTGAATGTCTTCTTCTTCAGTAAGTTTCTTGGTAAATGTCTTTTTTTCTTCATAAATGTCTTTCTCTTAGTGCCGCATATGTCTTATCTTAGTAAAACATTTTCTTCATTAACCTTTTTCTTGGTAAATGTTAATTAATATGTATTTATTAAGTAAAAGACGTTCCCTCCAGTTCACATTTTTTACTGACTTGTGTAAAGTTTCTGTGTCGGTTTTTAAAATCTCTTGCATGGCCTTTGAATGTCTAACTTCTTTGGGAAATGTCTTGCTCACTAATAAATGTCAACCCTCGTCAGTAAATGGTATTCTAAGTAAACAGCTTCAACTCCTATCATTAAAAGTAAACAATATCAATTCCTATCAATAAATGTCTCAGTAAACAACATCAATTCCTATCAATAAATGTCTCAGTAAACAACATCAATTCCTATCAATAAATGTCTCAGTAAACAACATCAATTCCTATCAATAAATGTCTCAGTAAACAACATCAATTTCTATCAATGTCTCAGTAAACAACATCAATTCCTATCAATAAATGTCTCAGTAGAGAAAAATGAATGTCTGTCAACAATGTGTGACATCACTATATATATTACTTATAAATCAGCTGACGGACTAAAGTAGATCACGTGTCGAAACAGAACACTTATATGGCCTGGTGGTTGAGACTTAAGAACTTCACAGACATTTAAAGAACTTCACAGACATTTAAAGAACTTCACAGACATTTTAAGAACTTCACAGACATTTAAAGAACTTCACAGACATTTTAAGAACTTCACAGACATTTAAAGAACTTCACAGACATTTAAAGAACTTCACAGACATTTAAAGAACTTCACAGACATTTTAAGAACTTCACAGACATTTCACACAGACATTTAAAGACCTTCACAGCTTACTTTCAATTCGTTGTCCAAGTGAAATCTTTCTATTTAACCGTAATTATCGACCTGAAGAAATTGGCTTGACATTCTCCCTCTTTAACTATTGACTTAACGACCCATCCCTAATACAGGAGTGACGTCACCAATTGAAAACTGAGAGAAATGGCATTTGTCTGTCTGTCTGTCTGTCTGTCTGTCTGTCGAATTGTAGACGTATTTGAATTATATTTTATTTGTTAATTTATTTACTTATCATTAATCTCTCTCTCTCTCTCTCTCTCTCTCTCTCTCTCTCTCTCTCTCTCTCTCAGTTAACAAATACATTTACCTTAGATTTAGAGAACGTAATTAAAACGTTAGCTTGAGCCGGAAATAAACGTTAGCTTGAGCCGGAAATAAACGTTAGCTTGAGCCGGAAATAAACGTTAGCTTCAGCCGGAAATAAACGTTAGCTTCAGCCGGAAATAAACGTTAACTTGAGCCGGAAATAAACGTTAGCTTGAGCCGGAAATAAACGTTAACTTGAACAAATGCGACACCAATAAATTTTTTGTGTGTGCACCCATGTACACCAGCAGTTGATGTGTGTATCCATCTGTGTGTACCAACGTCCTCGTGTACACCAGTTGTTGATCTGTGTGTACTAAGCTCTCATGTACACCAGCAGTTGATGTGTGTATCCATCTGTGCGTACCAACGTCCTCATGTACACCAGTAGTTGATCTGTGTGTACCAAGCTCTCATGTACACCAGCAGTTGATGTGTGTATCCATCTGTGTGTACCAACGTCCACATGTACACCAGTAGTTGATCTGTGTGTACCAACGTCCTCATGTACACCAGATGCTAAAGTGTGTACCCTTGTTCCTATGTACACCATCTGCTTCTGTGTGCACATCGGTTGCCAGGACACTTACCCACAGGTCTGTGTGTACACAAGGTATGTATACATGAGCTGTAATTGTGAACTAACTGCTGTTGTGTGTACATAAGCCGCCGTGTGTATCATCTAGTGGTGTAGACGTAAATAACCTGTCATGTTTACTGAGCGCCAGTGTGTGTGTGTGTGTGTGTGTGTGTGTGTGTGTGTGTGTGCGTGCGTGCGTGCGTGCGTGCGTGCGTGTGTGTGTGTGTGTGTGTGTGTGTGTGTGTGTGTGTGTGTGTAAATGTCTTTATAGCCTACAGTAAACGATTCACTCCGAGGAATTATTGACCACCATGGCATTCCTAGGAACCAAGTTAGGCACTGTCCAGGCACTGTCCATACACTCTCCAGGCACTGTCCAGGCACTGTCCATACACTCCCCAGGCACTGTCCATACACTCCCCAGGCACTGTCCATACACTCTCCAGGCACTGTCCATACACTCTCCAGGCACTGTCCATACACTCCCCAGGCACTGTCCATACACTCCCCAGGCACTGTCCATACACTCTCCAGGCACTGTCCATACACTCCCCAGGCACTGTCCATACACTCTCCAGGCACTGTCCATACACTCTCCAGGCACTGTCCATACACTCTCCAGGCACTGTCCATACACTCTCCAGGCACTGTCCATAACACTCCCCAGGCACTGTCCAGGCACTGTCCATAACACTTAGTACTGTGTACCGATTGACCTGACTACAGTATCTATGAAATAACAGTGTAGAGAAATTCAGAAGACGTTTTAGGTACACACACACTAATGTACGTGTGTTTGGTGGTCACACACACACACACACACACACACACACACACACACACACACACACATGCGAATACATAACACCTCTCACTCACACGCATACTCATAAACACTGACACACACACACACACACACACGCGCACACGCCACACCCATAAAGATGCACACACATAAATGTTATCCTTTCCTACACACACACACACACACACACACACACACACACGGACTAACTCTATGTGCATCTCCTTACCACACATTGTTAAGTTAGGTCTTGAATGTTATCTAATTAGACCTGACCTGACCTGACCTGACCTGACCTGACCTGTCTCTAATTATTAACAGTGGCTAGTATCCCTGTGGCTCTCTTCCTACGACTTTTTTTCATGTTACTTTTTTCCAGCGACTTTTTTTCATGTTACTTTTTTCCAGCGACTTTTTTTCCTACTACTTTTTTTTCTGGCTCTTTCCTGCTACTTTTTTTCCAGCGATTTTTTTCCTCTTATTACTTTCCCTACGTCCAATTACTCGGAGTACCCAGTTTCCTGCCTATAATACTGGGTCAATGGCTTTTTTTTCCAGTATTTAATTTATTGCATCTGTTGATTCTTATACCAGAAGATACTTAGGGTAAAAATTGGTCCTCTTCGTAGGTAATACACACAATGGGTTAGGTTTGGTTAGGTTAGGTTGGGTTGGGTTAGGTTAGGTTAGGTTAGGTTTGGTTAGGTTAGGTTAGGTTTGGTTAGGTTAGGTTAGGTTAGGTTAGGTTTTACAGCCATAATATAGTGTCAGATGAGGGATAGTCTCTTATGAATAGACAGTACAAGTTTTCAGAATAAATCCAACTTAAACTTTTTGTATTGATATTCATAACTAATCAGTTCTCGAACCATTTATCTGCCCTCGATAGAACTACTGTGGCGTATGAAAACTTGAGTTCAGCGGCTGTGTATCTCCAAAGAAAACGGAACTAATGTCTACTGCAGTTTGTGAATATTAATATCTCTTAAAAAATACACACATTGCTATGACAAATATATCTCTATGAATTATGAACTAAATAAAATAAAATATAATTCAAATTAGTAATGAATCTTGTATAAACGTAAAACAACAAGCGCTTCCCAGCAGTCTCTTATAAAAGATATTACAGTAAATAGCATAATGTTACAGCAATTTCTTATCAAATAACATAATGACAGTCAAACTTAAGGTGAAATAAGGGCACTAATCATCAGATGTTGAGTGAGGTATTTATCGCTTGAATAAAAATATAATAATCATTTTTACCTCATCTGGTCGCCCTCCTTCACACCCATTAAGGAAAACGACGTCAGATAGAAGGGGAGACTCAACACGGCTGCCTCAACTCGTCTCATTGTAACTAATATAGGATTAAATCAACCAGGCTGTATGATAACTACGGCGGCTTCCTGACATGTGTTAACAGCGCTTGACCCTAAACTTGACCCTAGTTCTAACCTTAACACTGATCTTGATCCTGACCCTAACCCTAAACCTGACCTTGATCTTGACCCTGAACTTGACCCTAGTTCTAACTTTAACACTGATCTTGATCCTGACCCTAACCCTAAACATGACCTTGATCTTGACCCTGACCTTGACCCTAACCTTAACACTGACCCTAACCTTGACCCTAACCTTAACACTGACCCTAACCTTGACCCTAACCTTAACAATGACCCTAACCTTGACCCTGATCTTAAACCTAACCCTGACCTTGACCCTGACCTTGACCCGCGGTCGAGTGGGGAGAGAGGCGGTCGAGTGGGGAGAGAGGCGGTCGAATGGGGAGAGAGGCGGTCGAGTGGGTAGTGGACGGGACAAGAAGAAGACCCACATGGATCCCAACTATAAGAAGGGTGAAGGAGGAGGACTAAATGCAATCATGGAAAGTCCTCAAGATCGAAATGGCTGGAGCAAGTGTATGGAGGCCCTCTGAGTCACACAGCGGTAACAGGTAACTCTGAAACAGGTGTGAACGAACCTGTGTAGAATAAAAATAAATAAATATTTGATTAAATGAAGTAATCCTCGACAAACAAATACACTGTGGGTGAAGGATGTAGAGGTTAAAGTGTTTCATCAGCGATGTCTGTCTGTCTGTCTGTCTGTGTGTCTGTCTGTCTGTGTGTCTGTCTGTCTGTCTCAAAGCCTTAAAAGAGCCATGACAAAAACAAAATTTCCTCGATTTCAATTCAAATGTTTTTTCACTCAATACAAAGTTTCAATGTTTATTGACCATATTTTTTATTTCTTGATTTTGTTTTCATATTTTTAACCTTGATTATAACTTAAAACTAAATAAAATATGATATTAATATTTACAAGTGATCTTTATATTTCACTTACTGCAAACATTACTAAAAATACCGAGAACTGTAGCTTTTGTCGATACAAATTCACATTTTATCAAACAAGACTTTTTTTTTAATTTAAGAAATTCTATCAAGCAAACATTTACATTGCTAATAGATGCGTCAGTAATGAACGATCGACAACAATAACTCGACGACTACCGTGTCCTGGGGGCTACTCCTCAGCTACCTTACAGTCACCTAACGAATAGTAAACGTAACGCTGGCGGGCAACTGAAAAGGTATAAGGATAGTCTTAAGACAAACCTGAAAAAGTGTCAAATCGACCCCCATCACCTGGGAGACGATTACTCCACACCGTAACGCTTGGAGGAGCACTACACGAGAAGGTGTCAATACCTTCGAGTTAGCCCGACTGTATACCGAGGCAGACAAGCGCCAACGCCGGAAAGACGCTGCCACCGCCCCTCCCGCACTAGATGCAATCCTCCACACGTGCAACATCTGTGGACGACCCTGCCGGTCCCGTATCGGCCTCTTTAGTCACCTCAGAGCTCACCAACGAAGGTGACATCCTTAATAATTCATTTTTATTTTATCATACCTAGATGATCGTCATACTGGATTCCGAGTGACAGCAAAGTAGTAATGGTGGTGGTGGGGATGGAAGAGAAGGAGGATGGTAACGTCGAGGAGTGGAGACCATGGGGATGCTGGAGGCCGAGTGGAGGCCACGGGGATGGTGGAGGCCGAGGAGTGGAGGCCAGGGTGAAGGGCCACTCTGCTACCCTATATGGGAGAGTGATGAAGCTTGTAACCCAGGGCGAGTGGGAGAGGGCGATGAGTGGGAGAGGGCGATGAGTGGGAGAGGGCGAGTGGGAGAGGTAGCGAGGAGTGGCAGAGGGAGAGTGGGAAGGCGAGGGAGAGGGAGACGAGGAGCATGATGAATGGAAGAGGGGGAAGAAGAGGAGAATGAGAGGGTGGAGAGAGGAAAGGAAGGAGGGAGGGAAGAAGAAGAGAGAGTGACAGGAATGGGGAGAGAGAGGGGGGAGAGAGTGAGGGGAGAGGGAGGGGAGAGGGGGGAGAGAGTGAGGGGAGAGGGAGGGGAGAGGGGGGAAAGAGTGGGGAGGGGAGGGAGGAAAGGGTATGGAAAGTAATGGCGGTTACGACCCTGGGGAGAGGGGAGAGTAGTAGGATGACCCTGGGGAGAAAGAGTGGGGGGAGAGGGGAGAGAAAAGGGAGGGAGAGGAGGGGAGAGTAGGAGGGAGAGGAGACGAGGGAGAGGAAGAAGAGGATATGGGAAAAACAGGTGAGAAAGGAAACTGTGAGAGGGGAAAAGAGAGGGAAGGAGACGAGAGGGGAGGAAAGACTAGGAGAGAGAGAGAGAGAAAAAAAGGAGAAATAAACAAACAAACAGAAGAGACAGATGGACAGAAGCAAGAAACGGAGACAGAAAAACACACAGACAGGAGAGAGAGAGAGAGGGGGGGCTGCCGTAAGTACACTTGACTCAGCCGTCTTTCCTTAACTCTCTGGCGAAATGAGAGCTTGGCTATTGGAGACGAGTAGGTCCGGTAGGTAGGGTTAGGTTAGGTTATCCTAGCTTAGGTTAGGTTAGGCTATGCTAGCTTAGGTTAGGTTAGGATAGTTTAGATTAGGCTAGGTTAGGTTAGGTTATTCTAGCTTAGGTTAGGTTAGGTTATTCTAGCTTAGGTTAGGTTAGGTTATGTTAGGTTAGGTTAGGTTATTCTAGCTTAGGTTAGGTTAGGAGGGTTTAGATTAGGTTAGGTTAGGTTATTCTAGGTTAGGTTAGGATGGTTTAGATTAGGGTACGTTAGGCAGGTTAGGTACAGGAGACGTAGGTGGCTGCAGCAGGCACCGACGAAGGGAAGATGTGATGGCAGAAGGTAAATATACAAGACAGTGGACAGCGAGAGGCGGACCTTTGCCGAGGGATGAATCATTAACCGTGTGGGGACCTGCTACACGCCGCCCCACACTCTATTAATGATCGTGGCAGCCCTGACACCGACAGCAGGCCCGAGGTGTGCTGGAGCCGATGGTACACTTGACCCCTACAGCTGCGTCGCTCACCCTGTGTTACGCGACAAAAAGGCGGAATGATTTTTTTTTTATACTATGATCGGCTTCGATAACCTAACCTAACCTAACCTAACCTAACCTAGCCTAGCCTAGCCGAGCCTAGCCTAACCTATAACCTAACCTAACACAGCATAACGTAATCTATAACCTAAGCTAGCATGACCTAACCTCAGTGCCGCGCCACACCGATGCCGTCTTCTTTGACAGGTCCAAGCACACTGTGTGTGAAATGGCACAACACTTCATCTCTAATGGCAAGATAGCCGACATATTAAGATTGTATCCACTTTTTTGCACTTAGTAACTATATCAGCTCCCATGTATAGAACCAAACACACAATGTGCTTGAATACCTCTCACGGAAATGTGAATAACAAAGTGTGCGGCCAGACATACTGCCTCACACTCCTGCGGCCAGACATGCTGCCTCACACTCCTGCGGCCAGACATACTGCCTCACACTCCCGCGGCCAGACATACTGCCTTACACTCCCGCGGCCAGACATACTGCCTCACACTCCTGCGGCCAGATATACTGCCTCACACTCCTGCGGCCAGACATACTGCCTCACACTCCCGCGGCCAGACATACTGCCTCACACTCCCGCGGCCAGACATACTGCCTTACACTCCCGCGGCCAGACATACTGCCTCACACTCCTGCGGCCAGATATACTGCCTCACACTCCTGTACTCACGCAGTTGTGAATAAGTTACCCTTTATGTATAGAACTAAACAAAGAATTTATTTGAAATACTGTGTAACATTCAGTGCCATAATATCCTGACCACGGGGGTTAGTTATACAGACCCTCTGTGAACTGTACTCTGTAGTCCTTTTGCTACGGCTCACAGGATGAGTATGGGGTGCACAATAAACTAGCCGCTGTAAGTGGCAAAATAAAATAATTACAAAAATTAACTTAACGCCTTCACAACACGTTAATTAAACCTTCACTGGCTTTAAATGGTCATTCTACTCTTCCTTGTACCAAACCTAACCAATAACTTATGCTAGCCTAACCTAACATTATCTAACCTACTATCCTAAAATAACCTAACCTCATCCACAAGGTAATGGTATGGTGTTTAATAATCAGGTGAAATAAACTGGCAGCTAATCTTCAGGTTACTCTGTCTTTCCTCCTCTCTTCCTCCTCGACTACCTCTTTTACGTCTCCTTCCCCCATCCCCTCCCTATTCTTCGACAGAGTCCCCCACGAAAGACTAATACGAAAAGTGGAGATTTATGAAATTGGAGGAGATATTCTACAATGAATTAGGGCGTGGTTACAGGACAGGAAACAGCGAGTGAGCATTAATGGCACTAAATCCCATTGGAGCAACGTCACTAGTGGAGTTCCCCAAGGCTCAGTACTTGGACCATTACTATTTATTATATACATAAACGACATAGATATCGGCGTAGACAGCAACATGAGTAAATTTGCTGATGACACTAAAATAGGGCGTGTAATGAAATCTGACGAGGACTCAGCAAAACTACAGGAAGATCTAAACAAATTTTTCGAAGGGTTTGAAAAATGGCAGATAAATTTAATGTGGACCTATGTAAACTACTTAGTCTAGGAGATGTAAACAGGGAAACCAGATATCAGATGAACAACGTTGTTATAGAGAAATCAGACTGTGAGAAAGATTTAGGAGTAATGATAAGTAGGAATCTTAAACCAAGACAACAATGTGTATTTGCTCGAAACAAGACTAATAAAGTACTTGGGTTCATACAAAGGAGTGTTAGTTACAAGACTAGTGAGGTCATCCTAAAACTATATCTTGCGCTTGTGAGACCTCACTTGGATTACGCAGTTTAGTTCTGGTCACCGTATTACAGAATGGATATAGAATCCTTGGAAAGAATTCAGAGGAGAATGACAAGGCTAATCCCGGGCATTAGGAACCTTGAGTACAGAGACAGGTTAAAGCATTTTAATTTGCACTCCCTCGAGAGACGTAGAGCGAGGGGCGACCTGATAGAGGTGTATAAATGGAAGTCAGGGCTAAACAAATGAGATGTAACAAAGGTACTCAAACTATCCAACCAGGAGCGAACTCGTAACAATGCTTTTAAATCAGACAAATTTGAATTTAGGCGCGAGATAGGTAAACATTGGTTTGGAAATAGAGTAGTGGACGAGTGGAACAAGTTACCAAACATCATCATTAACTCGAATACGCTGGATAGCTTCAAACATAGGTTGGATGGATATATGAGCGATAGGGGTTGGGTGTAAACGGGACTGCCCAGTATGGACCAATAGGCCCGCTGCAGTTTCCTCCATTCTTATGTTCTTATGTTGTACTTCTTCCCCTTCCCCCTTCCTATTCTTTTACCCATTCTCCATCCCCTACCTCTCTGTCTTCTTCTATGTATCGTATTCATATCATAGTTGTTATCTTCCTCACCGGACGGTCGTAAGCCCCTCCATACTAGTCCACATCAATGTATATTATTATGACAAAAACTTTAAAAATTCCTGAACATCCACCGAAAAAAAAAAATATAAACTCTCTCTTCAAACAACCTTCAATCAGGTAACCATGTATACAATTTGCCGGAAGATTAAATATGTACACCTGGAAGAATAAATGTCAACTAAACAAGTATTAAACTCTCTACCGACCTTTCAATGTTGCACAAATTCAATTTACAATTCTTGCACAATTTTCTCCCACCAATGAAATTCGGTGGATCACCTGACGATTAGCTACACAAGTTTACTTCACCTGATGATTTAAAACACACTGGCACTCCTACCTAAAGGGGTTGGGTTGGGTTGGGTTGGGTGGGTGGGGTTGGGTGTGGGGTTGGGTGGGGTGGGTTGGGGTTGGGTTGGGTTGGGTGGGTGGGTTGGGTTGGGTTGGGTTGGGTTGGGTTGGGTTGGGTTGGTTGGGTTGGGTTGGGTTGGGTTATGTATAAAAAAAACTGATAAACTTTCCACGAATATATTTCAATACGACTTCTTTCAATATACTTAATCTATTTCAACCTGTCTTTACACACCACAAAGAACAAAATGGTTCCAGATTACTTTCTTAATATGTTGTTATTTGCTTTTTCCGCACACACACACACACACACACACACACACACACACACACACACACACACACACACACACACACACACCAATTTTCGTCACTATATTATTTAAGAACTTCAAACTTTTCTCTCCTTTTAAGCACCATAAACTCTTTCTCTCTCTCTAAATGCAACTAAATCATTTCAATTGTAGGTGACAGTGAAAACAAAGAAACATTATATTTACACCACTTACACTGTACACAATGCACCACAAAATATCCTCTAACACAAGCAGATGCAATATTTCTCAACTCTTTATATACAAATTTGTCAAGATAAAAATAAGTGAGATTGTCAACGATTCTTTTTTTTTTCACCTTTTTTTTCTACTGTAGGAAAAGTTCAAAGCTGTTACCATCTCTCTCTCTCTCTCTCTCTCTCTCTCTCTCTCTCCGTCGTTATCAGTCACTATAACACCTGACTCTGCCTTAACTGTGGTGATAACTTATATATATATTACACCTGATCACCACACACCTGTCCGTCACATACCTGCCCGTCATACACCTGCCGTCACACACCTGTCTGTCATACACTTAAGAACATAAGAACATAAGAATGGAGGAAACTGCAGCGGGCCTATTGGCCCATACTGGGCAGTCCCGTTTACACCCAACCCCTATTGCTCATATGAGCATCCAACCTATGTTTGAAGCAATTCAGCGTATTCGAGTTAATGATGATATTTGGTAACTTGTTCCATTCATCCACTACTCTGTTTCCAAACCAGTGTTTACCTATTTCACGCCTAAATCTAAATTTGTCCAATTTAAAACCATTGCTACGAGTTCGCTCCTGGTTGGATAATTTGAGTACCTTTGTAATGTCCCCTTTGTTTAGCCCTGCCTTCCATTTATACACCTCTATCAGGTCGCCCCTCGCTCTACGTCTCTCAAGGGAGTGCAAATTAAGATGCTTTAACCTGTCTCTATACTCAAGGTTCCTGATACCCGGGATTAGTCTTGTCATTCTCCTCTGAATTCTTTCCAAGGATTCTATATCCATTCTGTAATACGGTGACCAGAACTGGACTGCGTAATCCAGGTGTGGTCTCACAAGAGCAAGATACAGTTTTAGGATGACCTCGCTAGTCTTGTAACTAACACTCCTTTGTATGAACCCAAGTACTTTATTAGCCTTGTTTCGAGCAAAAACACATTGTTTACTTGGCTTAAGGTTCCTACTTATCATTACTCCTAAATCTCTCTCGCAGTCGGATTTCTCTATGGCATCGTTGTTCATCTGGTATCTGGTTTCCCTGTTTACATTTCCTATACTGAGTACTTTACATTTGTCAATGTTGAATTTCATCTGCCATTTTTCAGACCATTCGAAAAATTTGTTTAGATCCTCCTGTAGTTTTGCCGAGTCCTCGTCAGATTTGATAACACGTCCTATTTTAGTATCATCAGCAAATTTACTTATGTTGCTGTCTATGCCGATATCTATGTCGTTTATGTATATAATAAACAATAATGGTCCAAGTACTGAGCCTTGGGGAACTCCACTTGTGACGTTGCTCCAATGGGACTTAGTGCCGTTAATGCTCACTCGCTGTTTCCTGTCCTGTAACCACGCCCTAATCCATTTAAGGATGTCACCTTTGATGCCATGAGCTTCTACCTTTCTCATTAGTCTTTCGTGGGGTACTCTGTCGAAGGCTTTGCTAAAGTCGAGATATACCACATCATAATTGTGCCCCTCGTCCACTGATTCGAAAACTGATGAAAAGAATGTTAATAGATTAGTTAGGCAAGAACGTCCGCTTGTGAAGCCATGCTGGGAATCATTGATCAATCTGTGCTTCTCCAGGTGATTTCGAATAGAGTTTGAAATGATTGCTTCCAGTAATTTGCCTACTATTGATGTTAGACTGATTGGGCGGTAGTTAGAGGATAGTGATCTATCCCCCTTCTTGAAGATCGGTATTACATTCGCTATCCTCCAGGATTCTGGTACTACACCTGTTTTTCAAGGACATGTTAAACAACTTTGCTAAGGGCATACTAAGCTCTTCCTTACATTCCTTTAATACTCTGGCAAATACCTCATCGGGACCAGGTGACTTATTAGGCTTTAGTTTGTCTATTTGCTTACTAACATCGTTACTAGTCACTACTATCTCACTTAATTTGTTTTCTTCACTATCTCTGAATAAAGTCGGTGCCTCGGGTATCATGTTTAAATTTTCGCTGGTGAAAACTGTTGAAAAATATTTATTCAAATTATTGCTCATTTCTCCGTCGTTATCAGTGAGCTCGCCGGAGTCTGACCGTATTGGTCCAATCTTTTCTCGTGTTTTAGTTTGGTACATTTGGTAGAATCCTTTGGGGTTTGTCTTTGCCTCCCTTGCTATCCTTACCTCATTATTCCTCTTTGCTTTCCTTATCTCGGTTTTAACCCTACTCGCCAATACCCGGAGGTGAATTTCGCCACGATTTATCCTTCTACCTGTAGCCTTCCTTTGGCCAATGATGTTCTTTAAATAATTATTTATCCATTTAGGGTCATTGTTGTTTGATCTGAGTTTTTTGTATGGTATGTTCTGCCTTTGTGCATTAAGTAACTCACTATTTAAATTGTCGTGGAACTCGGCAATCTCAGATCTCGTTATCAGGTCGGTGTCATCTGTCAGGTTCACGGCCAAGCGCGACACCCCCTCTCTCAGCTGCCTCTTTAAACTGTCAAAGTTTGCCCTTCTGAAATCTGGTACTTTAGTGGAATTTTCCTTACGTCTGCCCTGAAAATCTAACTGGAATCGAATTTCTTTGTGATTGCTGTTTGCAAGTTCGTTCCCTACCTCGACATTGCTAATGAGGTTTTCTCTGTTTGACAAAACTAAATCCAATATATTATTACCCCGTGTGGGTTCGGTTATATGTTGACTTAGGAAACAGTCCTGGATCGTCTCGAGAAAATCCTCTGATTCTGAGTTTCCCGTAAGGTCGGTCCAATCTATTTGGCCAAGGTTAAAGTCGCCTACTATACAGACTTTGTTGTGTATGGAAGCCCTGCGCATTTCATCCCAGATAAGTCGCTCATTGACTCTGTCAAGATTGGGGGGTCTATATATTACTCCTGTGATTAATTTTTCCCGAC
The DNA here is from genome assembly GCA_958450375.1 of Homarus gammarus. Taxonomy (NCBI): domain Eukaryota; kingdom Metazoa; phylum Arthropoda; class Malacostraca; order Decapoda; family Nephropidae; genus Homarus; species Homarus gammarus. The sequence goes on along the minus strand of CAUDMG010003049.1, from coordinate 2,100,637 downwards.
CGTCGCTTAATTCTATCCAAATTGTTTCTGTATTCCTCTCAGTTTTTATTTCCTTATTTATTTCACACTTCAGGTTATCCCTAACATAGATTGCTACTCCGCCTCCTTTCCTGGTCTGCCTATCGGTATGGAACAGTTTGTAACCCGCAATTTGGTATTCGACTGGTAATTCACGTGTGTCTAGGTTGATCCATGTTTCAGTGAATGCAATTATATCGATTTCTTCGGTACATACCAAGGCCCTAATATCATCCATTTTGTTTCTCATACTTCTACTGTTCGCGTAATATACATTTAAGTTAGTCGTGTTCTGAGTCCTCCCCTTACCGCGTTTAGTTTTAAACTCCCTGTCTAATTTAGTTATGTCATCATTCCTAACACTATTTCCCTGTAATCTTTCGCCTTGTTTACCCGCTCCCACTGCAGTCTCCTCCACCCCCGTGCCCCTATGTTCTCTTAGCAGTTTAAAGACTTCGATATCTTTTGAACTGCTCCCTCTAGAGCCCCAGCCAGGGTTGCCATCACTCACCTGCTCGTCAAACACCTGCCCGTCATACACACGATTTTGGTGCCTTAGGTAAACTCGCATCGAAGAAACGCACTGTTGAAGATAACCTAGGTTCGTCAAACAGATCCCCCAAAAACTGTAACCAGGAAAGAACTTGTTGATAAATATGAAGCAAGTTGATAAGTGCAAACAGGTACAAATGAATCAATTGTTTACCTTCAGACGTGTAAAGTAAAACATGTATCTGAAGCAGCTTACAAGATCACTCGATGACAAGATGTTGTAACCGCTAGACTAAGGTGAGGATATAAGTACGTCTGGCAGTGCATAATGTGTTGTCTGATGGTAGACCCTGCTGCCATATGTGACCAAGTCCCAAGTTGTTCATCTGACTTTCTGCCTCATTTACACACAATTGCAGGGTCTCAATTGTTTCTCTTAATGTTGACAACACAACATAATGTACTTGTGTCGTTTCCCGCTCTTCATTTGTTTTTAATTTTTGTATTTCTTTATTATTATTATTATTATTATTGTTATTATTATTATTATTATTATTATTACATTTCCCGGGGGGGTTAATTCTCCCCCCCCCCCCCCCCCGCAAAAAAAAAACACAGACTGTAAAGTGTGTGGCTAGACACATGGCCATACACACACCAACACTACGTCTTAGACTTTGAGAAAATAGAACCTTTTAGGGACAGATCAAAGCTTACTGTAGGTATAGCTGTAGACGAAAAGAATTCAGCAGGGAAGGAGGGAGGAAGGGAAGGAGAGGGGGGAGGCAGGGGGGGAGGCAGGGGGGGGGAGGCAGGGAGGGAGGGAGGGTGGGAGAGGGGGGGAGGCAGGGAGGGAGGGACGGAGGGAGAGGGGGGGGGGAGGCAGGGGGGAGGGAGGGTGGGAGAGGGGGGGAGGCAGGGGGGAGGCAGGGGGTGGAGGGAGGGATGGAGAGGGGGGGAGACAGGGGGGGAGGCAGGGAGGGAGGGACGGAGGGAGAGGGGGAGAGGCAGAGGGGGAGGGACGGAGGGAGAGGGGGGGAGGCAGGGGGGGAGGGAGGGAGGGAGAGGGGGGAGGCAGGGGGGGGGGAGGCAGGGAGGGAGGGAGGGAGGGAGAGGGTGCCTGTGGTTGTTTTAGTGTATTGATTTGTTTACAATATTAGTGTAAGATTCTGCTGCCTCCCTACTTCCCCCCTTCCTTCCCTATCTCCCTGCCTCCCTCCCTCCCTGCCTCCCTCTCTCCTCCCTACTTCCCCCTTCCTTCCCTCTCTCCCTACCTCCCTCCCTCCCTGCCTCCCTCTCTCCTCCCTACTTCCCCCCTTCCTTCCCTCTCTCCCTACCTCCCTCCCTCCCTCTCTCCTCCCTACTTCCCCCCTTCCTTCCCTATCTCCCTCCCTCCCTGCCTCCCTCTCTCCTCCCTACTTCCCCCCTTCCTTCCCTCTCTCCCTACCTCCCTCCCTCCCTGCCTCCCTCTCTCCTCCCTACTTCCCCCCTTCCTTCCCTCTCTCCCTACCTCCCTCCCTCCCTATCTCCCTACCTCCCTCCCTCCCTGCCTCCCTCTCTCCTCCCTACTTCCCCCCTTCCTTCCCTATCTCCCTGCCTCCCTCCCTCCCTGCCTCCCTCTCTCCTCCCTACTTCCCCCCTTCCTTCCCTATCTCCCTCCCTCCCTGCCTCCCTCTCTCCTCCCTACTTCCCCCCTTCCTTCCCTCTCTCCCTACCTCCCTCCCTCCCTACCTCCCTCTCTCCTCCCCACTTCCCCCCTTCCTTCCCTCTCTCCCAACCTCCCTCCCTCCCTGCCTCCCTCTCTCCTCCCTACTTCCCCCTTCATTCCCTCTCTCCCTACCTCCCTCCCTCCCTGCCTCCCTCTCTCCTCCCTACTTCCCCCCTTCCTTCCCTCTCTCCCTACCTCCCTCCCTCCCTCTCTCCTCCCTACTTCCCCCCTTCCTTCCCTCTCTCCCTACCTCCCTGCCTCCCTCTCTCCTCCCTACTTCCCCCCTTCCTTCCCTCTCTCCCTACCTCCCTGCCTCCCTCTCTCCTCCCTACTTCCCCCCTTTCTTCCCTCTCTCCCTACCTCCCTCCCTCCCTGCCGAATTCTTTATCCACAATTGAACAATAACAACATTTTGTCGCCGATATCAAGATAGCTGACATATTAAGACTGTATCCACCCAGTAGCTAAGTCATCTCCTATGTACAGAATTAAACACAATGTACTGAAAATACTCGAACACCCAACGCCACAATATCCTGGTCTCTACACTGAAATCCTTCTTGTGCTACCGCTCACAGGATGACAATGGGGTGCACAATAAACTAGCTCCCGTCCTCGGCAAAATACAAAAATACAAAATTACTGCGAACTTTCAATACGTGAAGATCATATGGTAGGTCAACATTACAGTAAGGTTACAGTATTGCTACAGCAACATTACAGCAAGGTTACAGTATTGCTACAGCAACATCAGAGCAAGGTTACAGTATCGCTACAGCAACATTGCAGTAAGGTTACAGTATTGCTTCAGCAACATTACAGCAAGGTTACAGTATTGCCACAGCAACATTACAGCAAGGTTACAGTATCGCTACAGCAACATCAGAGCAAGGTTACAGTATCGCTACAGCAAGGTTACAGTATCGTTACAGCAACATTACAGTAAGGTTACAGTATCGCTACAGCAACATTACAGCAAGGTTACAGTATCGCTACAGCAACATTACAGTAAGGTTACAGTATCACTACGGCAACATTACAGCAAGGTTACAGTATCGCTACAGCAACATTACAGTAAGGTTACAGTATCGCTACAGCAACATAACAGCAAGATTACAGTATCACTACGGCAACATTACAGCAAGGTTACAGTATCGCTACAGCAACATTACAGTAAGGTTACAGTATCGCTACAGCAACATTACAGCAAGGTTACAGTATCGTTACAGCAACATTACAGCAAGGTTACAGTATCACTACGGCAACATTACAGCAAGGTTACAGTATCGTTACAGCAACATTACAGTAAGGTTACAGTATCGCTACAGCAACATTACAGCAAGGTTACAGTATCGCTACAGCAACATTACAGTAAGGTTACAGTATCGCTACAGCAACATAACAGCAAGGTTACAGTATCGCTACGGCAACATTACAGCAAGGTTACAGTATCGCTACAGCAACATTACAGTAAGGTTACAGCATCGCTACAGCAACATAACAGCAAGATTACAGTATCACTACGGCAACATTACAGCAAGGTTACAGTATCGCTACAGCAACATTACAGTAAGGTTACAGTATCGCTACAGCAACATAACAGCAAGATTACAGTATCGCTACGGCAACATTACAGCAAGGTTACAGTATCGCTACAGCAACATTACAGTAAGGTTACAGTATCGCTACAGCAACATTACAGCAAGGTTACAGTATCGCTACAGCAACATTACAGCAAGGTTACAGTATCGCTACAGCAACATTACAGTAAGGTTACAGTATCGCTACAGCAACATTACAGCAAGGTTACAGTATCGCTACAGCAACATTACAGCAAGGTTACAGTCTCGCTACAGCAACATTACAGTAAGGTTACAGTATCGCTACAGTAACATTACAGCAAGGTTACAGTATCGCTACAGCAACATTACAGCAAGGTTACAGTACCCAGGCGCAAGGTTCCTAGATCATGCGTCTTTTCTCTGCCAACAAACATCAAATACAGTTGTCAATGGGTATAAGTCCCCTCTTACCTCCGAGTCTTTATCTTTCACAACCCTTCCTTCTTTCCTTCCTTCCTTCCTTCATTCCTTCTCTCTTATTTCATTCCTTCTTTCTTATTTCATTTCTTCCTTCCTTCATTCATTCATTCTTATTTCATTCCTTCCTTATTTCCTTCCTTCCTTCCTTCATTCATTCATTCTTATTTCATTCCTTCTTTCTTCCCTTTCTTTCCTTTTCTTTCTTTCTCCTATATATATCATCAATACATCAACCTCTTCTTCCATTCATCAACCGTAAAACACTTCCCCTATCTTCCTCTTCCTCCTCTTCTTCTTCTTCTTCCTGTTCCACTTAGGGTCATTCACTTCTGATACGCCTCCCCTCTCTTTCTTTATATTTCCTTCTCCTTTCAATCATCCTATCTCTCTCATCTCTTCCCATTCACTATCTGTAAAATTCTTCTTCCTCCTCCTCCTCCTCCTTCTTCTTCCTCCATTTTTTTTATCTCCTGCTATTCACCTTTGCTACACCTCGCCTCTCTCTATCTCTCTCTCTCTCTCTCTCTCTCTCTTTCTCTCTCACATCATCTTTTGCTTCGGTAAAGATTCTCAAAGGCTAAACTTTTGATGTTAAAATGAACCATCGTGTGTATTTCATTTTCTTTCAGGATCTAGTCTTTATTCGGATGTCCCCCTAGCACTCTTTGATGTTGGCACTGGCACCCTATACCCTCACAGTGCCTGGTAATCTCTTAAATGTTGAAAGCTTCCACATTGTTTTTATCTAGATTGTAGAACCTGTGACGAGTAGTAGTAGTTAATAGTAGTAAGTAGTAGTAGTCGTAGTTAGCAGTATTAGTATTAGTAGTAGTAATAGTAGTTGTAGTCGCAGTTAGTAGTTGCACGTAGTAGTACCATCATACATTCAACTGAGGGAACAGTGCAAGGGGACCCTGTTCCAATGGCAATGTATGCAATAGGCCTATCAGTGCTCCAACAAGAAATAAAATTTGAAACAACTGGGGTCAAACAAGTGGCATATGCTGACGACCTTACAGGAGCAGGAAAAGTGGAGGGCATCAAAAAGTGGTGGGACCTGGTAACATCGCGAGGTCCACAAATAGGGTGCCACCCAAACGCCAGCAAGTCCTTCCTCATCGTGAAGCCAGAACATTATGAACGGGCATTGGAGGTTTTTGGCGGAAGTGAGGTCAAAATAACTAAGGACGGCCAAAGACATCTAGGCGCAGTAATTGGCACTACGGACTTCAAGACCGAGTACGTAGCGGGAAAGGTGAATGAGTGGGTTAGTGAAATCCAAGCTCTGTCTGAGATTGCTAACACAGAGCCACATGCGGCTTTTGCTGCATTCACCCATGGAGTCAAGCATCGCTGGAACTACCTGATGCGTACCATCCCGGAGATCGGACCCCTCCTCCACCCTCTGGAAGAAGCTATCAATGTCAAGTTCATTCCCAAATTAGTGAAACACACTCACTTAACCACAACAGAAAGAGCGCTTCTTGCATTTCCACCAAGACTGGGAAGGATGGGACTAACTAATCCGGAGGAGATTGCAGCCACCGAACATCAAAATTCACTTAAGCTCACGGCAGCCCTCACGGACCACATAATGGCCCAGAACGCAACAGGGGAGGTCGAGACCAGTGAAGTAAACGAGATTCGTAGATCCATTACAACAGATCAACAGCACTGCCAAAATGATAAGTTGCAGCAACTGTTGCTGCAGGTTCCAGAAAATTTGAAAAAAATAGTAGCTATAGCGCAGGAGGTGGGCGCCTCGAACTGGTTAACTACGTTACCGATAAGGGCAAATGGTTTCAGTCTCAACAAACAAGAATTTACAGATGCCATTGCTCTAAGGTACGGTCGGCCAGTAGAAGGTTTGCCCTCCCAATGCGTGTGTGGCTCTTCCTATGACGGCGATCACGCCATGGTGTGCAAGAAAGGGGGCTTCATATGCATGAGGCATGACGAGGTAAGGGACCTTACAGCAAATATGCTGAAGGAAATCTGCCGGGATGTCATGGTAGAACCGACCCTCCTTCCATTGGATGGTGAGATCTTGCAACAGAGGACTTCAAACACATCTAACGAAGCCCGTGTTGACGTCAGTGCTAGAGGATTCTGGACGCGGGGACAGCGAGCTTTCTTCGACATCAGGATTTTTTATCCCATGGCCGCATGTCACCGTAACCTAGCTCTCGATGCTGCACATAGGAGGAACGAGAACGACAAGAGAAGGGCATATGGGGAGAGAATTCAAAACGTTGATCAAGGCAGCTTCACTCCTCTAGTGTTCACAACCTCTGGTGGGATGGGACCAAGTGCAAGATGCTTCTACGCCAGACTCGCGGAGGTGATCTCCGAACAGAAGCAGCAGCCCAGAAGTTATGTTACAACCTGGATGAGATGTCGACTGTCTTTCTCTCTCCTTCGGTCGGCTTTGCTCTGCCTCAGGGGAACGAGAGCTTCTGCCCCAACTCCGACAACTGCTGCAGATATTGACTATGAGGCTGCAGTCACTGAATGCCGCATAGATCTGCGGCTCAACTAACTCAACACAGATAGGATAGCTACTTATGTATTAGGATATTTAATATTAAGGTAAATAAATGGTGGCGAAGGTGTGGCTATTGGGGGAGGCTAGAGGCCACGTTTAAAAAAAAAAAAAAAAGTAGTAGTAGTAGATGTTGTAACAAAACATTATTTTTATTATTATTATTATTGGTTAGTCTCCTCTAAACTACCTTCACACAACGCGGTATAAAAACAGACCTCTCCCTCCCTCTCACCACCACACTCTCCCTCCCTCTCACCACCACACTCTCCCTCCCTCCTTCTCACCACCACACTCTCCCACCCTCCTTCTTACCACCATACTCTCCCACCCTCCCTCTCACCACCACACTCTCCCTCCCTCTCACCACCACACTCTCCCACCCTCCCTCTCACCACCACACTCTCCCACCCTCCCTCTCACCACCACACTCTCCCTCCCTCTCACCACCACACTCTCCCTCCCTTCCTCTCACCACCACACTCTCCCTCCTTCTCACCACCACACTCTCCCTCCCTCTCACCACCACACTCTCCCTCCCTCTCACCGCCACACTCTCTCCCTTAGATACTCTGACCGCTCACAAGACACACTCAGAATGACCATTGAGGCCGTGAACTCGAAGGCAATAACTTTAAGTAACCAGTGGCTGATTACCTCTGTGTGTGTGTGTGTGTGTGTGTGTGTGTGTGTGTGTGTGTGTGTGTGTGTAATAATAATAATAAACGGTATATTAATCGAGTTGCAGCTGGTGGCTGAAAATATACAGACTTACATTTGATTTTGACATAATGATATAATATGCGTTGAATACATTTACAGGGCTGTACAGTACATAAATCAGGAGTTGTTTATCATTTTAACAATAGATGGGATGGTGCTGTTCTTATATCTATCGGTGCGGGCTCTTATGGGCTGAATTTTGTTGCAGTGGCGGACTGCGCGAGTTGGGCGGGGGGCTGCAGCTGGCAGGAGGTGGCGATGACGAGGGTGGTGCAGAAGTCCACGGCCAAACCTTTCCAGTGCTTGGTGGTGGAGGTCACTGAGGGATGGCATTTCCAGGGTGGAGAGAGCGTTGGCGTCGCCGGAGTATTCTGCGCCGAGCATGATTCTGCAGGCCCTTTTCTGTACCTTCTCTAGCTGACGTTGTTGGGTGGAGTTGAGAGACGACGACCAGGCTGGTGACGCATACGTTAGTTTGGGGAGAATAAAGGCGTTGTAGATGGTCCTCAGCTCTGGCGTGGGTGTCCCAAGTGACCTAAGTCGTCGTAGCATGTAGAGACGATACGAGGCTGCCTTGACTGTGTTATTTACATGGGCCTTCCAGTCAAGTTTGTTGTCTATGGTTACACCCAGGAGTTTGGCAGACTGCACCAGCTGGAGAGGATGGGCACCCACAGTGACTGCTGGGGCATGCACTGGAGTGGTGGCGGTATTGATGTGCATGACTACGGTTTTGGTGTGGTTGATGGTGACTTTGTTTTCCGTGGTCCATGCCTGTAGCCTGTCCAGGGTGCCTTGTAGCGATGAGTAGTCTGGTGCGGTGTTGTCCACTGAAACCCCCACAGTGCAGTCATCCACGTACTTCCACCTGTGAGGAGTGTCCGATAGAGCGTCGTTGATCAGGATGAGGAAGCACAGTGGTCCCATCTTGGTCCCCTGGGGAACACTGCAAATGAGGTGTTGGAATGTGGAGACCAAGCCCTGATACCTCACTGCCTGGCGACGTCCACTCAAGAAATCAGTGAGCCATGAGACCAGGTTGGTGGGCAACCCAAGTGCAATAGCCTTGTGTGTGTGTGTGTGTGTGTGTGTGTGTGTGTGTGTGTGTGTGTCTGTGTGTGTGTGTCTGTGTGTGTGTGTCTGTGTCTGTATGTGTGTCTGTGTGTGAGTGTCTGTGTGTGAGTGTCTGTGTGTGTCAAGAGGGTACTCCGCCCATACACAAGAGCGAAGTTATTAGATTTACCCACCATAATGGCAGGCTTTCATATGGTCATCTCCTTACCATAATTCAGAGAAAACAACAAATTTCTAGAGAATTTTTGTTTCTTTATATATTACACAAAATAACATTCTCCTCGTGTCCACCTGTGAAACAACAACAACACTATATACAATAACAACAGTGTCTTATACCATTGTCTACTTTTAGTGAAAAAAAAAATACTCTTTCGGTTTTCTTATTTGTGAAAAAGGTTTCATGTTTTCACAGAGCAGGTAAGAAAGTACACATACACACCCTAAATTGTCCCAAGTCAAACTATGTCACCCTTGAGTCCAGATACATCACACTGCACCCTTCTCAGTCACTCTTTGTCACACACAGTCACCCTACATCACTCTAGGTCAGTATACACACACCCTACATCACTCTAGGTCAGTAAACACACACCCTACAACACCCTAGGTCAGTATACACACACCCTACATCACTCTAGGTCAGTATACACACACCCTACGTCACCCTAGGTCAGTATACACACACCCTACATCACTCTAGGTCAGTATACACACACCCTACATCACTCTAGGTCAGTATACACACACCCGACGTCACCCTAGGTCAGTATACACACACCCTACATCACTCTAGGTCAGTATACACACACCCTACATCACTCTAGGTCAGTATACACACACCCTACGTCACCCTAGGTCAGTATACACACACCCTACATCACTCTAGGTCAGTATACACACACCCTACATCACTCTAGGTCAGTATACACACACCCTACATCACCTTAGACCGAGGCAACACACTTATGCTGACAGCTGGTAAGGGAAGTTGTTGCCTGTGTCTCGTTGTATGGAAATTCCCAGCTGGTATGTATGTATGTATGTATGTATGTATGTATGTATGTATGTATGTAAGTATGTATGTATGTTTCTCTCATATGAAAAAAAAGTGAAAAAAATACGTCATATGTGTATGTTGTATTTCTTAAGAGATTAAATGAATTAAAATATTCAGTCACTGCCTTTGTATACAATTATATAGAGAAACACATTAAATCATGGTCTTAATTGTGTGTTCAGGGAGGGAGTTTATTGATTGCAATAATTATCTGTATTTGGAAGAAGAACAGGAACAAGAACAAGAAGAACAACAAGAAGAACAAGACGAAGAAGAACAAGAACAAGAACAAGAAGAACAACAAGAAGAACAAGAAGACGAAGAAGAACAGGAACAAGAACAAGAACAACAAGAAGAACGAGAACAAGAACATTAACAAGAACAAGAAGCAGAACAAGAAGAACAAAACAAGAAGAACAAGAAGACAAAAAAGAAGAACACCAAGAACAAGAAGAAAAATAACAACAACAACCCTACCACCAACACTATTTACATGTTACATCAAAGTAAACAATAGTAACACCACCGCCGCCACACACCACCACCACCGCCACACACCACCACCACCGCCACACACCACCACCACCACACACACCACCACCACACACACACCACCACCACCACCACACACCACCACCGCCGCCACCGCCGCCACACACCACACACCACCACCGCCGCCACCGCCGCCACCGCCGCCACACACCACCGCCGCCACACACCACCACCACCACCACACACCACCACCGCCGCCACCGCCGCCACACACCACCACCACCACACACACCACCACCACCACACACCACCACCGCCGCCACCGCCGCCACACACCACACACCACCACCGCCGCCACCGCCGCCACCGCCGCCACACACCACCGCCGCCACACACCACCACCGCCGCCACACACCACCACCGCCGCCACACACCACCACCACCACACACCACCACCGCCGCCACCGCCGCCACACACCACCACCACCACACACCACCACCACCACACACCACCACCGCCGCCACACACCACCACCGCCGCCACACACCACCACCACCACCACACACCACCACCGCCGCCACCGCCGCCACACACCACCACCACCACACACACCACCACCACCACACACCACCACCGCCGCCACACACCACCACCGCCACACACCACCACCACCACACACACCACCACCACACACACACCACCACCGCCGCCACACACCACCACCGCCACACACCACCACCGCCGCCACACACCACCACCACCACACACCACCACCGCCGCCACCGCCGCCACACACCACCACCACCACACACACCACCACCACACACACACCACCACCGCCGCCACACACCACCACCGCCACACACCACCACCGCCGCCACACACCACCACCGCCGCCACACACCACCACCGCCACACACCACCACCACCACACACCACCGCCGCCACACACCAACCACCACCGCCGCCACACACCACCACCACCGCCACACACCACCACCACCACACACACACCACCACCGCCGCCACACACCACCACCGCCACACACCACCACCGCCGCCACACACCACCACCGCCGCCACACACCACCACCACCACACACCACCGCCGCCACACACCACCACCGCCGCCACACACCACCACCACCACACACACCACCACCACACACACACCACACCCGCCCACCACCACCACCCCCCACCACCACCGCCACACACCACCACCGCCGCCACACCACCACCACCGCCACACACCACCACCGCCGCCACACACCACCACCGCCGCCACACACCACCACCACCACACACACCACCACCCCCACACACCACCACCGCCGCCACACACCACCACCGCCACACACCACCACCACCACCGCCGCCACACACCACCACCACCACACACCACCGCCGCCACACACCACCACCGTCTCATACCACCACCACCAAAACACACACCACCACCACCACACACACCACCACCACACACCACTACACACCACCACCACCTCACACACCACCACCACACACCACTACACACCACCACCGCCACACACCACCACCGCCTCATACCACCACCACCAAAACACACACCACCACCGCCACACACCACCACCGCCTCATACCGCCACCACACACCACCACCGCCTCATACCACCACCACACACACACCACCACCACCTCACACACCACCACCACACACCACCACCGCCACACACACCACCGCCACACACCACCACCGCCTCATACCACCACCACCAAAACACACACCACCACCACACACACCCCACCACCACCACCGCCCACCACCACCACCAAACACACACCACCCACCACACACACCACCACACACCACCCGCCCAACCACCACACCAACCACCACCACCACCGCCTCATACCACCAAGACACACACCACCACCACACACACCACCACCACGCAAACCACCACCACCACCACCACCACACACCACCACCACCACCACACACCACCACCGCCTCACACACCACTACACACCACCACCGCCACACACCACCACCGCCTCATACCACCACCACCAAAACACACACCACCACCGCCACACACCACCACCGCCTCATACCACCACCACACACACACCACCACCACCTCACACACCACCACCACACACCACCACCGCCACACACTACCACCGCCACACACCACCACCGCCTCATACCACCACCACCAAAACACACACCACCACCACCACACACACCACCACACACCACCACCGCCTCATACCACCACCACCAAAACACACACCACCACCGCCTCATACCACCAACACACACACCACCACCACACACACCACCACCACGCAAACCACCACCACCACCACCACACACCACCACCACCACCACACACCACCACCGCCTCACACCAGACCAAGATAACATAGAGAAAAGTAATTCACTCCCTTAGCATAAACAAACGGGGATGACCAACACGTTAATTTGTATGCATCAGGAGTCATTCTCAGAACACCCCGAGATATGGGAGTTAAGTACTGCTGTGACTATCTGGGGAGTGGGGAGAAGGGGAGAAGGGGTGAGGATGGGGGGTAAGGTGGGAGGTGGTTAGGAGGGGTGAGGTGGATGGAGGACAAGAGAAGGAGAGGTGGTTAGAAATGAAGAGGAGATGAGGGGTGGGGAGGAGTAGGAGAGGGGTGAGGAAAAGGGGTGGGTAAATGAGGGGGGAGGAAGAGGGGGTTTGGAGAGGGAAGGAAAGTCGTAGTTATGTTTATTTGCTTCCAGGGAGTACTTGTGTGTGTGTGTGTGTGTGTGTGTGTGTGTGTGTGTGTACAATTCTCCTGTACATTTACGCTTCTCTTCGTAAAATATATTCAGAAAAAATATAAATGGAATCAACTACAACAACAACAACAACAACCAACCCACGAACTAAAATAATCATAATACTCCTAATTCTTCCAGATGAAACCACACACACACACACACACACACACACACACACACAGGAAGTGACCCTAAGGATTACACCAATTGGCTGGGTATTACTCTCTTGTTAAGCTGAGCGACGGGGATAAACCTAACCTAACCTAACCTAACCTAACCTAACGATACTTTGGAGAGAGAGAGAGAGAGAGAGAGAGAGAGAGAGAGAGAGAGAGAGAGAGAGAGAGAGAGAGAGAGAGAGAGACCCTATTGAAACCCTCCCTGCAACCTACTGCAACAGGGACAGTAGCAGTAGTAGTAGCAGTAGTAGTAGTAGTAGGGTCAATTTCATTCCCAAATTAGTGAAACATCTTCACCTAACCCCAGCAGAAAGATCACTCCTTGCACTACCACCGAGACTGGGAGGAATGGGATTGACCAATCCAGAGGAGATTGCTGCCACCGAACATCAAAGCTCAGTTAAGCTCACGGCAGCCCTCACTGACCACATGATAGCTCAAAGCACAACAGAGGAGGTGGATACCAGCGAAGTAAACAAGATTCGAAGGTCTATTACGACAGAACGACAGCACGACCAAAGTGATAAGTTGCAGCAACTGTTGCTGCAAGTACCAGAGAATTTGAAGAAAAAAAGTTGCTATAGCGCAGGAGGTGGGCGCCTTGAACTGGTTAACTACGTTACCGATAAGGGCAAAAGGTTTCAGTCTTAACAAACAAGAATTTACAGATGCCATTGCTCTAAGGTACGGTAGGCCAGTAGAAGGTTTGCACTCCCAATGCGTGTGTGGCTCTTCCTATGACGTCGATCACGCCATGGTCTGCAAGAAGGGGGGCTTCATGTGCATGAGGCACGACGAAGTAAGGGATCTCACAGCAAATATGTTGAAAGAAATCTGTCGTGATATCAGGGTAGAACCGACCCTCCTTCCATTGGACGGTGAGATTTTCCAACATAGAACACATCCAACGAAGCCTGTGTTGACGTCAGTGCTCGAGGATTCTGGACGCGGGGACAGCGAGCTTTCTTCGACATCAGGATTTTTTATCCCATGGCCACATGTCACCGTAACCTAGCTCTCGATGCTGCACACAGGAGGAACGAGAACGACAAGTAAAGGGCATATGGGGAGAGAATTCTGAACGTTGGTCAAGGCAGCTTCACTCCTCTAGTTTTCACAACCTCTGGTGGGATGGGACCAAATGCAAGATGCTTCCACGCCAGACTCTCGGAGGTGATCTCCGAACAGAAGCAGCAGCCCAGAAGTTATGTTACAGCCTGGATGAGATGTCGACTGTCCTTCTCTCTCCTTCGGTCGGCTTTGCTCTGCCTCAGGGGAACGAGAGCTTCGGCCCCAATGCCGACAACAGCTACAGATATTGACTATGAGGCTACTGTCACTGAATGCCGCATAGATCTGCGGCTCAAGTAACTCAACACAGCTAGGATAGCTACTTATGTATTAGGATATTTAATATTAAGGTACTAAAATGGCGGTGAAGGTGTGGCTATTGGGGGAGGCTGGAGGCCACGTTAAAAAAAAAAAAAGTAGTAGTAGTAGTGGTGGTGTTAGTGGTCAGGGATGTTCTAAATCATCACTTATGGCAGCGTTGAAGGACGTGATGTGAATGGTATAAATATTTAAGAGATATAATTATACTCGTATCAACCCATCCAACCACGGCGGTTGAGGAACTTGACGTAGAAGCATGGTTTTTAGTTTACTCTGAGTGTTTACCTTACGTCGAGTCCCCCCCCCCCCCCAAGGTACAGAATTCAGCGTACAACCAAATTTCCAGTTGGACGATTTGGTGAGGCAGGAACTGTTTCCGTTTGATGTCTGGTAGTTGTTGTCCCATGACCACTACACATGACTGAACACACACACACACACACACACATTGGTCAGTTGGTAAAGTCCTCGCTGGCTACATGAGTGTCCTTAGGTTCGAATCCAACAGAGAGAAAAAAATATTTGAATCTATATTAATATTTCCTGATTAAAATAATTCTTCTAGGTGTGTATATATAATTCCCCTATAATTAGTAAATGAATTATACACCTGATGCTCTCTCTCTCATCTTATCAAGTCACTATAATCATCATCATCATCATCCTACTATCATCACTGTCACTATTCATTATATTTCATAATTTTTGTCATCATATTCTTCATTATCATCATCACTACCACCACTATCGTCTTCATCATCATCATCATCATCACCTAAGAGCCTTTAACACTATAGACAAAATGATCCTTAACGACAGAAAGACAGGCACACAGACAGACAGATATAGAAAAATATAGACAGACATAGACAGACAGACAGACAGACAGACATACATGGAAAAACACGTATAAACAGAGAGACAGACAGACAGACAGACATACAAACATGGAAACACACGTATAGACAGACAGACAGACAGACATACATGGAAACACACGTATAGACAGAGAGACAGACAGACAGACAGACAGACATACAAACATGGAAACACACGTATAGACAGACAGACAGACAGACATACATGGAAACACACGTATAGACAGAGAGACAGAGAGAGACAGACAGACATACAAACATGGAAACACACGTATAGACAGAGACAGACAGACATACAAACATGGAAACACACGTATAGACAGAGAGACAGACAGACAGACAGACAAACATGGAAACACACGTATAGACAGACAGACAGACAGGCAGACATACCTTTTCGTACGATGATAAACCCTCACTTAAAGTTATATATTTTCACTATTTCTTAAAACTTTTCTTCAACCAAGACTTTTTCATCTCCTGCTGAAAGACTTCCTTCATCCCTCCTGCTGAAGGACTTCCTTCACCTCCTGCTGAAAATCTTCCTTCACCCCCTGCTGAAGAACTTCCTTCACCTCCTGCTGAAAGACTTCCTTCACCTCCTGCTGAAAGACTTCCTTCATCCCTCCTGCTGAAAGAATTCCTTCACCTCCTGCTGAAAAACTTCCTTCACCTTCTGCTGAAAGACTTCCTCCACCTCCTGCTGAAAGATTTCCTTCATCCCTCCTGCTGAAAGACTTCCTTCACCCCCTGCTGAAAATTTTCCTTCATCTTCTGCTGAAAGACATCCTTCACCTCCTGCTGAAAGACTTCCTTCACCTCCTGCTGAAAGACTTCCTGCTCTGCTCACCCTCCTGCTGATCAATAACAAACAGGAGAGGTCTCACGTCACCCCTTGTCCTACGCCCACCACCACGACTTCTAATGACAGGACAAAGCCTCACCTCCTCAGCTCCACTTCTCTCGCCCTCGCCCACCTTATAACTTTAAATGTCAATTACACACAATTATAATGAAGCATTGTTTCTATGTTCAAAGTTTAATTTCGTAATATTCGTCAATCTGGAAACTGCCACAACACTTTCCCGCTCTGGTTATCACGTGAGCCTGCCCTTGCGTCGAACCATGAGTAGTAGACACAGACTTAACAATTTGCCGCCAGCTTTCGTAATAGACATAGACACAGGGGAGGACACAGCAAACGGTAAGAATAACAAATCATTACAGTAATACACAAGACCTGAATAAATCACGTCGTTCCAATTACAGTGGCGTGAGGCATATCAACACCGAACACCATCCTCACACAATGATCCTAAGAAGATTGTCGCCACCACGAGCTGTAGGAATAATTGGAGGAAAGAACCAAACAAAGGAGCTTCAAAACATCATACCTCCAGACGTCAGCTTTGTGAGGTAAAGTCTTGGGGAAATACTGAGAGACGTTATTAATGAGGTCTGATGAATGGATGGAAACTAACTCAAAACTGACATAAACATCCAGCGAAAGGAAATGATAACTTAACTTTGAAAAAAAAATATCTCGTACATAATAATTTATATATTCTCCATCATATCTCATCAAATCCATATTTTTTTTTTTGGCTTTCTATTAATTATAAAAAAAAACACGATTATCTCTCTCGCTGTTAAACACCTCCATAGATAATTAATAATTCTGTTTTTTATGTTTACGATGAAACACACAAAGGGTGATCTTGATGTGATGTTTTATTTTACATTTAGTTCACCAGTTCCTCGATGTTGTTATTGATTGTTGTTGTTATTGTTGCTGTGTTCCTGCTGTTCTGTTGTTGTTATTGTTGCTGTGTTCTTGCAGTTCTGTTGTTGTTATTGTTGCTGTTTGTTATTGGTGTTGTTGTTACTGCATCAACCCACACTGGACTACAACTATCAACAATTACAAAAGAGTCAAATTAATACATCCATCCCAACTCGCCATCACCACCCTGGCCTCGGTAGTGTGACAGAGAACCAAACATCACTTCCTTACATCTTCTGTCTGGAGACCTCGCGCGTCAACAACATCACTATAGATCCTGAGGTATTTTCGTGTACTGAATGTTACGTTAGTCTCTCTCTCTCTCTCTCTCTCTCTCTCTCTCTCTCTCTCTCTCTCTCTCTCTCTCTCTCATCCAAGTAACATCCTGGATATATGCAACATTTCAATTAAATCTGAAATGTATCAATGACTTTCTGGGTAAAATGAAACTGCAGTCTTACTTGGTATATATGAATAATGGCAAGTAATAGATTTTGGATATACTTGCAATAATTATAAAATATTACAAGCATCATTTTTAAATAAACATTGCAGTTGTATTGAGTATATAATGTTGCTTTTAGTTATATCAAACACGTTCAATATTCTCAACATTGCAGCTATGCGCAGAATATAATAATTGCAATATGTCTGTCTTATATATTACCTCTCATTGTATACAGTGTTTACTCATCTAGGATACAGTTTTAGACCCATTGTTTTAAGTGCAGTAATACATTATAACATTAACAAATAGAGAATATAACAAGTTAAATACGTGTTTATTCTTATTAGTTTTTAAAGCACAATAATACATTTCAACATTAACTGGTCTACTGTATGTATTGTATTAACCTAACCTAACTTAACCTTCTTCCATCCCTCTACCTCCATAACCCGTCCCTGTCATCCCTAACCTAACTTAACCCCCTTACACTAACCTAACCTCAACACATCAATTTAATCTTATCACTCTAATGTTATCCTAACCTAACCAAACCTAGCCTAACCTAACTAAATTTAGCCTAACCCAAAATGACTTAACCTAACCTAACCCTCCAGGTGAAATAAGGTGAGGGGGTAATCTTCGGGCGATCCAACTTTAAAACACATCAAATCATGAGGTTCCAGACACAACTTTGCCTCACACAAATATCCTCGGACACGAAACACGACACTTGTGGGGCCGAGTGTGAACTGTGGGTATACTGTAGGAGCCAGAGTGAGTATGAGACGATCCAGAGACACTACCCTACACCCCAGAGAGTTACCCTACCCTACACCCGTGTCACCCCTACCTAGATTATAAGGAAAATAAAAATACCACTTAAATGGATGTGATGAATTATGTGAGAAGTATCTGGTAATTTTTCCAGCATAATCTCAATATTTCTTCTTCCGAATTTCACCTTTTAATTAATACAAAAAAAAAACCACCTTCGATTGTCATGAAACTTGGATATAATCATTATACGGGTACATAACATATATTAAAATTAAGAATATCAATAAAGAAATACACAATGAGCGATAATCCCCCCCCCCCCCCACCCTTAAATCACCTTTACCGACGACCTGAGCCTGACTGACTTACACACTGCAACATGTCATAATCCAGATGACAGTAAATGTTGTATAATAATATGTATATAACTGTACAGTATATATCAGGAGCCACTAAGAGTCTTCAGGCTGTGTATGTTTCTCACTAACAATATCAACACACCCTAGAGACTCACCATGCTACACCCCCTGAGGCACATCCCACCCTACACCCCAGACACATACCTCACCCAAGTAACCTGCCCATCTAGTTAACGACCAGGTGTTCACATATACATACACGTGACTGAAATATTAACGAGAAGTGACTTACCTGTGAATATGTCGGCCTCGATAAACAGATGGCTTCTTATAGCAGCCTATATGGATGTGGTCTACTGCGGGCGGAATTAGGTTAGGCCAGGTGGCGCCCTCATCAGCTGCAATTAGAGATAGGGTTTTGTATATATCCATTATCAATTAACTTATCTATATTTGTTTAAGGATGCAAATGTTATTTTAATTAATAACAATAATAATAATCATCATCCCACTACCCAAACAGCAGCGCAGTAAGTGGATACACCCACCATACCACCCACCCACACCATACCACCCACCCCCACCATACCACCCACCCACACCATACCACCCACCCACACCATACCACCCACCCACACCATACCACCCACCCCCACCATACCACCCACCCACACCATACCACCCACCCACACCATACCACCCACCTCCACCATACCACCCACCTCCACCATACCACCCACCCCCACCATACCACCCACCCACACCATACCACCCACCCACACCATACCACCCACCCCCACCATACCACCCACCCCCACCATACCACCCACCCCCACCATACCACCCACCCACACCATACCACGCACCCCCACCATACCACCCACCCACACCATACCACGCACCCCCACCATACCACCCACCTCCACCATACCACCCACCTCCACCATACCACCCACCCCCACCATACCACCCACCCACACCATACCACCCACCCACACCATACCACCCACCTCCACCATACCACCCACCTCCACCATACCACCCACCCCCACCATACCACCCACCCACACCATACCACCCACACCATACCACCCACCCCCACCATACCACCCACCCCCACCATACCACCCACCCACACCATACCACGCACCCACACCATACCACCCACCCCCACCATACCACCCACCCCCACCATACCACCCACCCCTACCATACCACCCACCCACACAATACCACCCACCCACACCATACCACCCACCCCCACCATACCACCCACCCCCACCATACCACCCACCCACACCATACCACCCACCCACACCATACCACCCACCCACACCATACCACCCACCCCCACCATACCACCCACCCCCACCATACCACCCACCCCCACCATACCACCCACCTACACCATACCACCAACCCACACCATACCACCCACCCACACCATACCACCCACCCACACCATACCACCTACCCACACCCCTCCACCCCCTCCACATGTACCTCGCCAGATTATCAAGGAAGATGCGACAAAAATTTACAGTATCAGCTCCCTTGACCCGCCTAATGAACAGACACTACCGGAACGTTCACGTATGCAAATGACTGGCCCGAAGGCTTTAATAATCAAATAATCAACTGGGTAAGCAATGAGATGACTAGGAATGACTGTTTCACCCTCAACTTTGGTACTTTGAGACTGTAATGGTGACTGTAGCTAGACCACCAGTACACACACACACTTGCTAATTCATGTTTTCTTACAGTCATGAAGGTTCTGTCTCTGTTTAATGGTCTACAGTTTACACGAGAGTTAAAAAATGATGTTGTGTTTGTTCAACTTGTGTTCGACAGAGAGAGAGAGAGAGAGAGAGAGTTAAATATCCATAAATCTACCTTCTCCCTGCCCCCTCACACACACACACACACACACTACTACTTTGCTGTCACTAGGAATCGAGTATGACGATAATCCAGCTATGATACAATGATATGAGTTATTAAAAATGTCACCTTCATTGGTGAGTTTTGAGGTGACTAAAGTGGCCGATACGGGACCGGCAGAGTCGATCACTGAAGTTGCACGTGTGAGGGGGCTGCATCTAGTGCGGGAGGGGGTCGATTTGGCACTTTCAGGTTTGTCTTAAGACTATCCTTATACCTTTTCAGTTGCCCGCCAGCATTACGTTTACTATTCGTTAGGTGACTGTAAAGTAGCTGCTTTGGTAGTCTACTGTCGTCCATGCGGGTAACAGGGCCAGTCCAGCGTAGATGTTCATGGATAATGGTAGCCTCGATGCTCCTACAGGTGCTGTCAGCAAGAATACTGGCATTTGTTCCATTGTCTTCCCAGCGAACTCGAAGGATGGAACGTAGAATACCTTGGTGAAAGTTTTCAAGTGCCTTGATGTGCCTCCTATATGTGACCCATGTCTCGCTGCCATATAGCAGGGTGGGGAGGACCACTGCTGGATATACGTGTAACTATGTAGATAATTTCAGCTCCCTACAGCTGAAGACACAGTTTCAAAGTCTGCCAAAGGCTTGGGATGCACTTCTGATCCGATGTTGAATCTCTTCATCGATGTCCGCGGTGGTGGACAGGTGACAGCCGAGATACCGAAAGTGGGTAACATTAGAGAGGGTAGTACCGTTAAGCTGGATGGATGGTGGAGGTGTGTCTGAACCAGGGGCAGGCTGAAAGAGAACCTGAGTCTTACGTACATTCACCTCAAAGCCGAAGTGTGCATACGCATCTGCATAGGTGTTCAGGATCTCCTGTAGGTCGCCTTCAGTGTGAGCGACAAGGGGGAGGTCGTCTGCATACTGATGTTCAGTAATGGAAGCTGCCGACACCTTTGTTCCTGCCTGGAGTCGTCTTATGTTGAAAAGATCCTTCACCCGTTACTGGATGTCCACCCTGCCGGCTAAATTGGCACTGGCACGAGTAAGGAAGGCAGTCAAGAAAATGGAAAAGAGAGTTGGTGCCAGTACACACCCTTGTTTAACCCCTGTTTGCATGGGGAAGAACTCAGACTGGGTGCCATTGTGCAGGACACTACCGTTCATGCCGCCGTGGAGTTGCCTCACAATGGCGATGAATTTTGGTGGGCAGCCAAAATGGCTGAGGGTCCACCAGAGGGCTTCCCTGTTGACCAAGTCGAAGACCTTGGTTAGGTCGATGAAAGCCATGTACAAGTCACGACGCTGTTCTCTGCAGTTTTCCTGTATCTGGCGGGCAGCAAAGATCATGTCAGTGGTGCCACGTGATGGTCTAAAGCCACATTGAGATTCTGGGAGGAAGTTTTCCGCCTCAGGAAGAAGTCTGTTTAGGAGGACTCGGACGATAATCTTGCCAGCTACAGACAGCAGCGAGATCCACGGTAGTTCCCACAGTCTGACCGGTCTCCCTTGTTCTTATAAATAATGACGATGGAAGCGTTTTTAAGAGCTTGGGGGATTTCCTCCTTTTCCCATATATTCTCCAGGAGAGAGTGGAGACGGCTGGTAACCAGAGGTCCTCCTGCTTTATACACCTCGGCTGGGATTCCATCAGGTCCTGAGGCTTTGATATTTTTCATCTGTTTGATGGCAGTAGCTACCTCATCCAGGGATAGAGGATACACACACACACACACACACACACACACACACACACACACACACACACACACACACACACACACACACACACAGACATAGACACAGACACACGGAAAAAAATTACACACCTCCACCTTCATCACTGAGATTACTGCCTTCCTCGCCCACCCCCTCTCCTTCACCAACCACTCGCTATTAGCATCCACCACCTGCCACCACCAGCTACCACCACCTACTACTACAACCACCACCTACCACCACCACCACCCTCCAACTCTTGTCACTTACCACCACCTACCACCAGCTACTACCACCACCACCCTTCAACCTTCACACCACCACAACCATCTACCATCTACCACTACCTACCACCATTAGCTCCTACCATCACCCACCACAACCATCACCTACTGCCACTTCCTACAACCTACCAACCACAACTAACTACCACCCCTCCTTCACCCACCACCATCACTACCTACCACCATCCAGTTTCAATTATACCGTCTGTACCGTTTGTCTGTCAGTGTCACATGACTAGTAATTTCCTCTTCTATTAGATTACTTCCCTAATGTATATTAATGTGTGTATATATATGCATACAATACACATATAGTGTATATGATAATGAGGGAGAGAGGGGGAGATTAGTAGGTAGAGTGGGGAGATTAGTAGGTAGAGTGGGGAGGTTAGTAGGTAGAGTGGGGAGGTTAGTAGGTAGAGTGGGGAGTTTATTAGGTAGAGTGGGGAGGTTATTAGGTAGAGTGGGGAGGTTATTAGGGAGGGGGGTGAACATGAATGGGCTCTATATACGATCTGTTTTTCTTTGTTATGCTATTTAGAAGTCTCTCTCTCTCTCTCTCTCTCTCTCTCTCTCTCTCTCTCTCTCTCTCTCTCTCGATGGAAGACTTTAAGACCTAACTTACATAACAGTCACAACTACTCACATATATCACCATACACCAAACCACTTATTCCCCGTCATACATTATACATATAAATAGTACACACCTCTGCCCCCCCCCCCCCTCCCCCGGTTGTCACCTGTCAAGTGCCCAGGTAATAAATTAGGCATTAATCACAAAAATCACTTGTTAAATAGATCAGGTGTAGCGATGTATTTCCTTGTGGTTATTACTATTAACCTAACTCACTGGAGGCTTTGGTGCTAACGATGTGATGTGTAATGCAGTATGATGTGATTTTGCCCAGAAACGAAACTTAACATTGCATAAGGTGGATTAATGTGGTGGACGAGTGGATGCAACACTCGGTTTCTGTCCTAAAGTTCACTTGTTCGATCCCATAGCACTTACAGTCCATCCAGTGGTAAATGAGTAACAAACTTTACAATATTCGTCGACTTGTTCAATGGGGACTATAACATAACCTGAGACGGAATTAAAGAAGTGAAGTATTACATAAGAGAGATAGAGTAAAATGACACTACTAAAGAAGTTAATTTTAAGTAAGTGAAGTATTATGTAAGTTAGGTCTTAAGTAAGTTAGGTCTTAAGTAAGTCAGGTCTTAAGTAAGTCAGGTCTTAAGTAAGTTGGGTCTTAAGTAAGTGAGGTCTGAAGTAAGTGAAGTCTGAAGTAAGTCAGGTCTTAAGTAAGTTGGGTCTTAAGTAAGTGAGGTCTTAAGTAAGTTAGGTCGTAAGTAAGTGAGGTCGTAAGTAAGTTAGGTCGTAAGTAAGTTAGGTCGTAAGTAAGTTAGGTCTTAAGTGAGGTTTTAAGTAAGTAAGGTCTTCAGTATGTTAGGTCTTAAGTTGAGTCTTAAGTAAGTAAGGTCTTATGTTGGGTCGTAAGTAAGTGAGGTCGTAAGTAAGTGAGGTCGTAAGTAAGTGAAGTCTGAAGTAAGTCAGGTCTTAAGTAAGTTGGGTCTTAAGTAAGTGAAGTCTTAAGTAAGTGAAGTCTGAAGTAAGTCAGGTCTTAAGTAAGTTGGGTCTTAAGTAAGTGAAGTCTTAAGTAAGTGAAGTCTGAAGTAAGTCAGGTCTTAAGTAAGTTGGGTCTTAAGTAAGTGAAGTCTTAAGTAAGTGAAGTCTTAAGTAAGTGAAGTCTTAAGTAAGTTAGGTCGTAAGTAAGTTAGGTCTTAAGTGAGGTTTTAAGTAAGTAAGGTCTTCAGTATGTTAGG
This sequence comes from Homarus gammarus, assembly GCA_958450375.1. Classification (NCBI taxonomy): domain Eukaryota; kingdom Metazoa; phylum Arthropoda; class Malacostraca; order Decapoda; family Nephropidae; genus Homarus; species Homarus gammarus. The sequence goes on along the minus strand of CAUDMG010003049.1, from coordinate 2,076,119 downwards.
TCTTAAGTTGAGTCTTAAGTAAGTAAGGTCTTATGTTGGGTCGTAAGTAAGTGAGGTCGTAAGTAAGTGAGGTCGTAAGTAAGTGAGGTCGTAAGTAAGTAACCCTTACTACAATGACCCACCTCGATGTACCTCAAGGCTCCTTAAGTTAAAGTTCCCTTTAAGTGGAAAAGAGAAAGTGTATCTAACTGACTCTCTATGTTAAGAAAAGTGTATCTAACTGACTCTCTATGTTAAGAAAGGTGTATCTAACTGACTCACTATGTTAAGAAAAGTGTATCTAACTGACTCACTATGTTAAGAAAGGTGTATCTAACTGACTCACTATGTTAAGAAAGGTGTATCTAACTGACTCACTATGTTAAGAAAGGTGTATCTAACTGACTCACTATGTTAAGAAAGGTGTATCTAACTGACTCTCTATGTTAAGAAAAGTTTATCTAACTGACTCACTATGTTAAGAAAGGTGTATCTAACTGACTCTCTATGTTAAGAAAAGTGTATCTAACTGACTCTCTATGTTAAGAAAAGTGTATCTAACTGACTCACTATGTTAAGAAAGGTGTATCTAACTGACTCACTATGTTAAGAAAGGTGTATCTAACTGACTCACTATGTTAAGAAAAGTGTATCTAACTGACTCTCTATGTTAAGAAAGGTGTATCTAACTGACTCACTATGTTAAGAAAAGTGTATCTAACTGACTCTCTATGTTAAGAAAGGTGTATCTAACTGACTCACTTGGGTATCTAACTAATGGTATCTGACTCACTATGGCATCTAACTGACTAATGGTATCTAACTGACTCACTATGTTATCTGATTCACAACTGTATCTAACTGACTCACAACGGATAGGTAGCATCTGACTCAACAACTCAAGATGGCGACTACATTGCCCTGAAACCATACCCTAGTTAGACGTGTTCTGTTAACCTCGAGTCAGGGTAAAAATAAGTTCCCTTCACCCTGACCCCAGTAGAGAGAGTTGGGAGCGTTGTCGTTGAGGGGGGTGTAAGGGAGGGGGAGGAAGGGAAGGGGAAGGGGTAAGAGGAGAGGGGTAAGAGGAGGAGGAGGAACAGAAGGGGGATATGGAAGTCAAAGAAAGGCGGTGGTGAAAGGGAGAGGGAAAAAGAGGATTAATGAGAGGGGGAGGTGAAGAAGAGGGGATAAGGAAAAGGAAGAGGTATAAGAGCGGGAAAGAAGAAGGTGGATGAGGAAGAGAAATATGGAAACAATGGGATAGAAGAGAGAAGGAAATGATGTGAAAAGGGAGTTAGAGGTGAAGGAGAAGAGCGATGGTGGTGGTGATACATGGAGGGTGGTGGTGGTGATACATGGGGGTGGTGGTGGTGATACATGGAGAGTGGTGGTGGTGATACATGGAGGGTGGTGGTGGTGATACATGGAGGGTGGTGGTGGTGATACATGGAGGGTGGTGGTGGTGATACAAGGAGGGTGGTGGTGGTGATACATGGGAGATGGTGGTGGTGATACATGGAGGGTGGTGGTGGTGATACAAGGAGGGTGGTGGTGGTGATACATGGGAGGTGGTGGTGGTGATACATGGGGGTGGTGGTGGTGATACAAGGAGGGTGGTGGTGGTGATACAAGGAGGGTGGTGGTGGTGATACATGGAGGGTGGTGGTGGTGATACATGGAGGGTGGTGGTGGTGATACATGGAGGGTGGTGGTGGTGGTGATACATGGAAGATGGTGGTGGTGATACATGGAGGGTGGTGGTGGTGATACATGGAGGGTGGTGGTGGTGATACATGGAGGGTGGTGGTGGTGATACATGGAGGTGTGGTGGTGGTGATACATGGAGGGTGGTGGTGGTGATACATGGAGGGTGGTGGTGGTGATACAAGGAGGGTGGTGGTGGTGATACATGGAGGGTGGTGGTGGTGATACACGGAGGGTGGTGGTGATGATACATGGAGGGTGCTGGTGGTGATACATGGGTGGTGGTGGTGATACATGGAGGATGGTGGTGGTGATACATGGAGGGTGGTGGTGGTGATACATGGAGGGTGGTGGTGGTGATACACGGAGGGTGGTGGTGATGATACATGGAGGGTGGTGGTGGTGATACATGGAGGGTGGTGGTGGTGATACATGGAGGATGGTGGTGGTGATACATGGAGGGTGGTGGTGGTGATACACGGAGGGTGGTGGTGGTGATACACGGAGGGTGGTGGTGATGATACATGGAGGGTGGTGGTGGTGATACATGGAGGGTGGTGGTGGTGATACATGGAGGGTGGTGGTGGTGATACATGGAGGGTGGTGGTGGTGATACATGGAGGGTGGTGGTGGTGATGGTGATACATGGGGGGTGGTGGTGGTGATACAAGGAGGGTGGTGGTGGTGATACATGGAGGGTGGTGGTGGTGATACATGGAGGGTGGTGGTGGTGATACATGGAGGGTGGTGGTGGTGATACAAGGAGGGTGGTGGTGGTGATACATGGAGGGTGGTGGTGGTGATACATGGAGGGTGGTGGTGGTGATACATGGAGGATGGTGGTGGTGATACAAGGAGGGTGGTGGTGGTGATACATGGAGGGTGGTGGTGGTGATACATGGAGGGTGGTGGTGGTGGTGATACATGGAGGGTGGTGGCGGTGGTGATACATGGAGGGTGCACAGAAGTGTTAGTAGTCTCTCTCTCTCTCTCTCTCTCTCTCTCTCTCTCTCTCTCTCTCTCTCTCGTCTCTCTCTCTCCAGATGAGGAGTTACGTGCCTAAGTTGGGTTAAATATTAAGGTGGTTTCTCTTACCCCTGATACTCTAACATCCTTGGAGGGAAGGGGGGAAGGGATAGGAAGAGGGAAGGGAGAGGAAGGGGGAAGGGAGAGGAAGGGGGAAGGGAGAGGAATACATTATAATTTAGACAGAAAAAACTCCGTAAATGACATATTGCTCGGTTCACCATGTTGTTGGTAGAGGGCGCGCCAATACCTGTCATATATAGTGAACTTCGTAAACACTTTAACAGCTTGATAACGAATTCGCAAAGTTCCTTACGTTAGATTTTCCCTCATTGCTGTGAAGTCATGATCAGTGCTGTAACGCTGGCTGTTAGGTCATGATCAGTGCTGTAACGCTAGCTGTTAGGTCATGATCAGTGCTGTAACGCTGGCTGTTAGGTCAAGATCAGTGCTGTAACGCGAGCTGTGAGGTCATGATCAATGCTGTAACGCTGGCTGTTAGGTCATGATCAATGCTGTAACGCTAGCTGTAAGGTCATGATCAATGCTGTAACGCTGGCTGTGAGGTCATGATGAGTGCTGTAACGCGAGCTGTGAGGTCATGATCAATGCTGTAACGCTGGCTGTTAGGTCATGATCAATGCTGTAACGCGAGCTGTGAGGTAATGATCAATGCTGTAACGCTAGCTGTGAGGTCATGATCAATGCTGTAACGCTGGCTGTTAGGTCATGATCAGTGCTGTAACGCTGGCTGTGAGGTCATGATCAATGCTGTAACGCTAGCTGTTAGGTCATGATCAATGCTGTAACGCTGGCTGTTAGGTCATGATCAATGCTGTAACGCTGGCTGTTAGGTCATGATCAATGCTGTAACGCGAGCTGTGAGGTCATGATCAATGCTGTAACGCTGGCTGTGAGGTCATGATCAATGCTGTAACGCTGGCTGTTAGGTCATGATCAATGCTGTAACGCTGGCTGTTAGGTCACGATCAGTGCTGTAACGCTAGCTGTGAGGTCATGATCAGTGCTGTAACGCTGGCTGTTAGGTCATGATCAGTGCTGTAACGCTGGCTGTTAGGTCATGATCAGTGCTGTAACGCTAGCTGTGAGGTCATGATCAATGCTGTAACGCTGGCTGTAAGGTCATGATCAATGCTGTAACGCTGGCTGTAAGGTCATGATCAATGCTGTAACGCTAGCTGTGAGGTCATGATCAATGCTGTAACGCTGGCTGTAAGGTCATGATCAGTGCTGTAACGCTGGCTGTTAGGTCATGATCAGTGCTGTAACGCTGGCTGTTAGGTCATGATCAATGCTGTAACGCTGGCTGTGAGGTCATGATCAATGCTGTAACGCTGGCTGTTAGGTCATGATCAATGCTGTAACGCTGGCTGTGAGGTCATGATCAATGCTGTAACGCTGGCTGTTAGGTCATGATCAATGCTGTAACGCTGGCTGTTAGGTCACGATCAGTGCTGTAACGCTAGCTGTGAGGTCATGATCAGTGCTGTAACGCTGGCTGTTAGGTCATGATCAGTGCTGTAACGCTGGCTGTTAGGTCATGATCAATGCTGTAACGCGAGCTGTGAGGTCATGATCAATGCTGTAACGCTGGCTGTTAGGTCATGACCAATGCTGTAACGCTAGCTGTGAGGTCATGATCAATGCTGTAACGCTGGCTGTTAGGTCATGATCAGTGCTGTAACGCTGGCTGGTCGTAGGGTTGGCGGGTCCTTATCTACAATTACAACGGTAAGGAGGAACAATTACCTGGGGTTTAAGTTGTCCACTCTGCCTGGCGAAGACCTAGGTCACCCCTCCCCCTGGTCTTCGGTCATTCCTCCCCAGCCTGGTCTCCGGTCCCCCCATTTCTCTTGGATCTTTCCTTAATACACTTTAATTACATCGGCACTTCTATACCTGGTGTGGTCACTAACTCACTTGTTCATTAACTAATTTACTATTCACTAACTAACATTACTGCACACTTAATGAGAGAGGGCGTCACCAAACACGTTATTAGAGTTGTGTGTGTGTGTGTGTGTGTGTGTGTGTGAATATAGTGGTCAGAGTCTTATAAAAAACGTTATGAAGAGGTGGCCGCCACGTCTCCCAGCTCTCTTTGCGACCGACGCAGTTTGAAAAAGTCTGGTCGGGTTTTGGACAGAGTTAAGTGTGGGCGTGTGGGTGTCATCTCCCCACATGGCGGGGTATAATGTGAGAACTGTACCTTTTAGGTTTATTCATGTGATCCCTGGTTAGCTAGCTAGGAAGATAGGTCTTTGTTTTGAAGAGAAACTGTTCATTTTGAGTAGCGTCATTAATAAACGAAGAACCGTAATGATTACATGTCAATCCCCTTGTATTGACTAAAACATTGTCATGCATGTCTTTGATATTATGCAGTAATACAGTGAATTATAACCTAACCTAACGCCCGGTATCCCAGTTATCACCAGTTACATCATTATTCCCCAGTTATTCTCTCTCCCTCCCTCTCTCTGCTCATATCACCTTACACTCTACTGTAGACCTCACCATACCCACATTCCTTAACAAACCCTCAGCCTCCACCCCTAACCTTTCTCACCTCACAAGTATAACAAACACAGAAGAAAGGAGAATAAGATAATAAAAAGTAAAGATAACTAAAAGAAATATAAGAAGTAAAAGAAAAGTAAATAAGAAATATAAGAATGGAAAGGGAAGAAATAAAAAAATAATTCTATAAATTATTGTTACACAGCAGTCAAACCCTTGATTTATGCTGAACCCGGATTTGTCGCCCAGGCAGTGTTTTTTGACAAATTATACATAACTTGAGGGTGCTGAATCCAAATCTGCCGGGAGTCATTTTGTCACCCTTGGGGAAAATGAGATTTTCAAGATGGCGTCCAAAATGGCCGCCGAATAAAAAAAAAGTTTGAAATTTCAACCTCTAAACATCACAGAACTATATTTAGGTTGATTTTGGGGGGTTTTAGGGTCAAGAAATGTAATAAAAGTAATTTGAAATCTGTTTCTGGAATTTAATGATGTATTTAAGATGGCGTCCAAAATAGCTGCCGTATATTCTTTGTTTTCTTTTTCAAACTTCAAGGAACCATATAAGTGCATTATTTTTGCTAACAGATATTATTTAAAATTAAATTAATATTCTTCTTCTATTATAACCTTAAAATAATTTAGCAAATATTTGATATTATGTATTTAATATTTTGCCAACTGATTTTTCTGTTTGTGGCAATGGTGACAACTAAGTAATGCATGACTTTCATTTCAAGAGTACTGTGTCTGCAGCAAGTTCATGACATCGGTAGTCATAGATGTTCTTCAGTATGAATTATCACCCGTGCTACCTTCCTTACTTGAAGACAATGATGACATGCGGACAGCGAGGAGTAAGGCCACCCTGAAGAAAAGGTTGGGAGTGGAACTTTCTTCTCGTTTCGTTGAACAAGCTGAAGTAACTGTGGTAGATGATGTGCTGTCCTGTTGATCATCTCACGGCCTTCCAGAGGTACAGTTGAGAACTTCATCAAGAACATAAGTGCATAATTAGCAACATATTGCAGAAGACTGATGTATATCTCATCTTTGACAGGTACTACCCAAACAGTATCAAAGATGCACTGAGGATGTCAAAAGCAGGAAAAAATGCAAGCCGGCGCCATCAGCTGACCCTAAACACACAAATACCCCCTCAGAAAGTTGTGCTAACAGCCAAAGAGAATAAAGTGAAACTGATAGATCTTGTCTGTCAGTATCTACAGGAGAATGCCGAGCTTCTTCCACAGAATGGGAGAAAGGTCATCACTACTGGCCGAGACTCAGTACCCAAAGAGATTCAGTTGGGTAATGTCATGTGTAAGCCGGACATGAAAACGCTTCACGAAGAAGCAAATGTGAATCCAGAAAACAGGTGTTGTTTCTTGCCTCAAGTGGTGTTGATTGTATCAAAGTCATTTGCGATGACTCGGATGCGTTTGTGCTGCTGATGTACTACTACTCATCACAGAAGTTAACCTGCAAGATATTCCTGGAGGGGACTAGTCCTTCAAGATCTACCATTGACATCAAGGCCACAGTTGAAAAGCACAGGGATATTGTTGATGACATAATGGAAGCACACGCTCTTTCTGAATGTGACACCGTCACTCATCTCTATGGTATTGGCAAGGTTACCGGCATACAGACATTGAAATCTGGTCATCGTCTTGACAAACCTGGGAAAATTGTTGCTGAGATAACAGAGGTTGTATCTCAAGCCACCAGATTTGTAGCAGCATATTATGACTCGAAGGTCATCTATGATATGTCTTCTGTATGATTTGATATTTGGACATCCAAAATGTCCAACAAAAGGCTGACTTCAGCTCCTGAGCTGAGATTCTTGCCTCCAACAACTGTGGCATTTGAACTACATGTGCTTAGGGCGCACTGCCAGACCATGATTTGGAGAGCAGCCTTAGAAGGTGGTCCACCAAACCATGACCCAAGGCAGTACGGATGGTCAAGTGATCAGGAGTCCAATCTTCTGCTTCCAGTTCCATTGCCTTCAGATGTGTCACCAGTACCAGACATTATTCAGAAACTGATCAAGTGCAGCTGTTCAGCCAATCGGCCATGTTCAACTGCTCGATGTAGTTGTGTTGCTGCCATGCTATCATGCTCCATGTTCTGTTGTTGTCATGCAGAAAATGTGAGCCACAATGAAAGAACCCTGACAACTCTTGATGTTAATGAGGAAGATGATGAAAGCAATGATGACGGTGTTGATTAATATCAAATATTTGAGTGTATAAATATATTAGAAAAATACAGTCCTATAATTCATGATATTATGGATCTTTACAGAGTCTGGAATAAGATGGGTTCACCTTACAGTGTACAGTATATAAGTTTAAGATCATATGTGAATATATCTGTTTCCAGATTATGTAATTAGTGTTAGTCATCACTTTCTCTAATGAATGAAAGCAGAAATGTCTCCCACAAGTGTTTTGGCAGCCATTTTGGACGCTATCTTAACTACAGGTGTACTTATTTCAAATTGTGTTTTTTATGTATCTGTGTTGCATTCTTTGGCCCTGAAAACCTATGAATCAACCAAAATATAGTTGTTTTCTGATGTTTATGGTTGAAATATCAAACTTTATGTATTCGGCGGCCATCTTGGACGCCATCTTGAATATTTTTTCCCCAAGGGTGATAAAATAGCACCGGGCAGATTTGGATTCAGCACCCTCAAATTATATAAAATAAGTCAAAAAAACATTGACTGGACGACAAATCCGGGTATTCTCTGTTTCTTCCAGACTATAAGCTCAACACTCATTACAACAAAACAGAGTGAAAAAAATATCTAACTAGGCCTGGTAGGATATAATGATGTCTTAGAATAACACTAGAGCAATTTCACCCTCCCAGCTTTTCTTACTGTAAATTAAAGGAAGTACAGTCACTCAAACAACTATCTGTACAAAATTGTGATGAAAAGATATGACACAATGGACGAAGGATTTTGACAACCCTCCCAACACAACAGGAGTCACAGTGTTCATTGTGAAATTCATCGATCACCCTGAGTACAGATAGTTTTTTGGGGGTGACTGTACCAGGTAAGTTCCTCTGGGTGAAGGGATTAAGGTGACACGGATACATGTATTCTCTGACCAGTGTTCACTACGTACAGGTACGGAACACTCTTGCTGGCGAGACACTGACCTATTGGGCACTAAGTAGCTCCTGAGACACTGACCTATTGGGCACTAAGTAGCTCCTGAGACACTGACCTATTGGGCACTAAGTAGCTCCTGAGACACTGACCTATTGGGCACTAAGTAGCTCCTGAGACACTGACCTATTGAGCACCAAGTAGCTCCTGAGACACTGACCTATTGGGCACTAAGTAGCTCCTGAGACACTGACCTATTGGGCACTAAGTAGCTCCTGAGACACTGACCTATTGAGCACTAAGTAGCTCCTGAGACATTGACCTATTGGGCACTAAGTAGCTCCTGAGACACTGACCTATTGGGCACTAAGTAGCTCCTGAGACACTGATCTATGCACACATTACACAGTACCTATTGGTAATTCCCTAAGCCCTTAACGTACGGGGTCTCTCTGTGTGTAATAAAATCACCTGGCACTAACCAAACCAGACCAAACCAGACCTAAGCAAACCTAACCTAACCTAATCAAACTAAACCTAACCTAACCTAACGTTCTAAAATATTAAATGTGATGTCCCCGGAGTGAAGGGTTCAGTGAAGGTAGCGTATGAGATTTTTTTTAAACAAAATAATCTAAATAAATTATAATTAACTTGTGTTAAGACCAAAGACCTGAAGTATTTAATCCACAAAAATAACAACGATAATAATAATAATAATAATAACAGCAATAAAATCAAAGCTATAATGACAACAACGACAATAACAACAACAACACCAATAACAACAACACCACCAACAATAACACCACCAACAATAACAACAACAACAACAACAATAATAACAACAACACGCTCATCAAAACATCAACAAGTTTGCCGTCTCTCAAAACATCGTATTTCCAAGATTCTCAAAGTTTCAATTTTCTTGTTGCATATTTTCGACTCAGATCAGATACAAAAAAGTTACAGACGAGAAAGATTTTGAAAAATATTTACAGGAGTCTTGTTTGGCACCTTGATGAAGGCTTAAGAGGCTAGGTGTCCCCCTCTCATCCAGGTTCCCCTCCCCTCCTTCCCTTTCCCACTCCAACGTCTGCCACACAAAGGGAGGCATTTTTTTACTCGTGTTTCTAATAAGATTTATTTTTTATACGTGTCCCTCAGGGCTACACCGGCTTCTGACAATCTGCTTATGTCTCAAGTATAACATTCGTCTTGGCTTCATTTGTGGCCTGATTCTTGAAGCTCCCGGCACCACCTCGTTATTTACGGCTGTGTCACGCACCAACAGGAAATAATATGACATGTGGCTCTGATATATTTGTTTTTACCCCACATAATGAAAATAATCTCGTATAATAATTCATATATCATACACACGGGAGAGATAAGAAGAGGTAAGGAGACATAAGGAGATTTTACAGTACAGGTAAGTCTCTCAGATCATTATACTACAGTACCTGGGCCCAGACGAACTGTTGCTACTAGAACGGTAAACCCAACGCCTAGTGAAGTCATGATGAAGTTGAGAAATATGGTAATTTTGGGTCACTGTAATCTTGACCTACCTAACCTAACTTAACATTGTTCATCCATCACGTGTGTATAGGTGTACTGTACATATGGTTGGGAGAATACAGTACATCACTACATTGGAAAGACACACACACACACACACACACACACACACACACACACACACACACACACACATACACACACACACGCTGTACGCTTCCGAGGGGCTGTCTCCACCTTTCAGTCACTCACCTGTGGCGTCCCCCAAGGCACCAAGATGGGACCACTCTGCTTCCTTATGCTTATCAGTGATGCCCTAAGAGAAACCCCTGCTCGCTGGAAATATGTCGACGACTCCACCACTGGGAACAGCGTCAACAATTCTGCTCCCGACTATACCGCCCTTCAGGATTTATTGAACAGTCTCCAAAACTGGGCCACCAACAACCACGTCACCATCAACAATATCAAGACCATGCACATCAACCTCTCCTCCGACCTTGTCCCACCCCCACCCCCCCCCCCCCATTACTTTGGGCTCCAACTAAGCTCCTCGGCGTCACTATACATAACTAACTAAATCGGAAAACACACGTCAGTATAATTGTCAAATCCTTCAGTTTCCGTCTCCACCTCCTCCGCCGACTCAAGTCCCTCGGAGTTCCTGCACCCGAGCTCCTCAGTGTTTACTCAACATTCATACTTCCCAGGCTCACCTATGCCTCCCCTACCTGGTCTTCCTCCCTAAATGCCACACAACGTAAACACCTAGAAAAAGTGCAAAAGAGGGCATGCAAGATTATTCTCTCCCCTTCCTACTCCACATATCAAGAAGGGCTCAACACACTGACCCTTTCGACTCTCACTGATCGTCACCACGATCTCATCTGCAAATTTGGTAAGAAGCTTCTGCATCATCCTCTACACCGGCTCCAACTACCACCTGAGATCCCTCGCCCGAGAATTGCTGTTCGACACCACAACCGCATCCAGCCCATACGTGCACGAACTGATCGCTATAAGAACAGCCCAGTCCCAACCATTGTAAAATTATCAATAACTTGTAATAAGCCAGTGTATTCACTCCCAGTAAATACTACTTCTTGCACTGTCACTTTGTTGAAATGCCCTGTAGTTTGAGCTTTTCTCCATCTAGTTATTATATATCTTATTTGTATCACTTATGTTATTTGTATATTATTTGTAAATCGAAACCCATTCCCCAATTATGTAACTGTATATTTTCAGCCTTCTGGCTGCTATGCTCTTTCAATAAACCGTAAATTATAATTATTATTATTATCACACACACACACACACACACACACACACACACACACACACACACACACCATTCCAAACACCTCGGCAACACCTGGAACGAGAGGACAATACCGTACACACCTGAACGAGAGGACAATACCGTACACACCTGAACGAGAGGACAATACCGTACACACCTGAACGAGAGGACAATACCGTACACAAAACCAAGACATAACCAAACCATAACCTAACCAAAACCTACCCATACCCTAACCTAACCTCAGTCAACCATAACCATACCATAGCCAATATAATCAAACCAAACTCAGCCAAAACCTAACCTAACCTAACCTAACCAAACCATAACCTAACCTAACCAAACCAAACCCTAACCTAACCTAACCATAACCTAACCAAACCACATAAAGAAAAAGGAAAAAAAAAGATGGCGTTAATAGATCATCAAGACTCTACAGTTAAGACAAAAACAATAACTACAACTTTATGAAACAACATTACGTAGAATTGACGTAATCAAAATGGCGTCTACATTCCACTAAGACTCTACATCAAAACACCCGAAGCGCGTAATACAATCCCATTTAGGTTAGGTTAGGTTAGGTTAGGTTTAGGTTAAAGGAGTATAATTGTAGTTATTACACCGCAGAATAATTATATGGCTAAGTATATCATTAGCCTCCCCTCACTCACAGCTCCCCTCACCCAACATCTCCCCTCACCCAACATCTCCCCTCACCCAACATCTCCCCTCACCCACGTCTCCCCTCACCCAACATCTCCCCTCACCCACGTCTCCCCTCACCCTCGTCTCCCCTCAGAGGTAGAGAACGACTGAGGGGTCTGCATTCACTAAGTGGTCTTGTTTATATGTTACACCTTAAATGCCTACCTTTACTTCAGAGGGGAGAAAGAGGGGAGAAGGAGGGGAGAAAGAGGGGAGGGGGGAGGTGAGGGGAGGGGGGTTCAGGTGAGTAAACATAAGTGAGTGAGAGGTAAAAGGGGTCACTGAGGAGAGGTCAAAGAGGGGAAACTGAGGGAATGAAGTGCTTATTGATGGGAAAGGAAAGGGATAATGAGGGGGAAGATGGAGGGGTCATGGTAGTGGTGAGGGGTCATGGTAGTGGTGAGGGGTCATGGTAGTAGTGAGGGGTCATGGTAGTGGTGAGGAGTAATGGTAGTGGTGAGGGGTCATGGTAGTGGTGAGGGGTCATGGTAGTGGTGAGGGGTCATGGTAGTAGTGAGAGGTCATGGTAGTGGTGAGGGGTCATGGTAGTGGTGAGGGGTCATGGTAGTGGTGAGGGGTCATGGTAGTGGTGAGGGGTCACGGTAGTGGTGAGGGGTCATGGTAGTAGTGAGGGCTCATGGTAGTAGTAGTGAGGGGTCATGGTAGTAGGGAGGGGTCATGGTAGTGGTGGTCAGGGTTATGTCAGGTAGTAGGAGAATAATTATATGTTATTACAGTGCTAAGGATACCATTACCCTCCCCTTACCTCTGTCTCCCCTCTTAGGTATGGGGGGAGGGTAAGGGGTTTCTGGCAGGGGGGGGGGGAGGGTGGTGGAGGGGGTCAGTGAGGGGTCGTGGCAAGTGGGGTGGAGAGGGTAGAGGTTCAGTGAGGGGTCCAGGTATGAGGAGGGGGGTGGAGAGGGAGGAGGGGGTGGAGTGGGGGGAAGGGGTGGAGAGGGGTGAGGGGTTCAGTAAGGGGTCCCAGTAAGATGAAGGGGTGGAGGGGGGTCATGGGGGGTCAGTGAGGGGTCCAGGTAAGTACTGCAGACTATATTTTTATCCCTGACTTCAAATACTCATGAGATGTTAAGATACAAATGGTGGAATAATGCAAGAGCTTAGGGAGAGGTCAAGTGAGGTCACGGGGAGGTATGGTTAGGTCATGGAGATCAAAGGACGTCACAGAGGTCACGGGAGGTCAAATAAGGTCACGGAGGTCAAATGAGGTCACGGAGGTCAAATGTCACGGAGGTCAAATGAGGTCACGGAGGTCAAATGAAGTCACAGAGATTTAATGAGGTCACGGAGGTCAAAAAAGGTCACGTCAAGTAATAAAGATACAGAAAGATCAGGTCGAAACAAGAAATATTAATCTGTTAAATTATCAACACTTATCTTGTCTATAACGGTGATACTCTCTGGGGTGACGGTCCTCCCCCCCTCCTCCTCTCTCTGGGGTTGATAGTACTCCTCCCTCCTTGTAGTAGCTACTTTTTTTTTCAAATTCTCTGGTACTTGCAGCAACAGTTGCTGAAACTTATCACTTTGGCCGTGCTGTCGTTCTGTCGTAATGGACCTTCGAATCCTGTTTACTTCACTGGTATCCTCCTCCTCTGCTGCGCTTTGAGCTATCATGTGGTCCGTGAGGGCTGCCGTGAGCTGAACTGAGTTTTGATGTTTGGTGGCAGCAATCTCCTCTGGATTGGTTAGTCCCATTCCTCCCAGTCTCGGTGGTAGTGCAAGGAGTGATCTTTCTGCTGGGGTTAAGTCAGGGTGTTTCACTAATTTGGGAATGAAATTGACGCTGATAGCTTCTTCCAGAGGGTGGAGGAGGGGTCCGATATCAGGGATAGTGCGCATCAGGTAGTTCCAGCGATGCTTGACTCGGTGGGTGAATGCCGCAAAAGCCGCATGTGGCTCTGTGCTTACAACCTCAGACAGAGCTTGTATTTCCCTAACCCACTCATTCACCTTTCCCGTTACGTACTCGGTCTTGAAGTCTGTCGTGCCAATTACTGCACCTAGGTGTGTTTGGCCGTCCTTTGTTATTTTGACCTTACTTCCACCGAACACCTCCATTGCCCGTTCATAATGTTCTGGCTTCACAATGAGGAAGGACTTGCTGGCATTTGGGTGGTAGCCTATTTGTGGGCCTCGTGATGTTACCAGGTCCCACCACTTTTTGATGTCCTCCACTTTTCCTGCTCCTGTAAGGTCATCAGCATACGCCACTTGCTTGACTTCAGTTGCTTCAAATTTTATTGTGTGTTAAAGTACGGATAGGCCTATTGCGTACATTGCCATTGCAACAGGGCCCCCTTGCGCTGTTCCCTCAGTTGACTGTATGATGGTATCCCCTACTACTACTAATAATACCTGTAACCTTGTATTAATTCACCAGTAATTAATAAACAGGTCCAGAATTATTACCAATTTGATATAAATCGTTAATAATAATAATAATCCTTAGTAACGTGATATGAAAGGTAGTAGTCATATATGGCAACACATCCTCCCCCCCCCCCCCGTGTTGCCATAAAGTGCTCCCCACATTGGGTCTTGTACCCCTGATTACCCATAATTAGTGAGAATTTTTGTGTCTATCTCAGAGCCCGAACCACCAATTAGGTAACTATATTATCACAATTATAAACAATAGCTGAATATGAATGTTGAATATAATGGAGGCGAGTATTGTTAAAATATATGGATGCACTTCCTGACTGTGTTATTATTATTATTATTATTATTATTATTATTATTATTATTGTTATTATTATTATTATTACTGCTCTCAAAGAAGACTCCATAGTAGAATCTTAAGGAATAATAATAAAATATACTGAAAGGCTCAGAAATATTGCTTAATTACAAATATTGACTAATTAATGTGATACGTGGTGTTAACTTAACCTAGCAGTAACTTTAGTACGGTTAGTTTGTCTATAGTTACCGTACAAGTTCATTGGCCCCCAAGGCCCCGTTGTGGGTTGTTTGACCTGTGCCTGGGTGGGCTAATTCCCGTAAAAAAAAACCCACTTAACTCACAAAATATAATAATAATAATAATAATAATAATAATAACATCTAAACATACACTCATCCATCTCTCTTTGCTCACCCATCTCCACAACACTCACCCATCTCTGCTGACACCTCATCCATTACCCCACAGTACTCGACAATAACTCTCTACAAAATTAAGTGTTGACCTTTCACGATTCTCAAGACGAACTGATCACTTCTTGAATACTGCATGTTAACTCCTCCTCTTCCTTCCTCTTCTTCTTCCTACCTCTTCTTCTTCCCCCTCCCTCTTCCTCCTCCTCCCTCTTCCTCCTCCTCCCTCCTCCTTACCTTCCAATACCTCCTCACTGTCAAATCAATCTTTTTCCTTTGTTTTTATAATTACATATTTATCACGTCATTTTATTTCATTCGCCTATAAATTGCGTTACAGGTAGATTAACAGGTACAGGTAGAATTACAGGTACAGGTACAGCAATTACAATCTCATTATCTATCTCATGGGGCCTTTGATTGGATAGCTTCCTTCCTTCCTTCCTTTCTTCTGCCCACTCCTTCCCTTCCTTCCTTTCTTCCTTTCTTCTGCCCACTCCTTCCCTTCCTTTCTTTTCTCTAATCCTTCAGTCCATCTCTACTCTATCCTTCTTTTCTCCATTCGTTCAGTATCTCCCTCCCTCCTTTCTTCTTTCCTTCCATCCTTCCCTCCCTCCTTCTGTCCATCACATATTGCAAAGAAGTCCTCTTGTTCCATCTCCTTCACACCATCCTCCCTCCTCCTCTTCACGGACACCCTCTGGTCCGTGATCCACACTAAGGACAGGACTTATTCACGCCCTACACCCTCCCATGACCACTGGATGGGAGACGTGCCAACTTCACCCATGGTATAGGTGTACCGATCATCCCTACCTGTGCTTGGGGAAGAAGACATAAGTAAGAGATAAGGGAAGGCGGCGGCAGGGCGGGAGAAGTACAAGGGGTGGGGGAAGGGCAGGGTAAGGGTACCTATTTTCCAGTGATTGTTGTTATTATTATTTGTGGCGAAAGTGTTATTTAATGTTTTAATATGAGTCTTGTAACTCGTAATGCTTCTAGGAACTGTTAGAATGTATGAGTCATGGAACTGGCGAGTCTACACAACAGCGCCTCCTGCCACCCTGGCGGACGGTTCCCTCCGACATCACAACACCCACGTACCCGCCTCAACGACTGACCACACGTAATCCGTATCTCCAACTTACTGCCAAAGTGAGAGTTCTTGATCACATACATAACCTGCAGACTAAGATTAACATCACCCAGGGCAGGATGCAAATGCATTACAGGAGGATCTAAATAAACTGCAGGGGTGGTCTGAAAAATGGCAAATGAAATTCAACACCAGCAAGTGCAGCGTACTTAATATTCGAAGAACAAATACTTATAATGTATACAGCCTTAACAACATCAACCTAGAGAAGTCGACTTGTGAAAGAGACCTAGGGGTACTTGTAAGTCCGGACCTACGGCCTAGAAAACAGTGCGTTAATGTTCGAAATAAGGCAAACAGAGTATTGGGTTTTATATCTAGAAGTGTAAGTAACAAGAGTGCAGAGGTCTTATTGCAACTATATCTTGCGCTAGTTAGGCCGCACCTCGATTATGCGGTTCAGTTCTGGTGCCCCTATTATAGAATGGATATAAATTCACTAGAGTCGGTGCAGCGAAGAATGGCAAAAATGATTCAGGGACTTAGAAACCTTCCATATCAGGATAGGTTTAAGAAACTTAACTTGCATTCCCTAGAAAGACGAAGAGTGCGGGGAGATATGATAGAAGTATTTAAGTGGGTGAAAGGAATCAATAAAGGGGATATAGATAAAGTTCTTATAATATCCGAGCAGGATAGGACTCGGAGCAACGGATTCAAGTTGGATAAGTTTAGGTTTAGGAGGGAGATAGGAAGAAACTGGTTCACAAATAGGGTGGTGGACCAGTGGAACAAGCTTAGCAACTTTGTAGTAAGTGCGGGAACTCTGGAAAGTTTCAAAGGGAGGCTAGATAGATTCATGGATGATAGAGAGTGGTAGTAACTCTCGACAGGAGCTGCCATGCACAGGCCAACCGGCCTATTGCAGACTCCTTATTTTCTTGTGTTCTTATGTATGTTCAGACCATCCACACTGACGGCTCTCTTAACACTGTCTGTGGGAGGGCTGTCATTGTGGCTCAGCCTAACGGGAATGTAATAGAGACAGGAGCTAGAATTAGTAACAGGTCATCCACTCTACAAACTGAACTATTTGCCCTAGTCACAGCCCTGAAGACACTGCCACTGACAGTCTCATCATCACTGACTCTTTATCCTCACTACTTGCTCTTGGTACCCTAAACTCAGATTGTCACCCGCTTGTCTCTGAAGCCAGACACAAGCATGTGTGTCTTGTTGACGGGAGTACCAGGCATCAAGCTACTGTGGATCCCCTCTCACACAGGCCTCAGTCAACATGATAGAGTTGATGTCTAAACTAAACTGTCGTCTAACAAAGCCACTGTTGAATATAGTCTAGGGACTTTACAACCACGAAAGAACTTGCTGATGAATGTGAAGCAGTCACAAGTGAAACATGTATATGGAGCACTTTACAACATCAGTACACTAAAACATGTTGTAAGCACAAAACACGGCGTGGACAGCTCCTACACCCCGGAAGTATAACGAAGGTGGAATTTTGGGCGGTTAACATCATAACACACACACACACACACACACACACACACACACACACACCTGGATAACTATGGGCACCCCAGGTAGTTTCATTATAATTTTAAGCTATTAATCTATATAATTATACTATTCAAAATAATATATTACATCTCTGTAATTAGAAGCCTTAAGCACCATTCATTAAAACATATTTTCTTCCAAGTCATTATTACCAACATTTTAAACAAGATATGAAATTAGTTAATATATAATAATGAATTTAACATATAATTTCCTATAAGATACCATTAACTATATTAACTTTAAACTAACTCAAAATACCTTAACGTTAATGATATAATAGTAAGAGTTTACTGAGGTAATATTTAACAAGACAACGATGGTACACGACAGATCATATCCCCTAAATCAGGTACATAACTCGTGTCCTTCTTCCTCTCACCATTTTCTCATCTGTGCTTAAAAAAAATATTGGACAATTTTCCGTCTTCCTACAAAACTGGTGCTGAGATGTGTGGTGCTGAGATGTGCGGTGCTGAGATGTGTGGTGCCTGAGATGTGTGGTGCCTGAGATGTGTGGTGCTGAGATGTGCTGATAACCCTGGTAGCTGCAACACCACAATAATCATACACAACTTGGTCATCGAATTAGTGTTGATAATAATTCGTTTTTCTATAATAATTTAAAGTATAGTTTCACCTATATGTATCCATTATATGTAGCCATTATATGTATCCATTATATGTATCGTTTTGTTATGTCAATTATAAATAGAAAACCCTTGTATTGAAGGTTGTGTCACCTAACCTAACATGCTATGACACAAGATGGCACACACACACACACACACACACACACACATACACACCATTAATCTCCTTAGTTTTATCTCCAGTAACTGTCTCCATGAAAACATACACCACCAGCTCTCACACAAAGAACGTCTCATTTCCCTCCTCACTGTAATATTCTGTATGATGTCGGTGTATTATGTATACCCTGAAAAGTCACTCGATAAATGAATGTTGTATTTTGGTGTATGTGTGTGTATGAATATCTTAAGTATATGATTGATGTTTGTAAAAAAAAAAAAAAGAAATCGAATTCAAAAATCTTATAAAATATGTCAATTTTGTATTCTCTTGTATTACTTTGGTGTATGATGGTGTATACTTCGACAATAAAGTATTGTAGTGAATGTATCTTCCTCCCCGTTAAAGTATAAATATTTGTGTATAGGTAGAGAAAACATACATGAATTATACTGTATTTATTGTATAATTTATGTATAATCGTAAATCATACATCCTCACTACTGTATACAACAATAGTGTATAATTTATATATGATCTTAATACTAATCATACACCCTCCATTACTGTCTATGTCCAAAAAAAATAATCATCAGAATAAACGTATAATCTCTAGGTATAATCTGTATTTATGATAATCCTTCCATAACTATAATTCAAATTCAAAAATAATAATTATCAGTCACTAATTTTTTTTCTATTATATTAATGTTAAATTTTGGTTTAATAAAAAAATTAGTCTCGTGTTAATATATATATGGCGAAAAATAAGGAATTAGTTCATAAAATAAGGAAAACAAAGCAATCAAAGAATAAACAATGATATAAACACACAAACAGACAACTAAACAACACTCATTAGATAAACTCTTTTTACCTTAATTTATGAAAAAAATTACAAAGTTAAAATCAAAATAAAGTCAATGAAGAGACAACGCACTGACAGACACTGTACTCAACCGCCTTCCCTTCCTCAACTGTACATGAAGGTGTGGACCAATTCACAGCCGGGTGGACCAGAGGTGACCCGGGCCTAAGCCAAGGTTGCCAGGTAATGTTTTTGTTTGGTGGATATTTTCTTTCTGGATTTGTTATGGTTTATTTGTGTATAAAATGGAAATGGAAGGTTGTATGGTGCTATGGTATGGTGTTATGGTGGGAAGTAATAGTGCTATGGTAGGCACTGGTAGGGTATGGATCTCTCTCTCTCTCTCTCCTCCCCGTCGCTGCCATCTTCCTTTTCCCTCACTTGTTACCTCCACTCTACACGAATGTACTTTTCTATTTTAAAATTCAATAAAAACTTTGTAACTTTCAAGGTGGATTTTTTTTTATGAAGTCTTGGATACAATGTTAAAGTGCCGGGTGGTCCTCGTAGGGATGATGGATACAGTATAATGTATAATAATCATGGTCGACACTGTATTCGACTACCTTTACTTCCCAAATTGTAAAGTCAGGTGCTCGATGGCCTGGGAGTGTGTCAGAATTGAACCAGTGACCCTTGGGACAGGTGGTAAGTGCCGTATCCACTAACCCACCATATTCTTATGATGATGTAATCCAATGGACATGATACCTTTACCTGTTAAGTATAATGACCTAACGAGTATTATGAATTTACTCAGTATAATGACTTCACCCATTCAGTATATTGACGCAACCTCTTGATGACTTCCGCCACTGACTTCAGAAATATAGCAATTTAATAAGAAGCTTAACCTGACATATCCTAACCTAACCCACCCTACCTACCTAACCTAACCTAACCTACCTACCTAACCTAACCTAACCTAACCTACCCTGCAATGTGTGTATGTGAATCTGTAATATATCCTTAAGTTTGTTTATGACATTATTTAAATTTATATTACAAAAAAATCATTATTTACATGTTGCTAATTAATTTTCTAGCACCAAAAAAAAATATTACCAATTAATTTCCCCTACTGACCTATTTTTATTTCCTAATTTGGTGGTTTAATCTTTATCTTCTTCCTCATTTGTTACCTCCACTTTATCATCACCTATGTTTATTTACCTTCTTCTTTCGTAATTCCATTCTCTTTTTCTGGTCCAAGTCCTTGTTTATTTCTTATTGTTGTGTTACTCCTTATCATCTTTCATCTCTATTTCTTCTCTCACCCAATTTTCATCGACTTGATTTTGCTTATAATTTTAATTCGTGATGTAGTGAGTGTCAGTCTGTGTTCTCTTGATTTTCTTTCCCTCTATTATTCCTTCTTTTAGTCCAATTTTTAACCTATTCTATTTTTATTATTATTTACTTTAGTTTAATTTTTACTCCCAAATCTTAAAAAAAAAATAAAATATCAGTTCTGGGTTTTATTTTCACACACTATCCCAACCTTTGTTTCATGGCTTCGTGAATTTCAATTATTTTCCATCAATATATTATAATTTCTTTAGTCTTGCCTTATTAAATTGACTAGAGAAACATAATGTGACCCAGTCTGGCCCTGAGCACGATGAAGGTAAGGTCATAGTTTGGAAGCTGCCGATTTAATAATAGTTTTCTTATAATTAAAGTAATCTCTTTGATGATAAGACGAGTTTCATTATCCATGTACAAAGACGCCCTGGGTGGTGTTAAGACCATGAATATGTAATACTTACTTTTTCCACTCACGTCAACTAACCTGTCTCCTCATTTCTTTACATCACTTGTCCCTTACGTCCCCAGTGTCCTTCCCCTTCCCTACTTTAAAATCCTCCACAATAAAGTTTAATGTGTAATGAACTTCACTTTCTCTCATATCTTCTTCATATCTACATAGAGTTTTATTAATAACGTCAACCTTAGAGTTTAATCCAATGTGATCAACAAGTTCACGGGTTCAGTATTACACTAGATTGGTGGCGATCTGTGGTGTAATGGTCAGCATGCTTGTCTCGCAAGTGAGCGGACCCGGGTTCAATCCCGGGCAGGGTGAAACTATGGGCAAGTTTCTTTACGCTAGCAGTAATTGGGAGCCTGGATGTTAATCGATTTGCGGATTGTGTTCCGGGGTAATGGTTAGCCAGTGCAGTTGGCGAGTTGTCCGGTCTTCTCGGACTATTCCTTGACACTGGGTCATGCAGCTCGTTCATTTAAGGTGTGGTTGTTGTGTTGGCGACAGCTTAAACACTCTTCAAGTATTGGCCATTTATTCACATCATATTATACATCTCTAAGTAATTTTTTTTTTAATCCATGGAAGACTAACCTAACCTAACCTAACTAGACCTAACCTAAAGTAATCATACGTAACCTAGCCTAGCCTAGCCTAGCCTAGCCTAGCCTAGCCTAGCCTTACCTAACCAGACCTAACCCTGGATTATTTTTTCAGTAATGTTAATTTTTCGGAAGACAATTATAAAATGTTATTAAATTAAAAAAAAAATTTAATCAATAAACAAGTAATATGACTGACACATCACTACACACCACAGCCTACACCCCCCATGTCCTGTGTACTGGGGGGAGAGAGAGAGAGAGAGAGAGAGAGAGAGAGAGAGACGCCCCTTCTGAAACAAGACATCAGATAACCTTAACATCTTCCACACACACACACTACAGCAGGACATATGGCTGCCTCAACACTGTCTGGGGGAATTTATGTCTTTGTAAATATTTAACGCTGGTGTGTGTTCCTCCCCGCCACGCTGTGTGTAGTACCCGGAATGTCTGCGAACACGTAAATGCTTTTTACTTGGGCAGTATTTTTAGTTATTGAATCTAACAGTATACATTTGTACAGATATACAAATACACACAGATATACATAAATATTCACACTACAGTCTATCCATCCAAGAATATATATACCAGATTTATATACAGTATATACCCGATTTATATATACACCAATATATACACAGATATACCTATAAATTAACTCCACACATGGGCATATACTGTGTATGTCGCAAATACCACCAGTTTACTGTGGGTGTAAAACTATTCTCCAGTCTAATGGGGTGTGTCTGGTGTGGGGAATTTGATGTAGAAAGATGTGCCGAGATGTGCCGAGTTGTGCTGAGATGTGCCGAGTTATGTCGAGATGTGCCGAGTTATGGCGAAATGTGCCGAGTTATGGCGAGATGTGCCGAGCCTTTGGTAGTGTTGCGAGAGATGTACTGTACGTGTTCCCTGCAGCCTCTTTCAGCCTCACAGGGGAACTCAAGTCATTTTGGTTGATGTACTGTGTGTGTGTGTGTGTGTGTGTGTGTGTGTGTGTGTACATGTTCGTAGGTTGAAATGCACACACCCATAAGCTTATGTATACACTTTCATACATTTACGTAGACACTCAAAAAACTACCATTACAGAATTGTGTTAAGACAATGTGACACAACGGACGAAGCATTCTGACAACCCTACCGAGACAACAGGAGTCACAGTGTTCATTGTGGAACTCATCGATCACCCAGAGTACAGATAGTTTCTTGGGTGACTGTTACACACATACACACATCAAGAGTTCACATTTTGGGATTTGCTATTTCTATGACACATACATACACACACACGCACGTCAATAAGAAACAACATTGTTATAATATGCCTTGTGGGGTCAGGTTTGGTTTGGTTAGGTTAGGTTAGGTTAGGTTAGGTTAGGTTAGGTTAGGTTAGGTTAGGTTAGGTTTGGTTAGGTTAGGTTAGGTTAGGTTACGAAAGATTCAGTTGAAACGCCTGTCTAATCTTCATATTCCACACACTTGTAAACTTGTCTCAGTCAGTAACCATTTTTATCCTTGGTAGTAACTTATATTTTGATACTTATATTTTGTTACTTATATTTTGTTACTTATATTTTGTTACTTATATTTTATTACTTATATTGTTACTTATATTTTGATACTTATATTTTGTTACTTATATTTTGTTACTTATATTTACTTAAGAAACACAACAGCATTAAATGAATCACAAAAATTAAATGTTGTTTATCAATTTAAATGCGTGAGGAGAGCTGTTAGGGAGGCAGCAGAGGTCATCTGAGGTAAACAAATACTTCAGAGAGGCCAAGGTGGAGGTCGACAGGTGAGGGAAGGTGTGAGAAAAGATGAGAGGTGAGGAAAGGAGAAAGAAGGTGAGGGAAGGTGAGGGAAGGTGAGGGAAGAAGAGGGAAGGTGAGGGAAGGAGAGGGAAGAAGAGGGAAGGTGAGGGAAGGAGAGGGAAGAAGAGGGAAGGTGAGGGAAGGAGAGGGAAGGTGAGGGAAGAAGAGGGAAGGTGAGGGAAGGTGAGGGAAGGAGAGGGAAGAAGAGGGAAGGTGAGGGAAGGAGAGGGAAGGTGAGGGAAGGAGAGGGAAGGTGAGGGAAGAAGAGGGAAGGTGAGAGAAGGTGAGGGAAGAAGAGGGAAGGTGAGGGAAGGTGAGGGAAGAGGGAAGGTGAGGGAAGGAGAGGGAAGGTGAGGGAAGAAGAGGGAAGGTGAGGGAAGGTGAGGGAAGGAGAGGGAAGGAGAGGGAAGGTGAGGGAAGGAGAGGGAAGGTGAGGGAAGGAGAGGGAAGGTGAGGGAAGGAGAGGGAAGGTGAGAGAAGGTGAGGGAAGAAGAGGGAAGGTGAGGGAAGGTGAGGGAAGAGGGAAGGTGAGGGAAGGAGAGGGAAGAAGAGGGAAGGAGAGGGAAGGTGAGGGAAGGAGAGGGAAGGTGAGGGAAGGAGAGGGAAGGTGAGGGAAGGTGAGGGAAGAAGAGGGAAGGTGAGGGAAGGTGAGGTAAGAAGAGGGAAGGTGAGGGAAGGAGAGGGAAGGTGAGGGAAGAAGAGGGAAGGTGAGGGAAGGAGAGGGAAGAAGAGGGAAGGTGAGGGAAGGAGAGGGAAGGTGAGGGAAGGAGAGGGAAGGTGAGGGAAGGAGAGGGAAGGTGAGGGAAGGAGAGGGAAGAAGAGGGAAGGAGAGGGAAGAAGAGGGAAGGTGAGGGAAGGAGAGGGAAGGTGAGGGAAGGAGAGGGAAGGTGAGGGAAGAAGAGGGAAGGTGAGAGAAGGTGAGGGAAGAAGAGGGAAGGTGAGGGAAGGAGAGGGAAGGTGAGGGAAGAAGAGGGAAGGTGAGGGAAGGTGAGGGAAGGAGAGGGAAGAAGAGGGAAGGTGAGGGAAGGAGAGGGAAGGTGAGGGAAGGAGAGGGAAGGTGAGGGAAGGTGAGGGAAGAAGAGGGAAGGTGAGGGAAGGTGAGGTAAGAAGAGGGAAGGTGAGGGAAGGTGAGGGAAGAAGAGGGAAGGTGAGGGAAGGAGAGGGAAGGAGAGGGAAGGTGAGGGAAGAAGAGGGAAGGTGAGGGAAGGTGAGAGAAGGTGAGGGAAGAAGAGGGAAGGTGAGGGAAGGTGAGGGAAGAAGAGGGAAGGTGAGGGAAGATGAGGTAAGAAGAGGGAAGGTGAGGGAAGGAGAGGGAAGAAGAGGGAAGGTGAGGGAAGATGAGGTAAGAAGAGGGAAGGTGAGGGAAGGTGAGGGAAGAAGAGGGAAGGTGAGGGAAGGAGAGGGAAGGTGAGGGAAGGTGAAGGAAGGTGAGGGAAAGAAGAAGGTGAAGGAAGGTGAAGGAAGGTGAGGGAAAGAGAGGGAAGGTGAGGGAAGAAGAGGGAAGGTGAAGGAAGGTGAGGGAAAGAAGGAGGTGAGGGAAGGAGAGGGCAGGTGAGGGAAGAAGAGGGAAGGTGAGGGAAGGTGAAGGAAGGTGAGGGAAAGAAGGTGAGGGAAGGTGAAGGAAGGTGAGGGAAGGAGAGGGAAGGTGAGGGAAGGTGAAGGAAGGTGAGGGAAGAAGATGGAAGGTGAGGGAAGGAGAGGGAAGGAGAGGGAAGGAGAGGGAAGGTGAGGGAAGGAGAGGGAAGGTGAGGGAAGGGGAAGGAGAGGGAAGGTGAGGGAAAGAAGGAGAAGGAAGGAGAGGGAAGGTGAGGGAAGGTGAGGGAAGAAGAGGGAAGGTGAGGGAAGGTGAAGGAAGGTGAGGGAAGGAGAGGGAAGGTGAGGGAAGAAGAGGGAAGGTGAGGGAAGGTGAAGGAAGGTGAAGGAAGGTGAGGGAAGGAGAGGGAAGGTGAGGGAAGGTGAGGGAAGGTGAGGAAAGGAGAGGGAAGAAGAGGGAAAGTGAGGGAAGGTGAAGGAAGGTGATGGAAGGTGAAGGTGAGGGAAAGAAGGAGAAGGTGAGGGAAGGAGAGGGAAGGTGAGGGAAGAAGAGGGAAGGTGAAGGAAGGTGAGGGAAGGAGAGGGAAGGTGAGGGAAGGAGAGGGAAGAAGAGGGAAGGTGAGGGAAGGTGAGGGAAGGTGAAGGAAGGTGAAGGAAGGTGAGGGAAGGTGAGGAAGGTGAGGGAAGGTGAGGGAAGGTGAAGGAAGGTGAGGAAAGGAGAGGGAAGAAGAGGGAAAGTGAGGGAAGGTGAAGGAAGGTGATGGAAGGTGAAGGTGAGGGAAAGAAGAAGGTGAGGGAAGGAGAGGGAAGGTGAGGGAAGAAGAGGGAAGGTGAAGGAAGGTGAGGGAAGAAGAGGGAAGGTGAAGGAAGGTGAGGGAAGGAGAGGGAAGGTGAGGGAAGGAGAGGGAAGGTGAGGGAAGAAGAGGGAAGGTGAGGGAAGGTGAGGGAAGGTGAGGGAAGAAGAGGGAAGGTGAGGGAAGGTGAGGGAAGGTGAAAGAAGGTGAAGGAAGGTGAGGGAAGGTGAGGTACACTTATCCCGGGTCACTTTCATCACTCATCACAAAAATAAATAAACAAAAGGAATACGTTTAATACTAACAACACAAATATGATGAGAACCGTCTGACCTGACACCCAGCACCTGATACTCTGCCTGACACCACCGCACCTGATACTCTGTCTGTTACACCCTGACACCACCGCACCTAATACTCTGCCTGATACTACCGCACCTGATACTCTGCCTGATACACCCTGACACCACCGCACCTGATATTCTGCTTGACACCACCGCCCCTAATACTCTGCCTGACACCGCCGCGTCTAACACTACCACACCTGACACCACAACACCTGACACCGTTTGACACTCCCTCACGCCACCACACCTGACACCGGCACGTGACCTCACCTGACCTCGGCCGCTGATCTCCTAAAAATCCACTCACTAATGAGGAACAGGAACCATAATTAACAATACATAAACGGCGGCAATTAACCTGTTTGGGGGCAGGTAAATGAGAGGAAAAAGAATAAGCTTAATTGATATCAAAGCTTAATTGATATCCGAAGCTTAACTGATATCCGAAGCTTAATAATCCTTCCAGTGTTAAGGATTTGAGTCAGTTAGGATACAGGATGACTAGACAGTAGGTATAACAGCTTAATATATACAGGTGTTTATGACATCACAACACACACACACACACACACACACACACACCAGACGACAGTAATGATTGCATCGTAATGTCCAGTGTGTGTGTGTGTATGTATGTGTGTGTGTGTGTGTGTGTGTGTGTGTGTGTGTGTGTGTGTGTGTATGTATGTATGTATGTGTGTGTGTGTGTGTGTGTGTGACTGTCTTCAGCGGTAACTACATTAATTTCTTGACCGCATCGCTTACACTATATTCACACTGTCATGGTAACAGTTCGCGGTCAGGGTTTGTTTCCACTCAGGTAATGTTTAAGTTATGGTCGTGGTACAAGACAAAGGAGTACTTGTAGTGAAGATGTGGGAGCCTCACTGGTATCTGGTAACAGTAGAATGAAAACGTAACTGGAATGAGAAAATGATATCCTTCCCTTCTCTCCCTTACCTCTCCCCCTCCCCCTCCCCCACTCATTATCTCCCTTTACCCCTCACCTCGGGACCGTGTAGATAGAGAACACTTAACACTAACCTCCCTGTATATAAGAAGGCACTGCACTCGACAGCCTTCACGTCCTCAGCTGTAACGTAAGCCGTCCATTCCCAGGTAGGTGAACTTAGGGTACCCGGGATACGAGCCGGCGACCCTTGAGACGAGCCGAGAGCTGTAGCCACTCAGCCACTGCACAAACTGTGAAATAAATGCTATATCTGACGTAATCAAAACATCAGCGAAGGAAATATTAACATAACTGAAGGAAATATTAACATCATTGAAGGAAATATTAACATCAATGAAGGAAATATTAACATCAACTGAAGGAAATATTAACATCAATGAAGGAAATATTAACATCAATGAAGGAAATATTAACATCAATGAAGGAAATATTAACATCATTGAAGGAAACATATGAATCACGTGAAGATAAGCTCAAGCTTATTTCACTTTAAATTAACCATCCTAACCTAACCTAACACTAACCTAACGCTAATCTAACACTAACCTAACGCTAAGCTAACACTAACCTAACACTAACCTAACACCAACCTAACACTAACCTAACCTAACACCAACCTAAACTAACCCAACAGGTGATTCACTATACAGGTGCCCAGGTGAAGGTGCTCCCTTACCTACACTCTGAGGTCATAATACAGGTGTGGTGACTCTTCCAGGAATGCCCTCACACCTATGATAAAACTCCCGTGATGGTGATTAATGGCCAACTCTCGTGATCATGGCTGGCCAGCACTAGGGGGCCACTGATGTGTGAATTTGTTTATGAAGGTGTAGAAGCTAACAACATAACCACCACACCTTAAGTTAACGACCTATATGACCGGACGACTAACCAACTGCACTGGTTAACCCTTACCATCATCCGTAAATCGATGAATATGTAAGGTATTTAATTATTGCTGGGTATAAACACGAGGCAAATAGCGTAAAGAAACTTGTCCATAGTTTCAACCTGCCCGGGAATCGAATCCAGTAATTAGTCGCGGGTAAGTCACAACCAGGTGAGTGTTCTGGTCTGCCTACGACTGACAGATCACCTGAAGAAGATTTATAAGGTGATAAGTGGTTTTAGGTGACAGGTGCATGGAGATAGGTGCTAAAGGAATGGATGGAGAGGGTAGAGAGAATCATGGGATGGAGAGAAAGAGAGAGGGAGAAGAATAGTGTTTGTGGAAGAATGGAGGGGTGGTAGAATCTCTCTCTCTCTCTCTCTCTCTCTCTCACGATAATTCAGGTTAACATGAGTGGTTAATTACGATGGACTGGCCAAGGGCTGTCCTGTACATAACACATATGACACTGGCAATCATTCCAAGGTGATATATGACATTATCTTGTGCCACTTGTATAGACACTGTCACGAACCTCATGTCATACAGAATTAGATTAGGTTAGGTTAAGTTGTTATATGAGATAAAACTAATAATCACGTTGTTCATGTTGTTGCTGTAGTTGTTGTTGTTGTGGTTGTTGATGTAATGAAAATTGTGGTTGTTATTGTCATTAAGGTTGTGGTTGTTGTTATTATTTTTACCGTTGTTGTTAGTATTGATGTTATTGTTATTGTTGTGGGTTTTTTTCTATATAGTTGCCGTCAAGATGGTTGTTGTTGTTGTTGTTCTGGTAGTTATGATTGTTGTTGTTGTTGGATGTGCAGCAGCGTGGAACAGGAGGCAGGAGGTGTGAAGTGGTGAAGCTGCGTCACTCATCATCTAGAGAGAGAGAGAGAGAGAGAGAGAGAGAGAGAGAGAGAGAGAGAGAGAGAGAGAGAGAGAGAGAGAGACCTCCACACACTGACCACTAATTACTGCCTTGGTTTCCGTGGTGGTGATTTAATCCTATATAGTCTCCTTCAGGGTGACCAGGAGGGCGTGAAGGTCAGCTGCCGTGGCTTATATTGTGTGGTATGAGAGAGAGGAAGACACATCGTCGCTGGGAGCCAATTACTGTGGTTAATTTCTGTGTTGGTGACTTGAAGCACAACTCTCCTCTTACACAGTCACTAGGCAGGCAGGCGTCCTTGTGTGTGTGTGTGTGTGTGTGTGTGTTGGGAAGATAGATATATTACTAATCAACAAAAAAAATCAACATTAAGCACTAGTTAGCGAGTATAACTCAGGTACACACAGCCAAAAAAGTATCGTGACTCTTGCTGTACTTCACCTTCTGAAACACAGGATGCAGTTTATTGACTCTGAGTATGATGGTGTGTTGGTATACCTGTCTGTCCTTACCAGATACTTCCTGGTGTTAGAGAGACGAGTCGTGTAGTGGGTTAGATGTTGTCTGTCTGTCTGTCTGTCTGTCTGTCTTCCATTGATTTGTTTGTTGGAGAATAATTGACAGCAACACTTATATACTATTGTTTCGATTGCTTATTAAAAAGAGTCGAATCTATATTGAATCCCATGAACGAACACCATCAGTCATGCTTCCAGATCCTCTAACTTAAGGACAATATGTATAGGTCACCAGAAGAATAAATCTTTGAATAACATGGACATAACCAAAGGCCAGAGGAGATATACCACATAATTATTTCAGTCACCCTTTTGGTACTTGTTGGGCTTTACCATAATGGCTCATTATTTTGTAAATGGCAACTGTTCTTGATCGTTTATTTCAACACAAATAATTAAACTTAGTATTATTTCAGTCGTCTAATTAACACAACATTACATATTAAGGATATTAGACCTGTCTAGTTAGAGGCACCGACCCAACACATCCACCCGTGTCTGTACGTGCTTGTTCATTCTGATTTACACCGAACCTGAGTCACGATGATTTTTCTGGGAGGTATAAGGCGCACTTAAATAAAATGGGTACATCAACTTAATTGTGTCGGGGAGGATTTTGTCGGGAAGTGCCAGGTATACATTAAGTGTCGTGTTATCGCATTAAAGTACCAGAGATTTAATACAATAACTGAAAGCCGCGAGTAAGTTGTGTGTGTGTGTGTGTGTGTGTGTGTGTGTGTGTGCACCTGACTACGAGATAACACAACACCACCCAGCATGACACCACACCACCCGGTATCCCCATGACCACGTGAGGTCCTTCATATCAACACCCGAGGACGAGTTACTATACCACGTGAACACCTCACCACCTGGTGTCTCCATGATCAGTCCAGGCCCGGGCCATCAACTGTAAACTATAATAATTTGTATGTTCAATCATTGTTCCTTCACCTTTCTGTAATGAAAGCTTTTGTTAAACGACCCGCCCACCCCAGGTCTTTGTATGTAATAAGTCATTTTTGTCCCATGTATATTTTCAGCCTTCGGGCTGCCGACTTTTTCAATAAACCGTAAATTATTATTATTATTATAATTAATATTATTATTATACACACACACACACACACACACACACACACACACACACACACACACACATACACACACAGCTGCGTTAGTGCCGGTTGGTCATAAGCCAGGAGGCGTATATAATGAGAATCCCTCACGCGGAAAGACAACATCGGTTAGTCAGTGGGTCAGTAGAAGCGGCCATTGAGCTGACTAACGCAATCAAAGACCCCCTGAGAACAATACTTCATCATAGTTGTTTACATGACCCAGACCAGCTTAAGGGTCAATGTCATGGGGTCAACATTACGTCAGCGTTTATTACTTGGTCTTAATGGAAGTAAACTCGAGCCCCTTCCCAAGTTTGTATTTAAACAGCGGCAGTTTTTTCTGTTTCCCGTTGAATGAAAAAAAAAGTTTATTCCTCAACAGGTGTGTCATGGAATGCTGGGTCACACTGACTACCACCTGCACAACACCTGTACACTGAAACACCTGCACACTGAAACACCTGCACACAACACCTGTACACTGAAACACCTGCACACTAAAACACCAGCACACTGAAACACCTGCACACAACACCTGTGCGCTGAAACACAAGTACACAACACCAGTACACTGAAACACCTTCACACTGAAACACCTGCACACAAATGCTGATGTTAACATTACCGCAACATAAACAAATGAGAAAAAAGGTGGGTCACACAGTCATAAGGACCCGTTAGGAGGACCAAGGACACAACTGTACACGATGCTGAGGAGTACAACGAAACACATGGCCGGCACTGCACTCGACCGCCTTCACTTCTCTAACTGTAAATTTAGTTACTGTACAGAACTCATTAGTGTTGGGGGAACTTGGGGTGACGTGGGCGTGAACCAGTGACTCCCAGAACAGACGGCGAGTGTTGCATGACGGGTGAACGAGTCCAACATTAGCTATATTTCCTCTTCAATTGCGTCAAACTCATTCATTTGCTTACTACCAATGCAAGTCTTATTAAATACTAACAACATGACCTTAATAAGACTATACTAACGAAAAATCAATTAACCCCAACCACACACAACTGCTGCATGACTCAATGACTCACTCCTTTACTGACCGAGTAATTATACCATCACACTAATCATGGCGCAGTGTGGGGATAATCTGAACTTAATCTACCTTTTATTTCAAGTCCAAACATATTACTTCAACAGGCTATATATTACTACAGGACAGATCATCGTAACACAACTACTGGAGCTGGTTAGATTAATATACTAATTCCCATAAGTTTTTCTTTGTTAATAAATCTGATCTTTTGTATACAGGGGAAAGGATGAGGAGGGAGGGTTGGAGATGGGGAGGGGTGGGGAGGGGAGGGGAGGGGTGAGAGGGGAGGGGTGGAGAGGGGGAGGGGTGAAGATGGGGAGGGGTGGAGAGGGGGAGGGGTGAAGAGGGGGAGGGTTGAAGATGGGGAGGGGTGGAGAGGGGGAGGGGTGAAAAGGTGGGGGTGAAGAGGGGGAGGGGTGAAGATGGGGAGGGGTGGAGAGGGGGAGGGGTGGGGAGGGGGGGGGGTGAAGAGGGGGAGGGGGTGAAGAGGGGGAGGGGTGAAAAGGTAGGGGTGAAGAGGGGGAGGGGTGAAGATGGGGAGGGTGGAGAGGGGGAGGGGTGGGGAGGGGAGGGGTGAAGAGGGGAGGGGTGAAGAGGGGGAGGGGTGAAAAGTAGGGGTGTAGAGGGGGAGGGGTGGGGAGGGGAGGGTTGAAGAGGGAGAGGGTGAAGTGGGGGAGGGGTGAAAAGGTAGGGGTGAAGAGGGGGAGGGGTGAAGATGGGGAGGGGTGGAGAGGGGGAGGGGTGGAGAGGGGAAGGGGTGGGGAGGGGGAGGGGATGAAGAGGGGGAAGGGGAGGCGTGAAGATGGGGGTGAGGAGGGGGAGAGGTGAAGAGGGGGAGAGGTGAAGAGGGGAAGGGGTGAAGAGAGGGAGGGGTGAAGAAGGGGTGGGGGTGAAGAGGGGGAGGGGTGATAAGGTCGGGGTGAAGAGGGGAGGGGTGATAAGGTCGGGGTGAAGAGGGGGAGGGGTGAAGAGGGGGAGTGTAAAGAGGGGGGAGAGGTGAAGAGGGGGAGGGGTGAAGAAGAGGAGGGGGTGAAGAGGGGGAAGGGGAGACGTGAAGAGGGGGAGGCGTGAAGAGGGGGGGCCCTAGAGGAGGGAGGCGTGAAGCGGTTGAGTAGTCTGACACGGAGCAAGAGTTTGTGAGATTAACAAAAAAATATTGATGAATATAAGGAGATTTGCAACAACAAATAGGAGAGTATATGTATTCTCTCTCTCTCTCTCTCTCTCTCTCTCTCTCTCTCTCTCATTGGCTCTTCAGTCATAGGTTAATAGAAGTAGTCAACCAAAAAAATTCTCCACCTTTATGATGTTATACAATACGACACACCGGACCAAGAATTCTGAACAACACTCATTTAAGCGGGTGAGCCCTGTTAATTTCTCTGTATTAACTATATGTGATATAAAAAATACACCATCCTGGTTATACACAACCATAAAGACCAACCTTTCCAGATTAACGTGACCTCAGTCAGTGATCGTTGCAGAGGTCATCAGATCCAAGGAGTGCAGAATATTTATTTGCTGACTGTACGTAAACCTGTACTAACAGATGTTCCCACTTACAAATTCACAGACAGAGACAGACAGACAGACAGACAGACTCTTAACACAAGGTTTTCATAAATGTTTGGTGGAAGCTTCAATTCGCGAGTTTTTTCCCCTACCGAGTTAAAAACATTTTTACGCCAAAATTCCTTCACGTAAAATTTCATCTTTTTTTTCACTACACTTTTTTAGGTTAAATGAATTTATGATAAAACGGGAGTATATTTATGATAAAATCAATAGCTTTTTCTGTACCCCACCTGCTGGCAGAGAACTGGCGAGTGTTCGTCTGGCGAAGCTGAGGAGAGTTTATTATTGGGGGTAGATGTGAACGCCAGACAGTGTTGACTACTGGCATTGGTATCACAATTACACACACACACACACCCCTCCTTCCTTCCCACAACTTTTCTCCCTCCCACCCTCCTCCTCTCTTCCTTCTTCTCCCTCCCACCCTCCTCCTCTCTTCCTTCTTCCCCCTCCCACCCCCTCCTCTCTTCCTTCTTCACCCTCCCACCCCCTCCTCTCTTCCTTCTTCACCCTCCCACCCCCTCCTCTCTTCCTTCTTCACCCTCCCACCCTCCTCCTCTCTTCCTTCTTCACCCTCCCACCCTCCTCCTCTCTTCCTTCTTCACCCTCCCACCCTCCTCCTCTCTTCCTTCTTCACCCACCCACCCTCCTCCTCTTCCTTCTTCACCCTCCCACCCTCTTCCTCTTCCTTCTTCCCCCTCCCACCCTCCTCCTCTCTTCCGTCTTCACCCTCCCACCCCCTCCTCTCTTCCTTCTTCACCCTCCCACCCTCCTCCTCTCTTCCTTCTTCACCCTCCCACCCTCCTCCTCTCTTCCTTCTTCCCCTCCCACCCCCTCCTCTCTTCCTTCTTCACCCTCCCACCCCTCCTCTCTTCCTTCTTCACCCTCCCACCCTCCTCCTCTCTTCCTTCTTCACCCTCCCACCCTCCTCCTCTTCCTTCTTCACCCTCCCACCCTCCTCCTCTCTTCCTTCTTCACCCTCCCACCCTCCTCCTCTCTTCCTTCTTCACCTTCCACCCTCCTCCTCTTCCTTCTTCACCCTCCCACCCTCTCCTCTTCCTTCTTCACCCTCCCACCCTCCTCCTCTCTTCCTTCTTCACCCTCCCACCCCCTCCTCTCTTCCTTCTTCACCCTCCCACCCTCCTCCTCTCTTCCTTCTTCACCCTCCCACCCTCCTCCTCTCTTCCTTCTTCACCCTCCCACCCTCCTCCTCTCTTCCTTCTTCACCCTCCCACCCTCCTCCTCTCTTCCTTCTTCACCCTCCCACCCTCCTCCTCTCTTCCTTCTTCACCCTCCCACCCTCCTCCTCTTCCTTCTTCACCCTCCCACCCTCCTCCTCTCTTCCTTCTTCACCCTCCCACCCTCCTCCTCTTCCTTCTTCACCCTCCCACCCTCCTCCTCTCTTCCTTCTTCACCCTCCCACCCTCCTCCTCTCTTCCTTCTTCACCCTCCCACCCTCCTCCTCTCTTCCTTCTTCACCCTCCCACCCTCCTCCTCTCTTCCTTCTTCACCCTCCCACCCTCCTCCTCTCTTCCTTCTTCTCCCTCCCACCCTCCTCCTCTCTTCCTTCTTCACCCTCCCACCCTCCCCCCCCCATCCCTCATGTTGCACAGCCACCATACCTCTCCCTCCTATTATTTATGCAACAAGCTTCCCTTCCTCTCCTATTCCACGACTCAAAGTTCTATCTCACCTATCCCTCCTTCCCTCTCTCCTTCCTTCTACCTGTTAGCCATCCACTATCCTTATTCTATTCCTCACCTATGTACACCTCTACCCCCTATCCACCTCTATACCTTATCCACCTCTAGCCCCTATCCAGTATCCACCTCTACCCCCTATCAACCTCTAGCCCCTATCCACCTCTACCCAATCCACCTTTCCCCTATCCACCGCTACCCCTATCCACCTCTACCCTATCCACCTCTACCCTATCCACCTCTACCCCATATCCACCCCTACCCTATCCACCTCTACCTATCCACCTCTACCCTATCCACCTCTTCCCTATCAACATCCCATCAATTCATGTAAACATTTATAACAGCTCTCACCAAACCCTCAAAATCGCCTCCTCTCTTATCAATAAACATTACCATATTTTTATCTCTGCCTGTGTTTATATCTCACCTTTGCCTTCCTACTAAACATCCACCAGTTATAACCTCCCAGAGTAAACATCGCTTAAGGACCTTCATTATGGTATTAAACATCAATATTTTTTACTCTCCTGAACGAACACTGAACATCTTCCAGTCTTCCTCCACTAAACATCTTCCAGTCTTCTTCTTCCCCCACTAAACATCTTCCTCCCTCCCTCTCTTCCACCCTTTTCTCCTCTCTCTCTCTCTCTCTCTCTCTCTCTCTCTCTCTCTCTCTCTCTCTCTCCTACATCATCACTACTTCCTTCTCTATTATCTACCTCCCCCTCCCCCCCCCCTCCACTCTACACTAACAACATTTACCCCCCCTCCCTCCCCCTCCCTCTCCCCCCTCTCTCCCCTCCCCCCTCCCCCCCCCTCATGAGGTAAAATTAGCCGCCTCAGGATACATAACAAACTCTAGTCCTGAAGATGCTGAGTCACTCTGTCTTAGCCACTCCTGAGGGATGGTGAGGGATGGTGAGGGATAGTGAGGGATGGTGAGGGATGGTGAGAGGCAGTGAGGGGAAATTGAGTGGGAAGTAAGGGAGGTAAGGGGAAAGGTGAGAGAAAACGAAGTAGGTGAAGGGAATGAAGGGGAGGTGAGGGGAATGAGGGGAGGTGAGGGGAATGAGGGGATGTGAAGGGAATGAGAGGAGGTGAAGAAAGAAGATAATAGGAATAAAAAAATAGCTTTAATACTCTCAAGTAAGAGAGAGAGAGAGAGAGAGAGAGAGAGAGAGACTAATTCACTATAGAGACAGACAGACCGACAGACAGACAGAGAAAAAAAGACAGAAAAAACACACACACACACACACACACACACACACACACACACACACAGCCAGACAGACAAACAGACAGAGAAAGACAGACAGACAGACAGACAGACAGGTGATACACTAATACACTATACCACAAACTCCAACATTGTTACCAAGTGTCATCATCCACTATGTATCACATAGGTTACAATGTATCCAACTCTTAATACATACCATCCAACTCATTCCCTAACCTAACCAATTTTTTTTTACAGAGGAAATTTTTGTCACAGATCAGAGACAATTCGAAAAAAAATATAGTTATTATTTACAAATTTCAAACTAAAATACATCCATATACTATAGGTATTACGTCTATCTATAAAATAACATGTTGTATAAATAATAGATTAGTGAAATGATATAAACACAGTGCTAATTAGGTCATGACTACAGCCGACTACAAAATTTACATACAATGCTCATTTATTACTCTGGTTTATGTATTATGAGTACAGTACACTGATCACTAATTCAATGAGCTACAGATCGTAAAATAAATAATTAGTGTTAAAGTGACGCCTTTTCTAACAGGGATCTTTAAATAACTTGTATGTAATTATGTTGCGTTATTTATCATTGTTAACGGCAAGGAATGAGGAATGATTGTCAGGTGTATAATTATATAGCCTATGTATCGTAGGTAAAGATGCTAATGTATATATGTGGAGTGTTTAGTATGCCTGTATGGGTACCTACACACCTGCCTATATCATGTTTATATCTACTTACCTGTTTTTATCTACACACCTGCATTTAACACTTGTTTGTATTTGCACACCTAACTATACCACCTGTTTATATCTACACATCTGTCAATATCACCTGTTTATATAGACACACACCTGTATATATCACCTGTTTGTATTTACACACCTGCCTATACCACCTGTTTATATCTACACACCTGCCTATACCACCTGTTTATATCTACACACCTGCCTATACCACCTGTTTATATGTACACACCTGCATTTACCACCTGTTTATAACTGTACTGTAGCTTTTCTCACACACCTGTTAGATAAATCAGGATTGGGAGCATATGCACACCTGGTACAACATGTGACTACAGCATGTATGTGATATCCTTCTACATCACCTGATAGTAACGTCACACCTGGCTATATATGTCACACCTACTTCATCAACACACCTGGCACAACAGCTGTCTATAACATAATAAATAATAATAATAATAATAATAATAATAATAATAATAATAATAATAATTAACGGTTTACTGAAAAAGTCGGCAGCCCATGTGTGTGTGTGTGTGTGTGTGTGTGTGTGTGTGTGGCAATATACTTAACTACACACCTGGCACAACAGCTGTTTATATCATGTATGTGGCACCTACTACTCCCGGCTACCGCGCCAGTTGTGCTGACACAGGTGAGAAAGGTAGATCAGGTTAGGTGGTACACATGTGGAAAGTTACAGCAAGAATCTCTCTCAATTTCTGCCCCACTGGCCACAACCACCCACAGATTTTCCTGGAAGTTGTCGCTGTGTGCGTGTGGGTGTGCGTTTGTGTGTGTGCGTGTGTGTGCACTACCAGCAACGTGAGTACGATCGTAGCCCAAAACAAAGAAATATATATCCTTTACTCTGACTGTGTGACTTTTGACCCCATAAATTACTTGGTGAGTTGACTCAGGTGGATGACACTATCTGGAGGTGTCATACAGAGAGTAACCAATGAGAGGATATGAGATGGAAGTGGTTCAGACAGACACTCAATCACCTACTCACTGTACCGCGAAAACTGCTGTGTAACCGCTTCCAACAACCGCTACCACCACTGATTATAACTGCCTAATGGTGGCAACGGCGGTAAGTACTGTGAACTCGTTAACCTCTCACTGTACACACGACGATGGCTCAGTATACACCTAACCCACACACCTTTTGCTCTCATAATCTTTCAACATAACGAGAATTGTGTATTAACCTATTTTCTGGGAACCAATATCACCACAGCATAATTACTATACAGTATCTGTGGCGTGTGTGTGTGTGTGTGTGTGTGTGTATAACCAATTACTACCGCTATGGTTTAAGCTGTTGTCAGAATGAGTGAGGAGAAGCGAGGGGAGGATGAACGTGTGTTATGAACGATGCTGGGGAAGGTAGGTGCAAAATGCGTGGCCTCAGAGGAAGTATACAGCACAGGGGAAGATCACAGTGTACTAACAGCAGCTCGTGTGTGTGAATTAACCCCTGTCATTAGAAGCCGGTGTTACTAACCATAAGAATGAAGGTTGTTGAGGTTAATTGGGTTGTTTTGAGAGGGTGATTAGTGTGGATCGTTAAATAGAACCAAATTACTCGTACTATCTAAGGTGTAGTTAGTTTATTATGATTATTATTATTATTAATATTATTATCTCGTTACTACTTCTAGTACTACTGCTTCAACCTCCACTACTACTACTACTACTACTACTACTACTACTACTGCTACTACTACTACTACTACTACTACATTGCCTAAGCCTGTACAGAGTAGTATAAGCATCCCTTTAGCAGACAAGAGAGGTTAACACACACACACACACACACACACACACACACACACACACACACACACGAACACACACACACACACACACACACACACACACACACACAACAATATTACCCAATAAATAAAAAATCACGAGGCTGAGTTTCTGTTTTTTGATACGAAACTTTCCGAAAAAAAAAATTCCCCCAAAAAAGGAAATTCCGGGAGATATTTTTACCTGTGAATTTGCATAATGAATCTACGCTGCATCATGGGGGAAATTTTTTTACGCTAGAATACTTTTTGAAAACAGTGATACATTAGTGTTTTTATATATTTTTTAATTGTTGTCTGGTGAATATAATTAACTTTATGGACGTATTTAGAAGACCTTAAGTGTTGAAGCGGAAAAATACACAAAATAAATAAAATAATACAAAAATAAAATAATAATAATAATAATAATAATAATAATAATAATAATATCTTAGTGAATTTAACAGTGAAATATCTCCATTCCACGACGTTTTCTCTGTCTTATAAACTAAAGGAATAAATCATAAAAATATACAGGTTTATAAAATAGTGTTATAAGAGTTACAGCTTAAGACAGACAGACAGTAAGAAGAAAAACTATCTACACACTATCTGTGTGTATGTAGGTGTGTATGTATACATGTGTAAGTGTTAATACTTTCAAGTCAGCCCGACTGTATACCGAGGCAGACAAGTGCCAACGCCGGAAAGACGCCCCTCCCCTCCCGCACTAGATGTAGGCCCCCACACGTGCAACATCTGTGATCAAGCCTGCCGGTCCCGTATCGGCCTCTTTAGTCACCTCAGAACTCACCAACCTACAGTAGGTGACATCCCTAATAACTCATATCATTGTATCACAGCTGGATGATCGTCATACTGGATTCTGAGTGACAGCAAAGTAGTAGTAGTAGTAGTAGTAGTAGTAGTAGTAGTAGTAGTAGTAGTAGTAGTAGTGCTGGCCACCAGGCTGGTGGGGAGGCGGCCATTCACGCCATGAGATTGATATTTGAGCAGCGTGATTGTGAGGCCGTTCTCCTGGTGGATGCTTCAAACGCATTCAACATACTTAACCGCAAGGCTGCACTGCACAACATCAAGATCAAGTGTCCTAGCTTTGCGATGTATGTTGAAAATTCGTATAGGAATCCTTCAGACCTCTACATAGTAAACAACAAGGCTCTACGAGGTGATACCATCCTACAGTCGACCGAGGGAACAACACAGGGGGACCCCGTTGCAATGGCAATGTATGCAATTGGCCTATCAGTGCTCCAACAAGAAATAAAATTTGAAACAACTGGGGTCAAACAAGTGGCATATGCTGATAACCTTACAGGAGCAGGAAAAGTGGAGTGCATCAAAAAGTGGTGGGACCTGGTAACAACGCGAGGTCCACAAATAGGGTACCACCCAAATGCTAGCAAGTCCTTCCTCATCGTGAAGCCAGAACATTATGAACGGGCTTTGGAGGTTTTTGGCGGAAGTGAGGTCAAAATAACTAAGGACGGCCAAAGACATCTAGGCGCAGTAATTGGCACTACGGACTTCAAGACCGAGTACGT
This sequence comes from Homarus gammarus, assembly GCA_958450375.1. Taxonomy (NCBI): domain Eukaryota; kingdom Metazoa; phylum Arthropoda; class Malacostraca; order Decapoda; family Nephropidae; genus Homarus; species Homarus gammarus. Next base: position 2,035,803 of record CAUDMG010003049.1, on the reverse strand, counting down.
AGCGGGAAAGGTGAATGAGTGGGTTAGCGAAATCCAAGCTCTATCTGAGATTGCTAACACAGAGCCACATGCGGCCTTTGCAGCATTCACCCATGGAGTCAAGCATCGCTGGAACTACCTGATGCGTACCATCCCTGAGATCGGACCCCTCCTTCACCCTCTGGAAGAAGCTATCAGGGTCAAGTTCATTCCCAAACTAGTGAAACACCCTGACTTAACCCCAGCAGAAAAACACTTCTTGCACTTCCACCAAGACTGGGAGGGATGGGACTAACTAATCCAGAGGAGATTGCTGACACTGAACATCAAAATTCACTTAAGCTCACGGCAGCCCTCACTGACCACATAATAGCCCAGAATGCATCAGGGGAAGTGGACACTAGCGAAGTAAATAAGATCCGTAGGGCCATTACAACAGATCGGCAGCACTGCCAAAATGACATGTTGCAGCAACTATTGCTGCAGGTTCCAGAAAATTTGACAAAAAAAGTAGCTATAGCGCAGGAGGTGGGCGCCTCGAACTGGTTAACTACGTTACCGATAAGGGCAAATGGTTTCAGCCTTAACAAACAAGAATTTACAGATGCCATTGCTCTAAGGTATGGTTGGCCAGTGGATGGTTTGCCCTCCCAATGCGTGTGTGGCTCTTCCTATGACGGCGATCACGCCATGGTCTGCAAGAAGGGGGGCTTCATTTGCATGAGGCATGACGAGGTAAGGGATCTCACAGCAAATATGTTGAAGGAAATCTGCCGGGACGTCATGGTAGAACCAATCCTCCTTCCACTGGATGGTGAGATCTTCCAACACAGGACTTCAAACACATCTAACGAAGCCCGTGTGGACGTCAGTGCTCGAGGATTCTGGACGCCGGGACAGCGAGCTTTCTTCGACATCAGGATTTTTGATCCCATGGCCACTTGTCACCGTAACCTAGCTCTCGATGCTGCACATAGGAGGAACGAGAACGACAAGAGAAGGGCATATGGGGAGAGAATTCAAAACGTCGATCAAGGCAGCTTCACTCCTCTAGTGTTCACAACCTCTGGTGGGATGGGCCCAAGTGCAAGATGTTTCTACGCCAGACTCGCGGAGCTGATCTCCGAACAGAAGCAGCAGCCCAGAAGTTATGTCACAGCCTGGATGAGATGTCGACTGTCCTTCTCTCTCCTTCGGTCGGCTTTGCTCTGCCTCAGGGGAACGAGAGCTTCTGCCCCTACTCCGACAACTGCTGCAGATATTGACTATGAGGCTACAGTCACTGAATGCCGCATGGATCTGCGGCTCAACTAATTTAACACAGATAGGATAGCTTCTTATGTATTAGGATATTTAATATTAAGGTAAATAAATGGTGGCGAAGGTGTGGCTATTGGGGGAGGCTGGAGGCCACGTTTAAAAAAAAAAAAAAAAAAAAAAAAAAAAAAAAAAAGTAGTAGTAGTAGTAGTAGTAGTGCGTGTGTGTGTGTGTGTCCATACACTTTTTGCCTTAGTCTGTCTGTCACCTCTAATCCATTCAATTTCTTTACTGAAACTCCTTACTTCCTTCATTCTCCTTCCTCCTATACCTCTTAATATCTCCCATAGTTCCCTCCTTCTCTCCCATAGTTCCATCCTTCTCTCATAGCTCCCTCCTCTCCCATAGTTCCCTCCTTCTCTCCCAGTTCCCTCCTTCTCTCCCATAGTTCCCTCCTTCTCTCCCATAGCTCCCTCCTTCTCTCCCATAGTTCCCTCCTTCTCTCCCATAGTTCCCTACTTCTCTCCCATAGCTCCCTCCTTCTCCCATAGTTCCCTCCTTCTCTCCCATAGATCCCTCCTTCTCTCATAGTTTCCCTCCTTCTCTCCCATAGCTCCCTCCTTCTCTCATTGTTTCCTACTTCTCTCCCATAGTTCCCTCCTTCTCTCCCATAGCTCCCTCCTTCTCTCCCATAGCTCCCTCCTTCTCTCATAGTTCCCTCCTTCTCTCCCATAGCTCCCTCCTTCTCTCTCATAGTTCCCTCCTTCACACCTCAACCCACTCTCCTGCACACACCTTCCATCTAGCTAAGTGGCCGTTTTTCTTTCCATCTCTCTCTCTCTTTCTCTCTTCCTCTTCCCCTTCTCCACTTTATTTGTGTCACTTCTCTCAGTTCCCCTCTACCTCCCCTCCTCCCAACACCACCGAAGATAATTATCCTTTTAACTCTCTATTTCCTGTTGTCCTTTCACTATCCACTTGTTTATTCCTCATCTTTCTACCTCATCTTTCTTCCTTATCTTTCTACCTTATCTTTCTACCTTATCTTTCTACCTTATCTTTCTACCACTTTCTGCCACCACCTTCCCTTACCACCCCTCCTCTCTCAAGCCTCTCCACCACAGTATATTTCACTCCCTTACTCCTGCACCTTCAGGAGACAAAAATACTCACCAGGAACCTGAAATACTGAAGCTTCACCACCTGCTCCCCCTTCAGACAGCGTTCACACCTTGCTGCCCTTCACTAACTGACTGTCTGTCTGTCTGTCTGTCTGTCTGTCTGTCTGGCTGTCTGTACAATTTGTCTTTCACATCTCACCTTTTGACAGGGTATCAATTAGTACTCTCTCTCTCTCTCTCTCTCTCTCTCTCTCTCTCTCTCTCTCTCTCTCACTAATGATGTTTTATCTGGTAGTTACAATGTAGGTCTAATCACCATCTTCAGTCTGTTGGTTTGTAGCGTGTCGATTGCTTGTTTGTTTGTTTTGATTGTTTGAATGAGGTCGTGTGTACGGTTGTTAGTGTGCTGTGAACTGAGGTGCATGTGAGCAATTAGGAGAGTTACACAGTCGTTAAGATTGTTATTATTATTTACAACAACTACAAATAATAATAATAATAATAATAATAATAATAATAATAATAATAATGACGATGATAACAATGATGATGATTATAATAATATTAATAATGTTACTTTTGTTATCATTATTATTATCATTATTATTATTCACCAATAAAAAAAAACAACACCACAAACTAAAACAACAAAATAACACCAATTCCAGATGATAAATGTTACATACAATTAATTTAAGAAAATATCGGTAATTAAGAGAATATCGGTAATTTAAGAGTATCGGTAACTTAAGAGAATATCGGTAATTAAGAGAATATCGGTAATTAAGAGAATATCGGTAATTAAGAGAATATCGGTAACTTAAGAGAATATCGGTAACTTAAGAGAAACGTTAACCTAACCAAACCTAATAACTTCAGATATTTTTGTCTGTTAATATTACTCACAATTTCGTTATAAACTGTCTAAGTAAGATTCCCTAACTATAACAAAAATACACTAATAACGTTATCTTTTGTTTCGTCACGAGTTAAATTATAAATCCTGAATAAACAAATTACTAAGTTAACGTTGATTAGTTTCGTTATCATGGCTAAACTGTAATGACTCATATCAGGTACTTAATTACTAGGGGTCAAGGGTCATTACTACCTGGTGTGTGTGTGTGTGTGTGTGTGTGTGTAGTAATATGTCCTTAGACTTACATCAACTAATACAAGTTCTCCTCAAGATCACACACACACACACACACACACACACACTCAGGTAATCTTCCAGCTAATTAAAATGACACCTGACGTCTTAAGTAAAATCAATGCTATTTTTTTTTCCTTTTATCCACACATGAAATAGTCTGGTGAAGGGAAGTGGCAGAGTAGGTGGATAGAGGGAAGTGGCAGAGTAGGTGGATAGAGGGAAGTGGCAGAGTAGGTGGATAGAGGGAAGTGGCAGAGTAGGTGGATAGAGGGAAGTGGCAGAGTAGGTGGATGGAGGGAAGTGGCAGAGTAGGTGGATAGAGGGAAGTGGCAGAGTAGGTGGATAGAGGGAAGTGGCAAAGTAGGTGGATAGAGGGAAGTGGCAGAGTAGGTGGATGGAGGGAAGTGGCAGAGTAGGTGGATAGAGGGAAGTGGCAGAGTAGGTGGATGGAGGGAAGTGGCAGAGTAGGTGGATAGAGGGAAGTGGCAGAGTAGGTGGATGGAGGGAAGTGGCAGAGTAGGTGGATAGAGGGAAGTGGCAGAGTAGGTGGATGGAGGGAAGTGGCAGAGTAGGTGGATAGAGGGAAGTGGCAGAGTAGGTGGATGGAGGGAAGTGGCAGAGTAGGTGGATGGAGGGAAGTGGCAGAGTAGGTGGATAGAGGGAAGTTACTCGTCTGTAGTAGCAAGGTTAAAGGTCTTACTTTCTCCGTCAGTGAATGAGTGAGGAAAGGAACCGCAGCTAAACAACGCAAAACACTTAAGGTAATCTTACCTAACCTAACCTAACCTAACCTAACCTTACCTAACCTAACCTAGCCTAACCTAACCTAACCTAGCCTAACCTAACCTAACCTAACCTAGCCTAACCTAACCTAACCTTACCTAACCTAACCTAACCTAGCCTAACCTAACCTAACCAAACCTAGCCTAGCCTAGCCTAACCTAACCTAACCTTACCTAACCTAGCCTAGCCTAACGTAGCCTAACCTAACCTAACCTTACCTAACCTAGCCTAACCTATAACCTAACCTAACCAAACCTAGCCTAGCCTAGCCTAACCTAACCCAGCCCAACCCAGCCCAAACCAACCTAACCTAACCCATCCTAACAAACTTTCAGCCAAAATGTCAAAAGTCCAAATATATGGAAGAGAAAATCCAACAACCATTTTTTGATTACCAATGACCTTTAAATACTGACTCGTGACCTGAGACATGTATAAGGGAATCATGTATTATAAAGCCTGGTTGGCATACATACATACATACATATATACATACATACATTTTTACATACATACATACATACAGTACATACATACATACATTTGAGTATTTTTGTCTTTTGTATATAAGTAATAACCATCGGAGACTATAACTTGACCCCTCAACCGTGACCTATGACCTCTCAACAAACTTATTACATATTTATTACCTGTTGTTGACGGGTCCTCCACACGAGTCCTCCTCACAGGGAACTAAAGTGCCGGTGACCTCTCTTGACCTTGTTGACCTGGAAAAGTTTTAAGATCCTTAGAACTTTTGTATTGAGTAACTATTATATAAGTTTAGTCAAGACATAATAATTTAGTCTCCTTCTACTACCATTCCTCCCTCCTTCCTTCCTTCCTTCCTTTCATAGATCACCATCCGTTCTTCCCTCCCACCACCTCCTCCCCCTACCTAGGCTACAGGTGACTAATTGTTTATATAATCTGTAGAGTTCTGCCCCAAAGGATGTCATCTTAACACTCGTCACGTCACACTTTCCTTCCGTACACCTTCACGTTGTCAGGTGTGTGTGTGTGTGTGTGTTCTAAAGTTATCCACGTCTTCTATTTAACAAAAGACAGACAGACAGACATCAAATAAACTTCACTTCTCGAGTCAAGACAAATAATTAATAAGGCTTGAGAAACTGGTGCTAAATGATACCTGTTATTGATACACACAAAGGCCACGAGTCTTATACACACACTTGAATTATTAATTATTTTTTAGTGTTAGCTGAGCCTCGAGTGTCAGCTGAGTCTCGAGTGTCAGCTGAGTCTCGAGTGTCAGCTGAGCCTCGAATGTCAGCTGAGACTCGAGTGTCAGCTGAGACTCGAGTGTCAGCTGAGCCTCGAGTGTCAGCTCAAATAATTGACCACCCCTGATTTAAGGCATCAAGTGTTGGCCATAAGTAAAACTCAAGTATTTAAGTGTTGAGGATACTTGCCTTCATATACTTAATAACTCTTAAATAAGTATAAGTAAAGTCTTTTTTGTTTCTCATGTAAAAATAATCTTAAGAATTTTTTTTTATATCTTATGTAAGTAAAGTTTTAAGTGACGCATTAAGTAGTGTTGGTAATATATGTAAATTTATTGAGTAAATAATGACGATATTTAAGTAAAAGTCTTAAGTGGTGTTATAGAGAGAAGTTAAGTATTATTACCAAGTACTTACGATATACTTATAAGACTGACGACGATAGACAGAAGGAAGCATTATTATAACTTAGCCTTAACGATACAATTAAGACAATAAGACTTACATTCTTGACGTCTAGAGTAACTGAAGATAAACCATTAATACTTCAGACTCATGACTTACATTATGAGACCAAGACCGAGAGAAATTAGTCTCATATACTTTATCACTAAGGCTCATCACAGCACTGAAGCTAATGCAATTACTGCTTAAAATCATGCCTCCAATTTAGAATAATTCGACCTAATGGAGAATTACTGATTGAGAGAGAGAGAGAGAGAGAGAGAGAGAGAGAGAGAGAGAGAGAGAGAGAGCAGTGAGTTAGTACGGTAATGAGGTATAATGAATAAATATTATATTGTTTGTTTGTTTGAGCAGTAATTGAATTATACGTGTTTGTTCGTCCATGAAGTCCTATTCCGGTTTTAAATATTTATTACAAAAGAATAAAAAAAATGTAATTATTTTTTTTTTTATCTTCACTTTGTTGCTTAATGATAGAAGCATGAATGAAGAAACTATGGTTAATATGTTAGCCTCAGTCAATATAATATCATTTCGTTATCATTTCCTATATACACCTTCGTTATTTACTAATGTATAGAACACACAAGTACACGTTACATATTGCCAAGTGTTCAGGTTAGGTTAGGTTAAGTTTGTCTTGTGGGCAAATGTCATGGAACCAGTATCGAGCGGTAGCCACAGTCACGAATGTTTTGGTCACTCGCATTCACTATCATATTCAGTATTACTCAGGTATTATCACTATAGAAACGCAGTAGTAAAGGCGATGTACATTATATCGGCAAGACTCACCAACAACCATCAATAACCGAAACAATCACAAATATACAACAATGTACAAAAAATCACCACAATCCTACCACATACAAAGGCCATATAAGCAATACAAACTTACTTTACATTCAAAGTCAGAGTAACACAATTTGTTATCAACCACCACCGACCACCAGCTCCTCACCCTCGTCCGTCCAGGAATGCTCTGCCCTCCTCCCTCATGTACCGCATCATTACACCTCCGTTCGAGATCTGAACAACACAGATACGGGGCTCCGGAACACCTAAGAGCACCAAGCTATGAACCATCCCATGAATCCACGATCCACGACTCAAGGTCCGGAACATCGAGTCGGGAGTATCGAGTAACGAGTGGTGAAGCTTTATAATATTATACATGAGGCATTTATGGAGAGAATAAAGCCTCAAGAGTCCACTGCTTCGAGACTTTTTGTTCGTTACTCTGCATGATGATAACACCTTGGTTTCAATAAGTATTTAGTCTTACGTTGGATAAATAGAATCAAAGCAAACTATTACTACTACCCCAACTACTACTACTACTACTACTACCACCACCCCTACTACTACAACTACTACTAATAATAATAATAATGTAATAACTCCCACAGTACAATACGTCAACAAAAGGTCACTCTTAAACACAAGTAACCAACACGACTGATAAAGGTCATACTAGTGATTACACCTAACACACACCTGAGGGAAAAAAGATACAATTATCTGTACCATTGAGACTAATTAAGGGCACACAGGTGTATATATATATACACAGTAAGTGCATTGGTAACCTTGCCATAATCCCAAATAAGCAACATGGAGAATTAACGTCCTATTAAAACCCTATTAAAGTCCTATTAAGGTCCTATTAAAGCTAATAATACATTTGATCTGACTAATTATTACAAACTGATTGGTGAAGATTAAATCCAATGATATAAACATAACATACATGGCGGTTCAAGTGGATTATGTCAGGTGGATAAGTCCGGATTAAAAGGAATACATGAGGTGGATAAGTCCGGATTATAACGAAAGGACAAGAGAGAGAGAGAGAGAGAGAGAGAGAGAGAGAGAGAGAGAGAGAGAGAGAGAGAGAGAGAGAGAGAGAGAGAGAGAGAGAAGCAAGTAGACAGAAGTAGATAAAATAGCAGTAGACAGAAGTAGATAAAATAGCAGTAGACAGAAGTAGATAAAATAGCAGTAGACAGAAGTAGATAAAATAGCAGTAAACAGAAGTAGATAAAATAGCAGTAGACAGAAGTAGATAAAATAGCAGTAGACAGAAGTAGACAGTACAGTGGTAGATAGTAGACAATTCACAGTACATAGCAAATGACAAGAGATTGGTTAGGTTAGGTTAGGTTAGGTCTGGTTAGGTTAGATTTGGTTAAGTTAGGCTAGGTTAGGTTAGGTTAGGTTAGGTTAGGTTAGGTTAGGCTAGGTTAGGTTAGGCTAGGTTAGGTTAGGTTAGGCTAGGTTAGGTTCGATGAAATTCCTAACAGCATTTACCAAACAAACTTAGTTCAAAAATCAACAAATATACAACAAACATTAACAATAAAAACAAAAACACACAGAATTTACGTCGAGGAATAAAAACAACCAATAAACGACGAGATTTATATTCAGTAAGCCAATCAGCGGGTACAGGAGGAGGTGGTGGCTTACGTGTAGTTAGCCAATCAGCGGAGAGGAGGGAAGGTGGCTCACGTGAAATTAGCCAATCAGCGAGAAGTCTCCACGTCGCGTTAAGTTAGTCTTGAGATCTAAGACGAAGAACGAGGCGGATATTTTTCTTTTATTCTCTCTCTCTCTCTCTCTCACTTTTCGTCTCTCCCTCCTTCTTCCCCTCTCCCTCTTCCCCCTCTCTCCAACACTCTCCCTCAATCTCTCTCTCTCCTACACTCGCCATTTCTCTCACGCTTTTCTATTCTCCTCCTGCATTCTCACCTTCTCACTCTCTCCCTTTCCACCCTCTCCCTATCTCCCTCTCAAATTCCCCAACCTCTCCTTCACACTCGCTTCCCCACTCCTTTCCATTATTCTCCTCCTCCCCCCCCCCTCCCTCCCCTTTTCCTTTCTTCCCCCCTCCTCTTCCTCTTCTCTTCCCCATCCTCTTCATCTTTCCTCTTCTTCCTCCATCCTAGTTATTCTTTCTTCCTTGCTTTCCATTTTTGTTTGTTACTCTTTTAAACTCTTCTTCTTCTTCTTTATTTCCTTCTCGTCTATCTGTTCCCCCCAGCCTTCGTCTCATCACAAAACCACAAATAAAAAATAAAAAAACAATATATATTTTCTTCTTTTTTTAAATTCTCAAAGTCAAAATTAACACCTAATTCAAAACTGGCCACGTCTCTGGGATGATATTTTCCCCAGGATGATTCAAGCCATAATTTTTTTTTAGATACAAGAATTAATAGGTCACGAATATGGCATTAGGTTAGGTTAAAAGTGCAAGAGCTTATGAATATATAATATGTGGGGTAAACCGCATCTATGGGTAGCTCCAGGAAGGGGAATTGATTTAGGTAAATTAAGGTAACTTGATTAAGGTAAATTAAGGTAAGGTAGTGTTAAGGTAAGTTGATTAAGGTAAATTAATGTAAGGTAGTGTTAAGGTAAGTTGATTAAGGTAAATTAAGAACGATTAGTACCATTAATTCCTAATGGGGACGGGATAGGGTCGGTAAAGGTAAACTTACCTTAATGCTACCTCTCATTAATGAATATAAAGGTAAGTGAACGATAATTTGTCTCAAGGATGATTTCCGAGTGTCTGTTAGAGAGAGAGAGAGAGAGAGAGAGAGAGAGAGAGAGAGAGAGAGAGAGATACAAGGGGAGACAGAACAAGCTAAGAAAGAAAGTGAAAACTGAGGCTAATCAAACATTACCACAACACAGTGATCCACCCACACACACACACACACACACACACTTGCTCGCTGCCACCCACTGGTCCTCCAGCCACTGTTTCATCTTCCAGTAATTCATCCGCCACAAATCCATCCTCCATTAGCACGCTCCATTTCCAGTGGCTGGCTCCCTCCCTCCCTGGTATGGTGAGCTCCGTAGATGACAGAGTCAGTGTGGCTCGAGCCGCTGGTTGGAGTGGAGGTGTGTCCGCGCGCTCCGTGGTGTGTATATGTGTGTGTGTGTGTGTGTGTGATCCGCCCCTGGATAGCGTTGGCTGCAGTGCGGTAGTGCTGTGTGTGTGTGTGTATGTGGAGGGGTGCGTCTATCACCCCACGTTGTGTTCACACCAACAACCTCAGGTGTTGTGGCCGGGGACCTGCTGGTTATCTTGTTAACTGTGATGACCACACCAGTCTCACTCAACACTATACCTCATTCCTATATATATATTTTTTACACATACATCTGTAGATATATCTAAAACAGTCATATATTCATACAAAACATATACACACACACTAGTTCACCGTGAGTGGATACATACATAGAGGTCAACATACACGCAGGTATCCTTAAGTGTGTACCACAATAAGAGTGTTCCCGCCACAGATCTACATCAGTGTCCTGGCCCCGGGAACCTACAGAGACCTCTCCAAGCACACGGTATATTTCAGCTCACTATTTAAACACATTTAAATAGAAGCAAGTGTGGATAACGGAACATTGAAATAAGAAAAAAAACAAAAAACATAGATAAATACTAATAATAACTAACTCACGACCTTAAGATAATACAAGAGGTGTGAGGTGATAACGAGTATTGTCAAGGTTGAGTAACAATGCTGATGAGCTGTACACGTGAGGTGGATTATTATTGTAGCGGGCAGAACGACGTTAACCCATCACCTTTCTCCCTCTACAACTGGTGATGTAGAGGGGTGAAGTAGCCACCACTATCCTCACAACGGCACCACTCTTAACGCCATCCACTCAACTAACATTAAGGTAAGTACATCCATCACCACCTTCCCAATTAACCTGGATTTTGAAACGTGAATTATTATTTTCTTTGAAGTATCTGGCGATTATTATACTCAAGCTATTATTGATTATTATTAACAGGAATTTATGAATAAATGATGCAAATAAGGTCGGGAATTATGAACTTAGTGAATAATGATGGTTAGTTGTCTTAGCTGGAGTGAGTGGCAGAAAAAGTTTTAACGATTCGTCGCGTGACACTATCCAACCATGTGTGTGTGTGGAGGGTTTTTCTTCACCCCAACCGATATAACCGATACAAACACCGATTATTATTGGTTAGTGGTGTGTTATCGGTCCTCTACGGTGTCATTATCACGTGTGCTGTGACCGCCTGTAGTGCTGTGACTGCCTGTAGTGCTGTGACTGACTGTAGTGCTGTGACTGACTGTAGTGCTGTGACCGCCTGTAGTGCTGTGACTGACTGATAGGTCGTTGACTGCTGTTCTGCCTGTGTGTGTGTGAGTGTGTGTTGTACTCATCACACCTTGTACCCATGGCCACACGCGGTGTTACGAGAGTACAGTGTGTTATTTACCACCTTGAAGTGTTCCTACCACATGTTGTGTTAGTGTCAAATAATGTGTTATATATCACACTCGGTGTCTCTACCGCTCGTTGTGTTATGAACAAAAAACTGTACTGTTATCACACATAAAACTGTTATTACTGGGTCTTACTGTTCCTACGTGCTTTAATAACACCATGACACACTATGCTGCCTTATCACACCGAGCTTGACATAACACCACATAGCATAAAAAAATTACAAAGAACAACACTAAAAACACATATGTTGTACACGTTATCACATACTGCTCTTCTGCCATATGAGTGTTATCACAAACCTTCACATACCACTATCAACACATTAAAGATCCTATGTGTTCGGTACCACATATCACCCTATGTGGTATATTTACGCATACTGGTAATACTATACTTGTTATCAACATAGGTTATTAATAACAGTACGGGTTATCATTTGAGCGAAGGTACCACATGTGGTGTGACTTTACACCATGACAAGTGGTAGTAAATCTCTCATTACTTTGCTACCCGAGTACGTATTGTTACTTTGTTACCTAAGTACTCTTTGTTACTTTAGTATGCATTGTTACTTTATTACTTAAGTATAAATTGTTACTTTGTTAATTAATTATACAATGTCACTTCGCGTTACTTAAATGCGCATCATGGCTGTGTTACTTACATATGCATTCTAAGTTTGCGTTACTTAAGCCCACATTATTAGTTATGTTACTTGTGCACTGATACATTATGTTACTTAAATAAGCCCGCATGACATGTTACGAACAGTGTTACCCCACTCGTGACTGACACCGTGCCACCCACACACAGCGTTACCAATAAGGTCTCGACTTACGACCTCTACAGTTGGCAATACTTCAGGCTGACAACAACTCCCACACACGATCATAAATTTCCGTATAAATTTCTTCAGAGTTTATAAACCATTCACATTAGTGGCCAATTAGTAGTGCCCACAGGTGAAGATTTGACTATAATATATCCACCGCTTAAGTAAATTATATATAAATGCTTTAAACAGTAATAAATTATATAAATTTCAATATAAATTATATACACACTTAATTTTAATTATATGAATGGTCGGGAGGTAAATGGTGACTACTAGGAAAGTCTCTGATGATTCTGGGGTTAATGATACAGTGAGAGAGGTGGGGGAAGGAAGGAAGGAAGGAAGAGAGGGAGAGAGATTTAAGGTAATAAAAATTGTCTGATAATGTTGGAGACGATGTGACAAGTAAAAAATTAAACACACATACACACACACACACACACACACACACACACACACACCGATCAGTCGAAAAAAAAGAATTAAATGCAAAACAAATCCTAATGACAAGAAATCTCAGATAAATCTTGACAAAACAAAAGCAATGAAATAAACATCACAAAAGTGGACACAGGGAAGAGATTCGACTAAGGATTTGGTTGAGCATCAAGTGTAAAGAAACGATTTCCAAGTTAAAAAAAAAATTGATCAGCTGTAAAACGTTATCTTCAAGGGACGATTCCAACACTATGCCATAACATAACATAACACAGCATAGTACAACACAACACCTTAACAACATAACATAGCATAACACAACACCTTAATTACATAACACTGCATAACACAACACCTCAATAACATAACACAACACAACAGCTTAATAACATAACACAGCATAACACAACACCTTAACAACATAACACAGCATAGTACAACACAACACCTTAACAACATAACACAGCATAACACAACACCTTAACAACATAACACAGCACAACACAACACCTTAACAACAAAACACAGCATAACACAACACCTGAACAACATAACACAGCATAACACAACACCTTAACAACATAACACAACATAACAGGTTACTTAATTCCTCAAGTGATATAATTACCTAACAAGTCTACCAATATTAAGGAGAATTACAAAAAAAACAAAAAACAATACAAGAAACATTATTGGAACATCGTAATTTTGTTTACTTCAGCGGGATGTAAACACGGGATTAAACTCACTCAGTCTCACTTATCTTAAAAAAAAATATTGCTTGAAAATGGTCGTCTCTGTCTTGGTATTAAATTAGCAGTTATCGTAGAGAGAGAGAGAGAGAGAGAGAGAGAGAGAGAGAGAGAGAGAGAGAGGACCATATCACAAGATATAACACAACAGCATTAGCATATATTAACACACTAACCTCTTCCGTGTTTAAGATAACCTGTTATTATCACGAGTCTTTCAACCATATATTATCTTATCATCACTTGTTAGTATACCGTTATCAACATCTGTTATCACTATATAATGTTATCACCAACACCTGTCACCACTACATAATATTATCACCAACACCTATCACCACTACATAATATTATCACCAACACCTGTCACCACTACATAATGTTATCACCAACACCTGTCACCACTACATAATGTTATCACCAACACCTGTCACCACTACATAATGTTATCACCAACACCTGTCACCACTACATAATGTTATCACCAACACCTGTCACCACTACATAATGTTATCACCAACACCTGTCACCACTACACAATTATCACCAACACCTGTCACCACTACACAATTATCACCAACACCTGTCACCACTACATAATATTATCACCAACACCTGTCACCACTACATAATGTTATCACCAATACCTGTCACCACTAAATAATGTTATCACCAACACCTGTCACCACTACATAATGTTATCACCAATACCTGTCACCACTAAATAATGTTATCACCAACACCTGTCACCACTACATAATGTTATCACCAATACCTGTCACCACTACATAATGTTATCACCAACACCTGTCACCACTATATAATGTTTTCACCAAAACCTGTCACCACTACACAATTATCACCAACACCTGTCACCACTATATGTTTTCACCAACACCTGTCACCACTACACAATTATCACCAACACCTGTCACCACTATATAATGTTTTCACCAACACCTGTCACCACTACACAATTATCACCAACACCTGTCACCACTATATAATGTTTTCACCAACACCTGTCACCACTACACAATTATCACCAACACCTGTCACCACTATATAATGTTTTCACCAACACCTGTCACCACTACACAATTATCAGCCGACACCTGTCACCACTATATAATGTTTTCGCCAACACCTGTCACCACTACACAATTATCACCAACACCTGTCACCACTATATAATGTTTTCACCAACACCTGTCACCACTACACAATTATCAGCCAACACCTGTCACCACTATATAATGTTTTCACCAACACCTGTCACCACTACACAATTATCACCAACACCTGTCACCACTATATAATGTTTTCACCAACACCTGTCACCACTACACAATTTTCACCAACACCTGTCACCACTATATAATGTTTTCGCCAACACCTGTACTGCTGTTACAGCTATAAAACGTGTGTTATGTTGTGTTGTGATGTGTTATGTGGGATGTGTTATGTGGGATGTGTTATGTTGTGATGTGTTATATGGGATGTGTTATATTGTCGTGTGTTATATGAGATGTTATGTTGTGATGTGTTATATGGGATGTGTTATGTTGTCGTGTGTTATATGAGATGTTATGTTGTGATGTGTTATGTTGTGATGTGTTATGTTGTGATGTGTTATATGGGATGTGTTATGTTGTGATGTGTTATATGAGATGTTGTGTTGTGATGTGTGATGTTGTGATGTGTTATATGGGATGTGTTATGTTGTGATGTGTTATATGAGATGTTGTGTTGTAATGTGTTATGTGGGATGTGTTATGTTGTGATGTGTTATATGGGATGTGTTATATTATAATGTGTTACATGCACTGTTATTGTTATCTGTTATAGCGCGTTATATCACACATTGTTCACTCATCGTTTCATCAGTGTTACCACCCCAAGCCGCGTTACGCCCGCCTCTTATAACGTTACCGCATGGTGTGTTCCGCTCCTCGTAACGCACCGTCACCCTGTTAACGGATCGACCTACCCGGTGTTACTAGTGTTATGTTTCATCACTGCCACATAGTAACGCATGATGTGACGCTAACCGAACCTGGAGGTGGTTGTTGCACTGTTGTTACTGTTACTACACTTTGTTATGGTCCTTCATTTGTTATGTTACGGGTAGCAGCTAGTTTATTGTGCACCCCATACTGAGCAGTCACAGGTAGCAGCTAGTTTACTGTACATCCCATACTGAGCGGTCATGGGTAGCAGCTAGTTTCTTGTGCACCCCATACTGAGCTGTAGCAGCAACAAATATTATACAGGTTAGGTCAGGTTAGGTTAGGTCAGGTTAGGTTAGGTTAGGTCAGGTTAGGTCAGGTCAGGTTAGATTAGGTTAGGTTAGGTTAGGTCAGGTCAGGTCAGGTCAGGTTAGGTTAGCTTAGCTTAGGTCAGGTTAGGTTAGGTCAGGATATAAGTGCCTCTGATAGTATGGCCCTCTTGGTGTTGTGAATAAA